>CM039483.1:26963650-27533581 GCA_022433065.1 Begonia loranthoides
CAACAACCCTAAACCCTAAACCCTAAACCCTAAACCCTAAACCCTAAACCCTAAACCCTAAACCCTAAACCCTAAACCCTAAACCCTAAACCCTAAACCCTAAACCCTAAACCCTAAAAAGAACATATTTGAATCTAAAAGGTCCAACTTAGCTTCGGAGCTTCTATCTTCAAATCAATCAAGGGTGTTGTGGATAATCCAAAGAAATGCATCAGCAATCCAAGTGAGTATCTGTATTGGTGCTTCTTTATCCAGCATCTTTGGTTGATCTTCAAATCCTTCAAGGAAGGATCTACATGCAAAATAGCATTTGGTTAGGAAAGTAATGAGCCTCTTGACTCGGACTCGAGTGATTGGGTCTTGAGGTGCATCATCCTCCTTGGGTGATTGAGGATTTGACTTCAAATCCAAGGCTTGGTCATTCCCTCCTTTTTCTTCCATTTTATTAGCTCCAAAATATGGAACTTCTGCTTGAATCTTGTCTTCCTTGGTCATAGAGATTTCACTCATCCCGGTTAGATCTCACTCCCTCAGGCTAACTAGTTTGAATGTCTTTTTCTATAACGATGAGAACTTCCTCATCCATGCGCGACCAATGGAGTAAACCCCTCATTGTTTGACAAAAATTTTCCATGGCAAGATTACCCTTTTTGGGTTCAGTAATGATCAATTGATATCTATGGCCCAAACCCTTATCATCTACATAAAATTGCCTAACCAAACCAAAACCAAAGATCTTGATATGTGATTCGGATAAGAAAGAGTACCTTTGTAAAAATGTGTTAGCTCTTAAATTTGCTTCTCCCTCCTTGTGTTAAATCACATATGGAAAGTTCTCTAGCAATTTGTTTTTGAACACAAGTAAAATGGATGTTCCCTTTTCCTTAGCTTCATAGTCCTTAGCAATTTGATCAGATTGTAGAGGTGCTAGTTTTATGAGTTTATCTCTAAACTTGAATGAGTAGAAGTTTGAGTAGACATCATGTGTGCCCTTCCTATCATACTGCCATGGCCTTCCCAATGATATGTAACTTGCACTCATAGGTACTACATCGCATAGTACCTCATCTTCATAGCCTCCAATTGCAAAGGATATGTGAGCTTGTTTGGACACTTTCAGCCCCTCTTTCTCATTCAACCCATTTAACTTATAAGACTTCGGATGCTTAGTGGTGTTCAAGTGAAACTTTTCAACAACTTCTTGGGACGCTATGTTGGTACAACTTCCTCCATCTATGATCATAGAGCACACCTTTCCTTCCACTTTGCATCGTGTATGAAAAATGTTTTCTCTTTAGTTCTTCTTTTCTTGGTTTGGCATGGTCGTAGATCTCTTCATTACAACAAGCAGTGGCTCCTCTTGAGCATAATATGTATCTTCTAGGGGTTCTTCCATAGGACAAGATGTTTCATAATCCTCATCTCCACTGAAAATCTCCTCGGAGTCACCCCTCATCACCATTACTCGCTTATTGGGACATTGAGAGGCTATATGTCCAAGGCCGAGACACTTAAAACACTTGACATCTCTCAAGTTTCTTTTTCTTTGTCTTTCTATTTTCAAGGCTAATTAAATTACCTCATCCATGGTGTCAAATGCTTGCAATTCTACCAAGTCACCAATCTCTCTATGCAGCCTCTTGATAAACCTAGCAATGGTTTTCTCCTCGGGTTCCTTCACGGCACATCGGATCTTCAAAGTTTCAAATTCGGTTAAATACTCCTCCACCAATTGAGAACCTTGCTTTAGATTTTGGAGTTGGAGGAACAATTCTTGCTTATAGTGGAGAGGAACAAATCTTTTCTGCATTAGGGACTTCATAGCGCTCCAACTTCTCACATCATCACAACCAATCCTTCTTAGTTGAGCTTTGAGGTCCTCCCACCAAAGGCTAGCATAACCAGATAGCTTTAAGTTCACCATTTGGATCTTTACCTTCTCAGAATAATCATAGCAATCAAACACACGGTCCACCTTTTCAACCCAATCCAACAAGTCACTGTCAACGCTAGAACCCTTGAAAGGAGGTATGAGACTTTAACATGTTTCATATCACCTTTTCCATGTGATCTCCTTTTCGAACTTAGAGATTCTTCATCATCAGATTCTTCTTCATCTTCTTCAAACATACTCTCACTTCATGTCTCTTGAAACATTGGAACTGCTTAACCTTCTTCTTGGCCTAGGAGTTCTTGGTTCTCTCACGTGTCCACTAGAGGGCTCCTCTCTACTTTGCTGTAGTTTTAGTAACATCTCTCTTTTTTCATCAAGTTGATGCTAAAAGTTATTCTCGGTTTGCTCTTGTCTTTCTCGGGTGGCACACTTAAACTCGGCATTGTTTATTTATTGCTATTATAAGGAGCACCACTTCTTGTACTCTTCTTCCACACAAATTACACTAACAAAGCTATAAAAACAAGCCACTTACACTTTGATACCAACTGATGCACCTCAAGTGCAAGGAGGCAAATTCACACTTTGTGTTTAATCAGCTATGGCCAAAACAGCACCCTCAACTTCAAAAAGATAGAACTTCTATTGCAAGCAGCCAATGACGTTCAAATTTACAAGGCTTCAAGAAATACCAAAGAAAAAGATCCAGTCCAAAATTCATGATAAAAAATGTAATGGAAGGAAAGTTATTCACGAAACAATACTCTGTCCCAAAACAGTTTCCACAAAAACAGTTTTAGCGATCTCCAAAGAACAATGCACAAAACCACGAGCTTAAATCCAAACGTCACCAAAAATATATCCAGTTCAACACAATCCAAAGGAGGTCACAACCTCAAAATTACAGAAGCAAATTCCAAATGGAGCAAACATAACAGACACAAACTTACGAGTTGGTCCGCAGATCCCCTATACCCAGTAACCATGACTTCAGTGGACTCCTTTGTAAAAAGCCTCTCCAACTCATTTTCCTTCACTCTTCTGGCTACCCTTTCTTAATGAACAACTCGAACAAGTTTTTGGGAGAAACAAAGTAGAAAATCCGACCTCCAAGAATGAAAGAACGTGAGGAAGGAAGTCTTTGGAAATCATGTCGTTAGTTGCCCTAGACAAGAATCCAGTTTGGCACTTTGGGGGAAGACTCTAAAAACACGTTGCAGTAGTAGCTTTTGATTGACTAAAAGTGAATATTAGGGCACCATTAGGGAGGCTAAATACCCCTCCAAAGAAAGCCTTAATGCAAGATTACAAAAATGCCCATGAGAACCCAAAATTGGGCATGAGCACTCGGCTAACATTCTAGCCGAGCACTCCAAATAAAACTAGTTTATAAGAAACTAAACACTAACCAAACCAACAAATAATATAGTAGTTCCTCAAAACATAAGTTCAACTAACATGCTAAAAAATAAAAAAGAACATATTTCAATCTAAAAGGTCCAACTTAGCTTCGGAGCTTCTATCTTCAAATCAGTCATGGGTGTTGTGGATAATCCGAGGGAATGCATCATCAATCCAAGTGAGTAAATCTATTAGTGCTTCTTTATCCAACATCTTTGGTTCATCTTCAAATCCTTCAAGGAAGGCTCCACCTACAAAATAACATTTGGTTAGGAAAGTAATAAGCCTCTTGCCTTGGGTGACAGGGTCTTGATGTGCATCAAATCCACGGTGTGATCTTCCTCGATGCAGGTGCAACGGGCGAACGTATGGCATTTTTAGGTGGGGGCGAGCTTGCGGCATCGTCAGGTGGGGGTGAGTTGGGACATCATGGTGTGGCTTGCTAAATCGCGAGGAGGGTTTGTGGAACCAAACCCACAAGAACGAACAAACAAGGCTCACGCGAGCTAGAACTCCGTAATTCCAAACCGAGAGAAGTTGTAGTGGGATTGGAAGGACCTCCTGGCAGGCAGGGTCTTCTCCAGCAGGTGTGGCAAGCAAGCAATTGAGGTAAGGTTTCAGTGCGTTTTGATTCCTCGGCCTTCAATGCCGAGTGTTGTAAATGGGTTGATTCTTATGTATTCCTCCTCCATTCTGTTTTCTGTTGTGGAATTGGTGATTTGTGCTTGGGTTGTTCTACGTTTTTGGAAATCATAGAGGCAAATGATAGAGTCGTGGCATGATGAAGCGGCTGGAGCGATACTTGGCCATCGAGATGGAAATGTGTGAACCCAGTTCCACTTGGTTCTCCTGACCGAGAAGAATTATACAGATTCCTAGGTGGCTTCTCCTGGCAATTTTAAGGTGAAACTCCTAAAATGATATGAGACTTTCCAGCTAGCATGGTTGTATTGGACCGTCTCCTTTGATATTGGTGAATGTCCATCACTCGAAGCTTCCCTTGGAAGTGTTATTTCTTCTCTATCTATAGTGGATGGTTGTTTCTGGACGTTGTAGTTTACAAAGAGGTTGTGAGTGCCTCTGGAAGAAATAAGGAAATAATAGAGAAGGGAAAAGCTATGTGAAGGAGAAGTTCATTGTTTTTCTCAGGTATTCCTCCAGTAAGAGTTTCTTCACTTTTATTCTAGATTTTTATGGATGTTTATGCTCTGTTGGTTACTACTCCTTAGTTTTGTCCTGCCGTTCAGTAATGTTTTATGGATATTATTGGACGTTGAGAAATTATATGAGGTTAATGGAAGTTGCCTCTCTGATGTTTACTGCTTCATTGGATATGCATAAGGATTTTTGATGAATTCTCTCTGTCCGATTAAAGTATGGAATTGAATTGTTTGAAATGCTCCATGCGATTGTGATTCTATAACACTCTCTGTTTATTTTTTGCTAGGTTATTGTTAATGGCATGTTAGAATGTTGAGCATGGTTATGGATTTTTATGGAATTCATGGAAATGAATTGAATGGTCTGTGCTATGTGGTTTGAATGAATGCTCTATTATTGGAAATGCTCTCTCTTGGGTAATGGATATTGTATATGGAATATACTCTGTAATTTGGGAATGAGTTGTTAACCTGTAGTTTGGTTATGGCTCTGTTGTTTGGTTAGCTATTGTTTCGTCAACTGTATAAATGCTAAGTAAAGGAAAATGTTGATTTATAGAATATGTTATATTATTAGGATAATGGAAGTTGGATTATCTGTTTAATTAGTGCATTGGTAGAAATGCTTAAGGTTATGTTATCGATTGTTTTTTTATGGTAATCAGTGGTTTTGGAGCTACCGTGTATTGTGAGAATGAGTTTGAGAATTTGGTTAGTTATTAGTTATTGATGGTTATATATGTTTTATTATTTTGAAGGTATTGAGAAAGGTGGGAAAGTGCTAAATGCTATAAAGACCACAGGTAAGTCGATATCATATGTGTTTTGGTCTTGAAACCCTACATCGCAAGAATTAGGAAATTGTATGATGACTGTTTACTAGATTTAGGTTCCTTACATTATATATTTGATACGGTAAATGCTTTGAGGATGTTAAGTATCCATATTGATATGCTTTGAGGTTGTATTGCTTATTGTTGTATGTTTATTAGAAATAAATTCTTTTAATGACATGTTATTAGACTTTAAATGATATTATAATGATCATGTTTGACGATTTGACTTATGAGATAGAACTGTTTGCATTCATGAGCACCATAGTTTTAAAATAATACGAAAATGGTTTTTCATGCATGGTTTTGAAAAGGAAACATAAATGAAAATGAACTAAGAATAAATGTAAAGAAAATGAGAAAGATAAGAGTCACAAAAAAAGAGAAGGGTTTGAGTTAGGCTGAAGATCACCTGCTCATTCTCGAATGGCCACCAGAAAAGGTAAAAGTTCAGTGTGATGTTACGCGTTCACCATCACGATGAAAGTTCACCATTGCGGTTATGTTCGCCATGATGGTACATCTTCATCATCATGGTCTATGGTTCACCGCAAGGCCCAAGTTCACATAATCCCAGTTAAATCACAATTCATCATTGTTCATAACAGTTCATCATAGTTAATCATAGTTCTATATGAAAGTAAAAGTAAAGAAATGAAAGAAAAATAGAAAGCACAAACAGAAAACAAAAATGGATTTCAAAGATGCATAGCATGTTTACGTTTTATTTTATATCGCTTATTGTAACGACCCGGTTTTTATTTGCTTTAAAATCAAGTGAATTTGAAACTTTTTCTTTTATAAAATCAGAGTACGACTTTTTTTTTTAAAACCAAGCGTTAAACACATTACTTAAAATCATTTATCAATTGTAGAAGAAGTAATAAAATCATTTTTATGAAACACAGCGCAATTAAAATAAAACATTAAAGAATAATAAATAATTTACAAATCCCTTACAAACAACTCCCATTTAATTCTTTAGCCCAGCCAGCCACAAGTTCCACCCATGTAAATCCTTCATCAACTGTCTTTGACCTGTTCTCCTATTTCTCGTACGATACCTACATCACAAGACCTAAACTAATGAGCTGATTGCTCAGTAAGTTATAGACTAAAATGCAATGCAGATGATGCATGATCACACGATGCATTATAGCGGAGAACCGTATCTCGTCTGTTAACTGAGGCGATGGATAAGTCAATTGCTCTCGTGGCTTAACCTATGGTTCAGATGAGGAACCACACCAATAGGAGTGTCACCACAAACCATACCCAGTCGCTTTGTTGAAGACATTGGAGATTTCAGTACAAGAGAATTGAGAATTTTACGATTCCCGTGGCTTAACCGTACCTCACCGCTCCCTAAGTGGGAGTAGGCACTCCAATAGGGGTGTCACCACGTGAACCATTTTCAATCCTCCCGAACCCCCACATGCCTATTTACATATATTTTAGGATGACATACAATATGCTCGTGCCTAAATACAGTCCTATATGATGATGTAAATGTCTAATAAACATATCATTGAAAGAACTTGAATCTAGTAAACACACAGCATGCAACCCTAATTCTTACGATGTAGAGCCTGAAGACCAAAACACAGTAAGTATCAACTTACCTGGCGCCTTCAATGCAATTGTGTCAATCGACTAAGTACCTGAAGAAATCATTAAATAAATACTCATTAATTACAGACTATTAATCTCACTTCCACAGATTATTTCCATTATTCAACCATCACCAACATAAGAAACCAAGCCCAACCAATTATTACTCCCGACAATAGAGTGCAACCCACAAACTAAATCACTATTTCACAAGCAATAATTAACAACTAACAGAGAGCAACACAGCAAAATAACCAATATATTCATACGAAAATAATCGCAGAGTACTGAAATCACAGTTCAATCCTTCAAAAATATCTATCCACCCAAGTATCAGCACATAAATTCTTATGTAACAGCAAAACTCTATAAAAATCCTTCATGGAATGCAAAACAGAACCATTTGTTCTACATTACTCACCTCCACTGCTTCCAATTTACTCTTCACGGTTGCTTTACCAAGGACAAGAATGGAGAGTTCTCTACTGCACATCTCATTGCCATCCTCTTCAGGTTTCCTAAGCAAATTTATCATTAGCCTCACTTGATCTAAACTATTGTAGATCACAACTAAATCAACAACTCAGTTCTTACCTTCACGGTGGACACTTCCTTGCAGCAACTTCACATAGCAATACAATCTATGTTTCACTTGACACTCCTCAAGGCAATATAATTCTCAGCAACACCTTTACACACTCAAGCTTTACTCTAACACTCATTCACGTTCTCAGACCCATAATGGAGTGCAGAAGAGAGACTTACCTAATATAGACGATGGAGAGGAGGGAGAGAACCCACCTGGATGCTGCAGCTCTGCACTGATGAGGCAATCACCCAGAGGATAATCACACACATCAATGGAGGATGGCCCAATGAAGAAACGCCATGTGGAAAGCTTCTCCAGGTATGGGGAAGGCCTGATCGTTGCAGAAGGAGGCAAGAGGAGGAGGATTTCATCGTGTAAGACACGAAATTGGAAGAAAGAGAAAGAAAACTTAAATAGATTTTTGCAGATTTCAAACTTTTTGGACATTACAAGGCGTCTGCACTAGATTTCGGACGAGATCCATGCGTCCGAAAACTCATAAAATTCAATACAGATTCGTTTCCATCTCGTCTGCGTCGCCCGCGCTAGATTTCGGACGATACAGAGGCATCCGAAATCCCCCAAAAAGTTGTACAGATTCAATTCAACAACGTCCTCGCCGTCCGCGCTGTCCGGGACCATTTACGGACTTCGTTCGAAAACCCTCTGCACAAGTTTTTCCTTAACCTTCATGCTTAGGTCAATTTTCAATCTTAACCCCATACTTTTCAAGCATAATTTAAGGTGTATTTTCATGAAATATGATATGACATATTTTTGTATCAATTATCTAATTTGATACATCGACAAACGTGGAAAAATATTCAGGGTATTATACTTACTGAGCCTTAGACTCATTAGATTAAGTCTTGTTGATGTAGGTATGCAAAGAAACAAGTTAAGGAGCAGATCTTGTAGCTGGTGAGGGTTAAGGAATTTGAAAGAAATGGTTTGTAAGTAATTTTGTAAAAGGTTTGTAAAATATTTAAATTGTAAAAGAAAATAATGGTATTTCTTTAATGTTTTATTTTAATTATATTCTATTGCGTTTCATAAAAGGTTTTTAAAATATTTTAATTATCGTCTTTAAATGAATTTAAGAACGAGAAATCTTCTGTTGTTTTTATAAACGAAAAGAAAATTTTTAAATTTTACTTGATTTCAAAGGTAATAAAAATCGAGTTGTTACACGTGTCATGGTTGTCATCGAGGTATGGATATCTATACTTTCTGCACTACATTGCATCATGGTTTTCAAGGCTGCTATTTTTTGGGATACCACACCTGAAAACAAGATGAAGACTGTTTGACATAACATCAGTTTTTACATATTCGTATGTTTTCTCACGTTTATATTCTGTATGTAACACCCCGACTTTTTCTGTTGGACAATTATCGGGGTATTACCAAGTACGTTCTAGAGCGTTAAGTCAAGGGGTATTTCCGTTACGTTTTTCCTCGTTTACGCGATGTAATTAGATGAAGGGGTGATTAGGATATTACATTGCATATTATTACGTGTTAATTTATGACGTGTACTTATGGGGAAAGTGTTATGAGGTAGAAGTTAAGTGAGATAATGTGAGGAAATACTGTCCAGGGCGTTTGCGGATGACACTGCAGACGAGTTGTCTCATCTGCAAAAGAATTGCACACAAGAGGAATGGGTTGGGATGACTCAGGATGTGATTCTGCATCCTGACTGTACTGTGTCGTGGACTTTCGTACGAGCCCGGACGAGTGCGGACATGAACTAACCGCGTCTGATTTGAATCTGTCCAAATCTTGGACAATTTTGAAAGACTGCGGAAGGGGAGTAGCCTCGTCCGATTTGCCTCTGTCCGATTTTGAGATGACCTTCGCACACATGGGGACGCCACGTGCGGACGCCACTTCGCATCTGAACCTCGTCTGTGGATGGTACAGATAGGATGGGGATGCCTTTTCCCTTCCGAAGCCACGTTTTAGCGTGCAAGATTTTGTTCTTGCTGACGAATGTAGACGAGACCAATGCGTCCGCACTTGTTCGAATTAGCCCTGACCTACGATAATTTAGGGCATAAAATATTAGAAATTGGTAGAGTATCAATGATTCTAGAAAAAGAATGACCTCTCCCCACCCCTCCACGCTAGAGCGCCGACGTCCTTTGCCCCTCCAGGTACGTTGTCCCCTCCCCCTCTAGGTAAAGCCTCCCTCTGTCCATTTCACTCGGCATTTTCCTCTTCATGGGTGAACTCTCCCTCCACTACATGAGCTCTTTCCTTCTAGTGAGTGAGAGTTTCTGTGTGAGGAAATTGTATGTGTGTGGGTTTAGCTAGTGGTGTGTTAAGTGTGAACGTGAGTAAGGTGAGATAGGTTATGAGAGAGCTGTTATGTGTAGCCATTGTGAGTTGAGTGTTAAACTGTGAGTGAGCTACTATGAAGCTCCAGCTGATGTGAGGAATCGTGGAGTGGAGTTGTTGTCCCTGTTGTGTTCACTGATAGTGGTAAGGAAATAGGGGTGTCTTGGCCTGTGGAGGCGCTACACCACAAGTGGGTGTGCGTGAGTTATTTCCTTGTTCTTGATAGTCATTTGAACGTCTATTAGTTGATAAGGTGATCTGCTGTTGTTATTTCTTGAATCATAATCTGTGCTAGAGTAGTGTTAGTTTCCCTAGATGAACTATTGTTATTATTTCTTGTATTGAGTTTCCTTGTTGATGGTTCTGTTGTTTGGTTCTCTGTTGTTGTGTTGTTAGTTCATTTCTTTTGCTGTAAAAGTTTTATTTGATAAAAGCCATTGCCGTGAATGTTTATTGTGTGAGTTCCTTTACTGCTAAGTGATATTGTTAGTTGTTAATAATGGTTGTTGAGAAATAGAGAATGATGAACTGAAAAGAGGAATGCGTGAGGATGAGATAAGCTTGAATGAACTATAATTTTCTTTGCTTATGTTAATTTTATTCTTGTTGCTTATTTCCTTACTCATTGTTAGTTAACTCTATCTGTGTAAGTTGTCCAGTTACTTGCTATTAACAAACATGTTTGAATTAACTAATTGAGCAGGGAATTAATTAGGACTCTACTAGAACAACCTTGAGTATGTTTAACCAATTAATCATTTATTGTAGTTTAACTAATTAACTAATTCATCTAAACAAGTGAGCAAATTATAATATGGGCTTAAGCATGTTAATTGATTAGAGTAACTAATTAGACTTGAGCATGCTAATTAACTAGCGCAATTAACTTAATTAGGAATTGAGCATGTTAATCAACTCGAATAATTAATTAACTTACATAATAATGGTAGCTAACTTAATTGTACTTTACTTGGGCATGTAATTGGTTTGAATAATGTAAGTATGCTAATTGATTTAATTAAAAACTAATTAACTAGACTTAAGCATGATGAATAAATTTACTAGAGTTAACTAAACATTTGAGCATGAAATTAACTAAGCATGTAATCTAAACATGTAATTAATTAGGATGAGCATGTGATTAATTAACTAGAGTAAGTAATCAACTTAAAGTAAATTAACTAGACTCGAATAACTAATCAGACTTGATGCATGTTTAATTAACTAGTTTAATTAACTAACTAGTTGTCTAGACTAACTAGGTTAATTAACTAAATCTAGACTTGAGCAATAAATCAATTAAAGTAAATGACTAGACTTAACTTGAGCATGAAATCAATTAGAGCAAACAACTAGAGTTAAGTATACGTAATATGTTAATCAACCTAACTAGTTGTCTAGGTCAATATACTAGTGAACATGTTAATTAACTAGACAAGCATGCTAATTAACTAGACTTGAGCACGACTAGTTAACTATGTTTAATCAACTATGTTTAATCAATTAGCTATGCATGTTTAATCCTTTAAACTACTAAAAGTATGTTCAATTTACTAGCATGTACAATTAACTAACTAGCATGTTTGTTAATTACCTAGGTTATGCCATGTAATTGTAATTAGCATAATTAGCATGTTTAACCATCTTTTCTTAAGCATGTAATGAACTAGGTTAACATTAATAGGTTATTCTTCCTTGTTAATATTCTCTGTATTTCTCTTTACCGTAGTTTCCTTTAATATAATTGTATTGTATTTTGCTGCAACTTCCCATTACCATGCTTTACTTTACTAGAAAGTAGAATAGAATGATAAAGAATATGAAAAGAGAATGAATTAAACGTGAATGAGTTAAGAGTCTCAAAGGTCTCATTATTATGTGTGTGTATGTTGCGTAATTTCTTTGTTATTGTCTTCCTTGTGTTTGTCTTCTTGTGCTCATTGTATTCTTTGTGTTCTTTGTAAACTATAAACCTGAGTAGGTTAATCAATTGGGACACCTAACTAGAATAATAAACACAATTAATCCTAGAATAATAAATGTAGGAAGCATGTAAATGAACCAATTAGGATAATAAATGCAATCCTTAAGCATGCAAATTAACGAATTAGGATAATAATAATGGTATCCTCAAAGTATCCTAAGTAATTAGGATAACTAATCAAGAAAATAAATATAATTCATTCTTGAGCATGTAAATTAATTAGGGTAACCAACTAGATTAATAATGATAATTCGACTTAAGCATGTTAGTTTAAATAAATTACTTGCATGTTCACCGTACCATCCCTTTAATTGTATGCATTTGTTGTTTCAATTCAATGTTGTACTTGATTTCTGTTGTGCGCAGTTATTTCCTTCTATTATATGCTTTACTTTCTTTATATGCGCTTTCAATTACATTTGCTTTCAATTACTTAAATGTGCACTTCGATTTCTAATAATGTTATGTTTAACACATCATGCATCATGTTAGGATGAGAATGTATGATCATGCATCATGCTAATAGAAATCAATAGGGAGTGCTGCCGTGAGGTGGTACTCACATGCTTGAGTGAGGATAATGTTAAAGATGAATGATAAAATGAATGGGTAATCGGGTCTAGTCTAGCAACTAGTATGCACCAAGGAGGCTAGTAGTCTGGCAACTAGTGTGCACCAAGGAGGCTAGTCCATAATTGAATGAATGGGGAGTTGGTGGTTGGTGGGTAGTCCGGTCTAGTCTAGTAACTAGGCAGAGCCCCTTCCACGACGGGAAAGGGACCTAGTGTGCACACAGGAGGCTAGTCCGATAAACTATACCACTTCGTATGAGTCCTTCAATCTCCCGCTTGATGTACGAGTAACAAACAAACGAACAAACGAACGTAATGAAAGTTTGGTTTGGGTAGCCCCTTTACCAAAAAGGACTAAAGAGATTCATTTCATAACTGCATTAAACACTTTTTCTTACTTGGCCATTAGGCTCACGTATTACTTGTGGTGTAGGTGCAAACAATGAACAGATAATAAGTAAATAATAAACAGAGGGATGAGGGATTTGCACGAGTGAGATTGGGGTTGGCCAAGCTAGAGCGAGAAGAGAAAAGGATTGTAATAAGTTGTATTTAATTGTTAGAATTCATTTCTCAAATGCAGTATTTAATTGTTTAGTCCATTCATTTAATGATTTACACTTCTGCAACGTTTTAAACAAATGATTTTATAATGCTTCCGCACTTTATTAATTGGATTTTTATAACGAGTTTAACACAATGTTAGTAGCGGTTTGGTTTAGCGTCGCACTCTGATTTCATCTTATAAAGGAGTCTTTTGAAAATTTTAAATTTCACGCATTTTAATGGATTTACGAAAAACTGGGTAGTTACAATTGGGTATCAGAGCAAGGGTTTTAAAAACAATTTTTTTGTAAATTGCTCTGATGCCGCTTTTAAAACTAAGTCTGTAGTCACCTATTCAAAGACCAACTGTATGAATACAGTTGGTATCAGAGCAAGCTTGTTTCTATTTATTGCATTCTAAAACCGAGCTCTTATACAGTTTGCTAGGTTGTTAATGATGCTGTTTATATTATATTTGATCGAGGATATGCTAGGTTTTTATGATGTTGTTTACACTATGGTTGATCATGGATATGCTAGAATATTTATGATGCTATTTATGTTATATTTGATCAAGGATATGATGGATTGTTTATATTATGTAGACTAAGGATATGTTGTGTTAATGATATGTTCTACTTGTTATGAATTTCTTATCATGGATATGTTGAGTTATTCATGATGTTACTTTGATACATGAATATTTGAATGATCCATAAATACTTTTATGAGCATGCACATAAGCATTCCCCAAGCATTCTTAGTTGTATATTTGACACATAAGCAATCTTAGTTGTATGATCCTTCACATTATGTTTTGTTGTGAAATGCTTAGAGGGATGTATGAGTGAGGACAAGTTGTGATTATTATTAATTATATGTTATTAATTGTGAAGGTACTAAAAAGGGAAGAAAAAGATAATGTTTGAGTGTGAACACTTTAAGCAATCGAGGTAAGTGATATGTGTGTATTTTGGTCTTCGGGCCCTACATCTCAAGAATAGGATATGCATGTTTCGTTGTTTACCATTTCACAAGCATGTCTACAGTTTTCAATAGCACGTTTCATTGTTTACTATTTTTAAAGCATGTTTATAGTTGTTTATAGCACGTTTCGTTGTTTACTGTTTTATAGCATGTCTACAGTTTTTATAGCACGTTCTGTGAATTGTATGAATTGGATGTTTATTTAGATTCCCTTAAATGTATGTTAGAAATTGCATGCATTCACGAGCATCATGCATCACGGTTTTCAAAGAATACGAAAATGGTTTTTACGCACGGTTTTGAAAAGGAAAGATAAAAAACGAAAGAAAGTACGAACGAACAGAAAACGAAAAGAAAATAAAAAGGAACGATTAAGAAAGATAAAGAAGAAGATTCTTGTGGACCGATAGGCCAAGCCCGGTGCATGAACAAAAGAAAAAAAAATAAAATAAACGATAAAGAAGAAGATTCTTGTGGACCGGTATGCCAAGCCCGTCGCATGAACAAAAGAAAACAAAAGAAAAGATAAGTAAATAAAAGAAAATAAAAGATAAGTAAAGAAAAAAACATAAAAAAAAAAAAAGAAACAAATACAGATACAAAAAAGTAACGGAAATGGTATGATCACATATACCAAAACAAAAACGAGAACAGAAACAGAAACGGAAACGAGTTTCCATAAATGGAAATAGATACAGATACAGATACGGATAAGGATACAGAAACAAACACGGGAACGGATACGAAAACGCGTACGATCACGAATACCGAAACGGATACAGAAATAGGAACAGAAACAGAAATAGAAAGAAAGTACGTAAATGAGAAAAGATAAAAGATAAAAAGAAAGATAACGAAAAGAGAAACTGCATACGATTTTAAATGGAAGAACATGTGCATATAACATATTAGGTATTATCACTTACTGAGTGTTAGGCTCATAGTTTATGACTTGCGATGTAGGTACAAATATGAGAGAAAATGACGAATAGATTAAGGAGCAGTCAATGAAAGATTTGCACGGGTGAGACTTGTGGCTGACTAGGTTAATGGTATTAAAGAGAAAATAATTTTATAAATTAAATAATTTATTTATTGTTCTTCAATGCTTCCGCTATGAAACAATTTAAAATCTTCCTCTATAAAATGAGAAAAATGATTTTATAATAAAAGTTTTCCACTGTTTATAACAATTTTAAGTAACGAGTTCAAGTAAAAGAATTTCAACTGTTCGGTTTTCAGAAAAGAACTCTGATGTTGATTTAAAATGTTTTCCGCTATTGTTTTATAAAAGGAAAAGAAAAAGTTTTAAATTTCACGCATTTTTAAAAGGTAATAAAAACTAGGTCATTACATTGGTTCTACAAGGGATAAGCCCATTAGTCCAGCAATGTTAGGACCTGGCCGAAGTTCACTAGGTGGTTGTGTATTGAGTGCATAACGCTAATGTAGTTCTCATGGAATTGGGATCGTCTCACCAAAGTTCAAGAGACATAAGTGGTGTGTTCTCCATAGTCGTGCTTACTCTTCTCAGGATTTGTGTTGGCCAATATTCACTACTCTCCCTTATGATGATGAATAAAGAATGTAAAGAAATTAAATGAGCAGAAGAATGCAAAGAAACATAGTGAACAGAAACTGAAAACAACATGTTTTACAATGTTGCATATTATATTCATGTCTTTCATGTATTACTTACTGAGCGTTAGACTCATAGTTCAATCTTGTGATGTGTGTAAGGATATTTCTAACGACACATATGAGGACAGATTTGATTGATAGATTAATTTGGTGAGGTGTTTCCATGGGTGAGCGCTTGTTGTTGTTACAGTGATTTTGACAAGGATTTTAATGTAATGAATCTTTAAGTATGGTAAACTATTTTGTTGACTATGGTTGTAATATCCAGAAAAATTATCTACATGTAAAATTTCACTTATGTGAAATAAGAATCTTGAACATTGTGAATATTATTGAGAATATTGATATTACTAATATTTGGAGGAATATTAGAATTATATAGCATTAGTTTTCATAAGGGGTGTAATTTGGTTATATATTAGAGGATAAATAAGGAGAATGTGCAAACACAACCTTCTTGAAAGCTTCCTTGTCTTCAATGACTTCCTCACAATTGTGAAATACTTTTCCTTAAGAATCCTTCCTCTGCCTCATTAATACTTCTAAGATTGAGGTGTCACATATATTAAGCACAAATATGCTTAGTCATCACATTTTTTCCAATTAAAACATAACACATAATCTTATTAAGGTCACCTTTTGTGTTCTCAGTCGATCGCACGATGATATGAGGATACTATATATTTGATTTTTTCCTATACCTCTTGACTGCAAATAAGTTTTGCTCGACCTCCCTTTTTATTTTTCAACCTACCATAGACATTCACTCTTTCGTGGAAAAGTGTTTAAACATTGGTCATCTGCAACCTCATGTCTGGTGGACTGCATACGTACCCATGGATAAAACCTTACAATCTGTCTATAGTTCGGTCAACCACACACTCAATGTCGGGCGACCGCAAAACTACCCAAGATGAATACAATCTAATCTACCTTTGGTTCGGTCACCACATCTTCAACACCAAGCGATCGCAAATTTACACGAGACCAACACATTCTTCATTGTCTTTGGACCGATCAACCGCACTCTCAATCCGGTCGACCGCAATATCACTCGAGAACTTTAAACGTGTAATCCAGATGTGCACGGCCTCCCACAAATACACAAAATTGCTTTGGCCCAATCAACCGCATATCACACCCCGGTCGACCGCGATTGTACTCGAGAGCAATTCTAATGAATCATTATATATTAAATCTCCAATTTTACTTTATTATCAATTAATCTATAACAATACTCAACTTCCACTATTACAACTCTACCAAATTAACACTCAATCATTGAATATTTACATAGCACAACTTTATAATTAATACAATAAAATTTCGGCTATTACACTTGTCAATAGCATGCATCAATAAGTGATTTTGTAAGATTAATAATATATGATTTTCATAAAGTGATGTTATTGCATAGGGTGGAATAGAGCATCATTAAATTTTGTACATTTGTAAAAAAAATCAATGTTTCTTGGTAAATTTAAGCTTTTTATAATACCATGAAAAAATGTCATGAGTTGTTAAAGCCTAAATGAGTAAAATTTTATTTGGAATGTTTTAGAATGTTTATCATCTTCCCTTATGATAACAAATGACTGTATGAGATAGATCATTAGAGCCAAATTTAACTTGCATGGTCATAAAAATTTTGTGAAAGAATTTTAATTTTTGTCAAAATTCTTGACATCTTGCCTTGAAAGTTTCATATTAAGATTCACATATTTCTATTTGATAATTTAATCATTTTCTTTTTATTTTTCAGAACTTGGATCCATCCACCTTTCTTTGTTGCCATAATTTATTCTGGTTAGTCAGAAATAATACTCTCAAATTCATATAATGGAGCCGACATTTCTTTCATAAATCAAGGATAAATAATTGAATATTTGCTTATAAGCAAACCAAAAACAATGATCAAGCCCATTTACCACAAATTAAATGGATTTTGATGGGGAAAATCGAAACTAAGAACCGAATTCAAACGAATCCCAAAGTATGAAAATGAAAAGGTATTTTACACTAAAAATTATTAATTTTCATCGCAATTAAACAAAATACATAATTATGGCAATAAATTGGTAGGGAGCTGAGCTCCATACACCATCAAATGGAAAAATAAACATTTTAGTAAATTTATCTTCAATATAATTACAATTAGAATACCAAAACTAAACTGAGTGATCCCATCAAATTCACCCACTATATAATTTACAAGTGGGACTAAATCCCAAAGTTTAGTCAGCACAATAAGAGTAATGGACAAAACTAATTAATGATCCGGCCTTCCATACCTCCGAAACAAAAAAATTATTGGGCAATGTTCCTAAGGAACTCCCAGTAATAAGTCAGCATATGATCGGCAGGATTAACACGCTCCCACTTTCCTGTACAAAATATGGCATATGCATCTGCTCCATACCTATCAAGAAATTAAAGTTGAAAAAGGAAAAAAGACAGTCCTTTCCATGGTCAAGAGCTGAAAAGGCCATACCAACAATTACAATGCACTTCGTAAGATTATTTGTGTATTTCTTAAGATGATTGAGTAAATGAAGGAATACCCATTTCATAAAGTGAATTAGAATGCACGATTATGAGTTCCATGCTGCCAACAACACAACTTAGATGCCTCCCTACTTGACACGATGTGTTAGATTCTTTGATTTGAAAGTAGGGGATCAATGAAATTAAGTTAAAGACTCGAACTAAATATAATAAGATGGAGTAAAAAGTAGCAAAATTACTTGCCAACACCATGCAACTGAGTCACGTGGGTCCAACTATCCCCCAAATAATCCTCCGAGAGGCGTTGAATTGCAAGTGCCCTTTTGTTCTGCAAACCAAGAGGTTGTATAATATTTGATATCTGCTCAGGAGTAACCTTGAGAGCAGCCTCAGCAGTGGGGCACAACGAGAATACATCTGATATAACTCTGCGTGCCTGCAAAACTTAACAAACAACCTTGAGGATAACATAGATCAATCAAATATGAATACACACTCCACATTTTTTATAAGTAACAACTACATAAGACATGGAAGATCATAAGAAATCTCCAAATTAATATAAAAACAATGATAGATGTAGAATTTTATTTGCATCTATCCAATTGAAGAGGGCCAAGAAGAAAAGATAACCGGTGAATCTGTTTGGAAGTAAATGTCCACTTTATGATGCAAATGGACATGAACAAAAGAAAGAGGGAAATTAAGAAGTAGCCAACTTCTCCACACAAGTACAGAGATTTTAGAGGGTGTACCTGTAGACCAGTAGTCCGGTTGAGAAGCATACATATAATCAGTACCCTCCAAGGGTCATGGAAGTGATCCTCTTGAAGAAGACCAAGCTCAGAGCGGGGAGGGGTCCATGCATTATCCTCTGATTTCCTCAGGTACGCCTCATCTTGCTTCTGGGATTCAGAGAGAGTAGTATTCTGACAAATTTTGGAAGATTTACGTTTCCTTATTCCCACCTCACCTGCTCGGTCTCCGCTTTTTTTGCTCACTTTCTGGAAATATGGAGAGACCTTCACCTCTGATTTCGTACAATTTCTAACACCCGGTTGATGCCCAACTGAATGCTGGAAGTAGGGGGAAAGCCTGATTACTTTGGAGTCGGCCTTTCCGGATGATGATTTCTTCCGTTTCTTGACAGAAGCTTCACCGGCTGAATACTGGAAGTAGTGGGAAAACTTGATTACTTTGGAATCGAACTTTCCGGATGATGATTTCTTCCGTTTCATGACAAAAGCTTCACCGGCTGAATGCTGGACGTAGGGGGATTGCCTGATTACTTTGGAGTCGGACTTTCCGGATGATGATTTCTTCCGTTTCTTGACAGAAGCTTCACCGGCTGAATACTGGAAGTAGGGGGAAAACCTGATTACTTTGGAATCGGACTTCCCGGATGATGATTTCTTCCGTTTCATGACAGAAGCTTCACCGGCTGAATGCTGGACGTAGGCGAATTGCCTGATTACTTTGGAGTCGGACTTTCCGGATGATGATTTCTTCCGTTTCTTGACAAGAGCTTCACCGGCTGAAAATGGAGTATTGTCGTTTTCGTGGCCGCTGCGATTGGGTGCGACGTCGTTCGCAATATGTTTTCCACCCATGTAAGAATATTGCGAGAGCAGTTCATCGATTCCATTTCGGTGGAGAAGAAATTGGGGATTGCTTCCTCTTTCTATTATAGGAGGCTGCGGCCTCATCGCGGACAGGAATTATTTCACTCCTCAGAGGGGGAGCGTAGATTGGAACTTAAAAATGAGATTTTTATTAAGGTCAAATACGTTTTTTTGGTATTCATATAATTTAATGCGTGTTTTAATTTAGGGGAAAATCACAAATCAACAATCATGGTTTGCGATCAATGATAAGTCAATTATGATAATATATTTTTTAACAAGTTAACCACTGACGTATAAAAAAATGACAAATCCAATATCAAAGTCACGTTTGCCGTTAAAAATGAGACGGGACGCCGCGGCGGCGTTCTGAGAAACCGCGGCGGCATTCTAGGAAACCGCGGTGGCGTCCCAAGACACCGGACTGTTTAACCTGTTAAAAATATTTGATCGCAAATTTGAGGGCTTAAACAATTGATTTTGGGGCCGAAAAAAGGGGATGGAGGGGTTTACCTATTATGTGTTGTAGATCTCTGAGAGAGCTTTGATTTGATACCTTATGCAGCCGATTCTGACACTTGTAGCCAAAGTTATGGTCGTTTGAAGTTGAAGAGGTTAAAAAACATTGGATTCGTAAAACATATACATAAGAACTTTAAAATAGCCATGAAACACTAAAAATCAAGAACCGCTGCGAACTTTGAAGTAGCCATACATGAAAAGCATATCGTTTTTCATAGCCCTCAAAGTAGCCATCGCAGACTTGGGACGCCGCCGTGGCGTCCCAGGACAATGCCGCAGTTTGGCCTGCAAAATCATTGCGTTGCGGTAGTTTCCCAGAACGCCGCTGCGTTGTCCCGTCTCATTTTTAACAGCGAACGTGACAGCGATGTTGGATTTGTCATTTTCCTATACGTCAGTGGTTAACTTGTTAGAAACTATACCATAGTAGTTAACTTGTCATTGATCGCAAACCACGATGGTTGATTTGCCATTTTCCCTTAATTTAATTGTCGTTGTTTTATTTTTATTTTCAAATAGTATTTTTTTTTATCTATTTTAATAATTAAATTTAAGAAGCCACATCAACAATTATTTAAATAATGAAAAATTAACAAAACAATCATTGAACTATAAGATCAGTGACAAATCAACCACAAAATAATTTTCGCTAACAAATAAAAAACTCAATTATGATAAATGAATGAAGCAAATATCGTTGTCAAGTTTTTTGTTAAAAAAATATTTTCTTTCCACTGCGAAACGTTGTGTTTTCGCTGCGTAAAGTGAGTTATTAAAATAAAATTCAGAAAAGATTACTTTCTTATGGGGAAATTCATCTTTCATGACTTTACGCTATTGAAAATGAGTCATTGGAATAGAACTAGAAAAATATTACTTTTTTCTGTAGAAAATTATCTTTCAGCAGAGGAAAAATTACTTTCCTCTACGAAAAATTATCTTTCTGCAGAGAAAATATGTAACATCCCGGTCATTCTTACAATTTAAAACTTATAATTTTGAAGACTTTTTTTTTAAATCACAGAGGAAGACTTTTAATTTGAAAACTAGTTTAAATAAGAAGTGCATAAATAAACTCTTTTTTGTTAAACCATTTATTACTTAAAACATGTCATACTGTAAAATTTTAAAACATTTACAACAGCAGAAGATTTGCATTTGCAATACCAAAAGAATTAAACACACTTTGAAAACCTTATTAATAAAACGAAATAGTATAACAAAGGTTCACTTTTCTAAAACCGTTATTACCAATCATTACATTTCTTTATTAATCTTTTATCCTAAACACCCGCTAAGCCCGCAACGTATAAATGTTTCATCAACTGCTTCAATCCTTGATTTTATGCATACATACATCACAAGACTTAACTATAAGCCTAACGCTCAGTAAGCAGTATAACATAAAACGTGCTTATGCAATACTATTCAAACACATACAGTTTCTATTTTATTTATCTGTCTTTTGCCGTTGAGTTTTCCTTTGTTGTTGAGTTTTCTTTTATCTGTTTATTATTTCCTTTAAATATCTCTTTATTACTATCTTCATGTTTATTCACATACACATGCAATATGTGACGACCCGAATTTTTCTTTACTTCAAAAATGCGTTACATTGAAAACTTTTATAAAATAACTGAATTTCTATTAAAACCCTTCAATTGAAATCAAAGTTCTCAAAGGACATTTCATGAAATCCACACCCATGCACTCACGTATCACTTGAAGAAAACACACTTCACGCAATTCTAGAACTCACAGAACACACAAAGTCTCCAGGAGATTCTCTCGCTCTCGCTCGCAGGGGAAGATTACAAATGAAGGAGATTGCAGAGAAGAGAGACTTAAGGCATGAAGTCTCAACAGGGAGTGGGGTACTTACTAAACGAGATGGAAGGGCATACCATGGTGTGGATGAGGCATGGACAAGGCGTGGGAGTTCGTCCTCAATATCGCTTGAGTGGGAATTAAATGACAAAACGACAAGGAAACGTATTATTTAAATGTATTTTTTCGTAATTCTGTGACATTTTGGATGAGGGCATGCGTCCTGGCCTCATCCGCGATCGTCCGGATTCATCAAATCCCTAGCAGAGTCACGTTTTTGGACAAAGGAAGTCATCCTTGCCTTTGTCCACGAGCGTCCAAAAATGTCCAGGAATTGGACAGATTCAAAGCTTTGTCGTCCGCCACCGTCCGCGTTAGTCCAAGATCGTATGAATTCTCTCGAAGGATGAATTTGGATGCGGAGTCCTCATCCTACATCTTCCCAAAACTCAAGGACGTCGAACAATGTGTTTTCGAACACGGCTCCTCGTCCACGCGCGTCCAAAATCCCAATTACACATGATTTTCGTCTATGTCCGAAATCTCCCAATCACACTTTTTCATCAAAATTCCATACTTTACTTATCCCATAATATTTTTCCCATATAAACACGTCCTAATTTAACACGTGCCTTCACGCAACGTAACATATGAATTATTCCAACAATTAATTACACCTCAAACACAGGGAAAATATTATCAGGATATTACATTCCTCCCTCCTTATATAAATTTCATCCTTGAAATTTACCTAGCATAAACATCTCTTTCACTTATTATCCAAATGATTTCTTTCCATTAATCTAATAATATTACTAATCATCGTAACTTATCCATCTTAATCGCATCAAAAATCTATTTACGTATCAAAATACTAATTTAACACACCAAAAATCGATCATAATTTCTCATAGGAAAACACCTTTGATGCAATCACTTTCCTATTCCTTAAGCTAGATTCATATCACCCAATGGTTAACTCCTTACCTAAATCATCATTTATCTCATAAAGATCTAGTAGTTTCACTTTTTCTCCAATAATTAACGTGTCACTTTAGTAGATTTTCTTAATTCCTTGTGAATAATCCATTATAGAGAAAACTCATTTATTTTCTTTTCTCTAGTTTAGCTATCCAACAGCTATGGATAACGAAATTTCTAAACTCTATACCTTATCATTCAACCTTAATTCTCAAACTAGATGTTTGTCAATTGTAACTTCTTCATGACATTATCTTATTCTTGTCCTTAGTATACACAAAATTCTTATAACCGATTGTACATAAACAACGTTTTATTCAATTACATCCTTCAAATCTTGTTGATCTTAAAAATATGATGGCTTGAGTCATCGTTGAAACCTTTAAATCCTTAGGAACCATTATCCATTAGTTTCCCAAACCAAAACAGGATAGTTCACAACTGTTTCATCACATAAGTATCCAACATCCTCCTACCCCATACATATCCTCAATCTTCCAATGGGTTTCAAGGCTCTTATGTCTGCTATGTTCCTCGACTTAACAAAATGTCACAGTACCCATCAAAGTTAGAACTTAGTTTTTCTTGTTCTTCTAAAATTACTCGGGCAATATTGCAAGTAAGCTGCAACATCACTCATTTTTCCTCTTAGACCCTCATTTAGCCTTTTTTCCTTTCTTCATATCAGTATTTGTTCCCATCTTCATATCC
Organism: Begonia loranthoides; assembly: GCA_022433065.1. Classification (NCBI taxonomy): domain Eukaryota; kingdom Viridiplantae; phylum Streptophyta; class Magnoliopsida; order Cucurbitales; family Begoniaceae; genus Begonia; species Begonia loranthoides. The sequence goes on from CM039483.1 coordinate 26,987,380, forward strand.
GTTTCTGTGTCCATTTCTGTTTTCATTTTCGTTTCCATTTCTTTATCTGTTTCGGTATCTGTGAACGTACGCGTTTCTGTATCCGTTCCTGTGTCTATTTATGTATCCATATATGTATTCATTTCCATTTCTGGAAACTCATTTGCATTTTCATTGTTGTTTCCATTTCTGTTCCCATTTCTGTTTTGGTTTCTGTGCTCGTACCGTTTTTGTATCCATTTCTGTTTCTGTTTTTGTATTCCTATCTGTATCTGTATCTATATCTGTATCTGTTTCCGTTTCCATTTCTATTTCTGTATCCATTTCCGTATCCGAGTAAGTTCAACCAACCTCCTAGTCCTTGATGTTCTTCCTACCACAACAATTCTATCCTCAAAAGGAACACAATGCCCATAACAAATACGGTCATTTAAATACAACACTATTTAGTTTGCATTACATTTTCACATTCATTACAATCTCTACCAAACAAACGCAAACATTACAAATGGTACACCATCCCTCCATCCCTTACATCCTCGGATAGTTTTTGGCAAAATGGTCAGTCTCCTCACATTTAAAGCATTGACGTGACTTAGCCCAACATTCTCCTTCATGACTTTGCCTGCACTTTGGGCACCGATCCTCTTGTTCGTCTCCTTCTCTTGGACGTGCACCCTTCTTCCTGTGAATGTGGCTGAAACTTTACCATGGACTTGTTTTGTTTTGAGATCCGATTCTTTACTTCTTCAATGTCAAGAGCTCTTAATACAATCTCTGAGTAGGCTACATCTTGCACTCCTGATACCACCACGCCTTCTTAAATCTCCGTCTTAAGTCCTTGTATAAAGTGGTGTACCTTGTGCTCATTACTACTCACCATTTGCGGGGCAAACCGCGATAGTGTCTCAAACTTGTGCAAGTACTCTAAAACTGATCCTTCCTGCCATTGCTAAACAAATTCTAACAACTTCTTTGTCATTATTGTGCGGTTGAAATATTTACCATAGAAGATTTTCTTGAATTCTATCCAAGTCATTGCAGTCACATCTTTAGCTATCTTGACTGAGTCCCACCAAAATCTTACGTCCTTGACCAGCATAAACGTGGCAGATGCTACCCTTTCCTCTTCCTTTAACTTAGCATAGGCCAACATGTCTTCCATGGTCCTTATCCATTCCTCAGCACTGTCCAGATCAGTAATATTCCCATCAAACTGAGGTGGTTGTAACCGCTGAAGCTTCTCCTAACTTACATCCGGCTATCAGCCACACATTGTTCCAGAACTCATTTATTTCCACGAGCAATGATTTCCATCAACTTCTCCAAGTTTTTAGACTACCGTTCCAATTGACGCGATTGTCGTTCCATTAACGTAGTCAACCGAGTGATCGTTTCGTCTACACCACTCATATCTCTTTCTTGCCCAACCTTGCATCGTCCTCTAACCATGATACCTTACGTTATAGAATAAAATAATTATACATTAGGAAGATTAAATTTAGTAACTTACTTGCAGTTGATGGAGTATTTCCATGTCGAAGCTTGTGCTGGTAGGCATTTGCAAAATCAATTTTAAAAAATAGTAAATTGTAAGTAACTGCATCAGAGCAATTTTTAGAATCATTTTTAAAACATACTTGCTCTGATACCAATTGTATCAGAGCAATTTACAGAATCGTTTTTAAAACAAAGTAAACTATAAGTACCCGGATCGGTTTTGAAACACAGTCTGCTCTGATACCAACTGTAGCGGAAGCATAACTAATTCATTTAAAGACCATTACTAAAGTATTATTGTATATTTTACAGAACTAGTTCCTCTTTACATTCATTAGCCTAACCAGTCACAAGTCTTGCCTGCGTAAATCTTTCATCAGCTGCACCTAAATCTGTTAATCATCTTCTCTCGTACTTGTACCTACATCGCAAGTCATAAACTATGAGTCTAAGACACAATAAGTGATAATATCTAATATGCTACATGCTCATGCTGTGCCCTTTAAAAATCATTATGCAGTTTCTGTTATCATCTTTTTCTTATCTTTTTATCTTTTACGTTTTAATCATCATTATATTTCAATTTTCTGTTATGACCTCCGGTATAGCAGCAATGACATAATCCGAAAGCTAGCCAACCATTGAAGATTATTTTTGTCATTTACCTCCGATATAGCGACAATGGCATAATCCGAAAATTTGCTAATAATTAGCCGTTATGTCCTGACAAAATCTAGGGACTGTCCCGGCATAATCCAGGGACATGCAAACGATATAAGCAACAATGACATAATTCGAAAGCCGGCTAGCAACCGTGCCCGTGAAGGACTTAAACGGCCTCATATCATATCGTTGCCTTTTTCTTTTCTTTACTCTACTTTTTGTTATTTATTATTATTTTTTCTTTACTTTTTATTATTTATTATTCGTTTATTATCCATTTCAAAATCTTGCATAAAATCCATTTTCGTATGTTTTTGAAAATCGGGATGCATGATGCTCGTGAATGCATACAAGTTCTAACAATAAATATGGAAACATAAATAAACATTCAACGTGTAAATCACAGAATGTGCTATAAAACTGTAAACATGCTGAAAACAGTAAACAACGAAACATGCTATTAATGGCTGTAGGCATGCTGTAAAACAGTAAATAACGAAACATGCTATTAAAACTGTAGACATGCTTGGAAAGCGGTAAGCAACAAAACATCCATATCCTATTCTTACGATGTAGGGTTCGAAAACCAAAACACACACATATCACTTACCTCGATTGCTTAGGGCGTTTACACTTAATTGCTATATTTCTTCTTTTCTCTAGTTTAGCTATCCAACAGCTATGGATAACGAAATTTCTAAACTCTATACCTTATCATTCAACCTTAATTCTCAAACTAGATGTTTGTCAATCGTAACTTTTTCATGACATTATCTTATTCTTGTCCTTAGTATACGCAAAATTCTTATAACCAATTGTACATAAACAACGTTTTATTCAATTACATCCTTCAAATCTTGTTGATCTTAAAAATATGATGGCTTGAGTCATCGTTGAAACCTTTAAATGCTATATTTCTTCTTTTTAGTACCTTCACAATTAGAAACATTTATTCATTACTAAAATCAATTAATCTACTTATTAGTCTTAACGTCTTTTCTATTATAATTCCTCGTTACTTACTAAAATTTCCTAAAGGAAACCATTTTCTTAATTACTACTTAGCTTAATAATTAATCCACACATTCATTTCCAATTATTATTAGGCCTTTTTCCAATTAATGGCTCAAATCTAAACCAATAGAGTATATTACCAAAGCTGTAACTAAACAGGTTTAAATCCAAGTAACATAACACTTCCACATTTATTAACGTCCAACAACAGATTAATGATTCCAACATGAGAAATAGAATCTTTCCAATTTTTGGACAGTTTTGGACGCACGCGGACGAAGGTGACGACATCTTCCTTCGTTCGAAAACGTAGCTCTGACTAGAAGAATGGGGATTTCGGACGATCGTGGACGAGGCAAGGACGCATCCCCTCGTCTGAAATGTCCCAGTTCTGTGAATAAAGAGGTTTTAAATGATAGACTTCTTTGTCGTTTAGTCCATTAAAACCCACTCAATTGACACGGAAGACAACACCCCCATGCCCAAGCACGCCTCCCCCCCTCCCATTTGGTGAGTGACATCGCTTCCAAGTAAGGCTCCACGTTTTAAGTTAGTCATCCCCTGCTGCTCTTAATCATTTTTCAGCTTCCCTGTCGAGAGAGAAATTCCTTGGTGTGAGTGTCCTACGAGCCCTTAGTTGAGTGAAGTGTGAGATTTGTGAGTGGGAAGTTCGTGAATTGGAACGCATGGATTGAGCTAGGTGCTGCTGCTATTTCTGTCCGTGTAGGATTTCTTCAACAATTAGCAAACCAAGTAAGGATTAGGTAGAGTCTTGGCTAGTGGAGGCCCTACTCACAAGTAATGTCTGTTTGTTCCTTTGTTAATATTCTGTATTTTCCTTTACTGCAATTACATGCTTTGTCTAATAGAGAAATGATAATGCTACTACTTGGGTTATAATTTCTGATGTTTAGCTCTATGATACGAATTGATGAACTGAGGAACTAAACTTATGAACTGAAGACTTATTTAATGACATGTTACGTAGGAATGAGCTGTGAAATACTTAGTTGATAGTAATTCTATTCTGTTGGGTGCTGTACATTACCTTGCTTGTTAACATGATAGACTCGATTGATAGTTGCCAATTAACACGTGTTAGATAGGACTGTTATTTTCCTGTGATATGACCATGCATAATCAACCCCTAATATGACATGTTTAATTCTCTATAAACTTAAAGTAGATAGTTAACTCTAGTTGAAAATAATGTCGTTGAACCATGCTTTACTTTCGAATGTACACTATCTTTAGCCCACTTGTTTCGAATTGATTCATGTCGTTAGCTCTTAGCGATTTACTAAGCATGTTTCCATTTACTTGTTATAACCATGTCTATTACATGCCATCATACTATTGTTAAGCATGCCTAATTCGTTTAAGTAGCTCACTACAATTTAACGTTTAATCTCAGTTTAATAGCATGCTCAATTTCTTGTTTCCTTTATTGTTATATTCTGTCAATTCATGCATGTTATTCGCTGTTTTAATTCGCTATTGTATTTGTTCTCTTTTATTTGCTATTATTCGTTGTTTGATAGTCATTAGTTTTATACTGCTGCATTAACATGCATCATGATAATAGAAAGAAGTAGGAAGTGCCACATCAGGAGTGGTACTCATTTGCATTCCGTAAGGAAAATTGATAAATGAACTAAATGAAAGGAAAAGAAAACAGGGAGTTGGGCGAAGGATGGGTAATTCAGATCTAATCAAGTAGTCTAGACTAAGCCCCTCCCTTGTCAGGAACAGGACTAGCTACCCTACGTGGTTAGAAGCCGACCAAGACTATACCTCCAACACGGGTTCCTCCAATCTCTTGCTTGACGTATGAGTTATGAATGAAATAACGAAAGAATGAAACGTAAAGCAAATATTGGTTTGGGGTGGCACCCAATTCCAAAAGAACAAAAGGGAGACATATTTCATACTGCATACCCCACTCCTTACTGGCCTTTAGGCTCACTATTTTACTTGTGGTGTAGGAAATTGTCAAGATGTAATAATCCTAAGAGCAAAAGAGGATGCATTTCCCGCTGAGCCTGCAGGTTATTCGGGTGAATCGACCTGAGTGGGATATGGCTCGAAAGAAGAAGGAAAGAAATAACTATTTCTAAAAGGGTTTGAAAAGGATATTGTTTTGTAAAACTATTAACTCTTGCCCTAACCTTCAAATCATGTTTTGAATATTAGTTATGTTTCTGCTTTTACTCTGATTTAGTTATGCTTTTCACGTTCTCCGTAAAGTTTTACTTTCACCTGTTTTAAGTAAATAAAAAGTAAAATTTTTTTTACATGGTAATTTAAAAAGGAAAAGGCTAAGTTAAGAAAGAATTTGAGGCGGGGCGTCACAGTTGGTATCAGAGCCATAACCTGGTCAATTGTGATTCAGTAGACTACAGATAACCCTAGACTCAACGAGCAATACTCCTATTACTGTAAGTTTACTTTTATGTTGTTAAAATGTTTCCCTTTAAACTTATTATGCATCAATGTGAAAACGTATAGGGTTATAGATGGCTAGACAAAATAGAGGGAATATTCCATGAAACGAGGAAGAACCTAGATCGCCCCGCCAGCAAGAGGATAATAATGGCCATGAGGAGACTCTTGATCGGATCACTGTGGTAGTGGAGCAATAATCTCAGAGTATGCAGCAACAGTCTCAATACGTGGAGCAGCATTTTTCGATACATGGAATGATTTATGGGGCAAGATCATGGAAATAGGAATGGGAATCAACGGGCAGTGCCAATTCAAAGAGAAGCAGGATGGGAGAAGTTCCAACGACTCAAGCCCCCTTGTTTCAATGGGAACATCTCAGATATTATGGGAGCCGAGGAGTGGATACACTCCCTGGAGGATAAATTTGCATATGCAGATATTGGTGAGAATGAAAGGGTTAAGTGTGCTACTTACTTACTGACGCATAACGCGCATTACTAGTGGGACACGGTCAAGTCCTCATGAGATGTCAGAGCTCTCACATGAAAGGACTTCAAGGAGATATTCAATGAAAATTATTTCAACTACACCATTTATATGCAAAAATTAGTGGAATTTGTACGCCTACGCTAGACGAGAACCGTGTCAGAGTATGCTCAAAAGTTTGAAGCATTATATCGTTTGGCCTCTTATTTGGTGGCTACCAAAGAGCACAAAGTCCATCATTTTGTTCAGGGGCTCAAGATTGAGGTCTTGGAAAGAGTTATTGGGGCTGGCACAGAAGGTGTCTTCTATTCAAAAATTGTAGCCAAGGCTCTAGCAGTGGAAGGGGTGAAATTCATGGCAGCTAGACAAAGGGAAGCAAGTCAAAGAATGTGGAAACCCAACTCAAGCCAGCAGTCACGTAGTGGTCCATCATCGGGCCGGAGGTTCAAACAACCCTCTTATGGTGGGATGCAACAAAGACCAGATAATCGACTGATGACACAAACAATCAATGCCCCTTAACCTAACGCATGCCCAAAATGTAAGAAAATACATCGCGGTAAATGCTTGGCTGGCTCAGAGAAGTGTTATATGTATGGCAATCCTTGACATATTGCCAGAAATTGCCTACCCCGACTCGGTGGACAAGGAGGAGTGGCCTTGAGGGTCTTTGTTATGTATGGACCAGACCAGGATGATGAGTAGCCGGCAGTTGTGGCAGGTACCTAATTCTGTGGAATAATTTTTTTATGTGGTGGTAACTATTCCCTAGTTGAATTAGCAGATTTTACCTTAGAAATAAATAAGTTACCTAATCCTGACAGGTACGATTTATGTTAATAAGTGTGCTGCGTACGTCCTATTTGCTTTAGGTGCTACGCACTCTTTTATTTCAACGAAGTTTTGGGAATTGGCAAATTGTTTCTCCAGTAGTGTGAATTGTACACATCACGTGTTTTTGCCTTCCGTTGACCGTTTAATTGCTGACGGAATTCTTAAGGCGTATGTAGTGGAGATAAATGGCCATTTATTTTGGGGCGACTTAATCATTATGGATCTAAAGGGATACGATATCATCATCGGAATGGATTGGTTATCCTCACACCATGTGATCATAAATTGTAAGAAATGGGAAGTTTTCTTTTGCCCTCCAGGTGGTGAACTGCACACTTTCAGAGGAACCAAGGAGGAAGGAAAACTGGCTATCATCCCTGCGCTCAAGGCAGATATATTGCTAAGAAATGGGTGCGATGGGTTCCTCATAAATGTAATCGACACTACTACAAATCCTAAGGCTAACTTGGAAGATGTTGTGATAGTTCATGACTTCCCGAATGTTTTTCTCGATGATCTTCCTGGTTTAGCACCTAACCGCGAGATCAAATTTGTGATCGATTTATAGCCTGGCTGTAACGACCCAGTTTTTATTTCCTTTTAAAATGTCTTTAAATTTAAAACATTTTCTTTTATAAAATTAGAGTAAAACTTTTCTTTTAAAACCGAGTGTTTAACCCATTCCTTATAATCATTTTCCAATAATTGTCATTTAAAACCTTTTAACAACATAATAACATTCATTTAAAAATCCTTTTTCTTGAAACACAATGGAAGCATAAATTAAAACAAGTATTAAACTTAATGGTTTACTTTATTAATTACAAAACCATTTATTATTTTGCCCAGCTAGCCACAAGATCCACCCGTGTAATACCCCAATTTTCATAATCAAATTAATTATGGATAATTGAGATTTATTTGATAAGAAAATTGATTGGGGAAAATATTTGGATAATAATCAAGGATTTATTTCATGGAAAATTAATTTGGAAATGGAATTGAGAAATTTAAATTGGACCTGTAATAGTCGTCAATCGATATTTGGAATAAGTCGGGACTTGAAATTTAGGTCGACTAATATAGGGTAAGTATATCCGATGCGTAAAAATATATATGTAATATTAATTTATGAAAGTAGGGATTAATTAAGTTGATGAAAAATAAAAGAATAAATTAATTATAAAGAAGTATGGGATTTAAAATAAAAGAAGAAATAAATTGCAAATAGGGAGAGGTGAATCGCCGGCTTGGTTTGAAGGAAAGGAGGGGTGATCCTTGAACCGGTCCAGTTTGAAGAGAAAAGGAAAACGGCCTTGGGCCATTTGTAGAAGAGAAGGAGGACGACAGGGAGCGGGAGAGAAAGGAGGGCGACAGGGGAGGCGAAGCTCCCACGAGCTGAAGCCTTCTTTACGAGGAAGAAGAGGGAGACGAGGGCTCGGGTGCGCGTTGTTTGGCGCTTGGCGGTGACGGTGTGACTTCGGGCGACGCGACGAATGGCGATTCGCGGGGCTAGGGCACGAGTCCAAATTGAAGCTACGAAATCACCGGTGGAGGTAAGTCAATGCCCTACATTTGGTATTCATCTTCTTGGCTTCTAATTAGGGATGAATTGGCATCGACAGTGCGATTTGGCGAAAACGAATTGGCGAGGCTGGGCAGGGCATCGGTTTGCTGGAGATTGGGAATGGTCCGGGTCTGTTGGTCCACATATGAACCGATTTATTCCTTCTCCCAAAACGATAGCCGACTTTTAGCATGGAGTTTGTCCATTAGACCACCCTCCTTGAAGTGGTCTCCTCTGCTGCCTTTAAAATCGATGGATGACTCTCCTTCCTGTCCTGAGTGCTCTGGAGGAATGACAGTGAAGAATGCTGGATGGAAATGTGAAGGGAGAAAGCTGGCAGTGAAGGTGCAAGTGAATGATTTGAGGTACTGCTCTAGGGACTTATTGGTGAGAATTTCATGAATTTTGTCCCTATCTTTACGGTTCTGTAATCTGTTTTGGAATGTTTGATTGCTGCATGGAATGTTACCATTGTTGGAGATTCTCAGTTGGTTATTTTGCTGCGATCTGGTGACTGTGATTTCAATTCATTGTTAGTTGTTAATGAGACTCTTTTGACACGGCTGTTGAGTTGAGGATTTATAATCGTAGGAAAGAGATTTTCAATTTGTTGCTACTGCTTTTGGAAAATGTCAGTTCTGTCTTGGTTTTAGAATTCCAGAGATGTGTATTTTGATTCATAGTTCTGTCCTCCATTTTGGTCTCTGCTTGCTACGAGTTTGGATTGACTTTGTTTCCATTCTGATTTCTTTTCTAGATTCTAAATTAGATAATAAATCTTTGGATTAGTGTTCTTCATCGATTTCTGCTTGAATGTTACATATTGGATAGATTGCCTCTATCTGTTATGGTTATGTGCATCTGCGGGGTTGGTTTGGGATCTGTTCTGTTTCGGTTCATTCATGAAATTGAGGTGTTTGGGTTGTTTTTATTCAGATTAAAATTTGTTGTAAAAGGATTGATAGACAGTAGTTAAATTGGTTTTTTTTTTATTGGAGTTTTACATCGGGTGATAACTTTGGGAAGGTTTGTTGTGAGGTTTATCTTGTTCCCTATTTTGTTGGAATCCTGAAGGCTTGGATTTTGGGTTCAATTGATGTCTGAATGGAAAAGTTAATAAATTGTTCACTATGAATGTGCTACAATTTTTATTGCATAGCTGTTGCGTTGTAGTTTATAGAAGTATGAAGGTGAGTTCAGGTCACATTGATGGAATGAGCAACTATTGTTAGTTATTGTTATTTTCGTTGCACATGTTAAGTTACCGAAATGGTTATTGCAAGGTTGCTAAGTAACTATGTTGACTAATGGGGATTATTAAGTGCTAAGGTTTATGAAAATTCGGTGGTCAATAATTATTAATTAATTAGTCGATGAAAATAATTGGACGAAAAATGTGAAATGAACTAACAGAATAATGATATAAAAGTTAAAGTTTATAATAGGTAAATATATTAATAAATAAATATTAATTATTTTGAAGGTATTCACGGGAAAAGAATAGAGTGTCAAACGCGCCATGGACTGCAGGTAAGTGATACGCATGTGCTTTGGTCCTTAGGGCCCTACATTGCAAGAATAGAAGATGCATGTTTTGGTGTTTACAGTTTTAAATAGCATGTTTCGATGTTTACAGTTTTAAATAGCACGTTTCATTGTTTAAAGTTTTATAAGCATGTTCTATGAATTGTATGTTGGTTGCGCTATTAAATTCCTCTAGTAGAAAATGTATGCATCCACGAGCATCATGCATCATGGTTTTCAAAACGATACGAAAATGAGTTTTTAAGCATGGTTTTGTAAAGAAAACGGAATCGAATATTAAATGGTTAAATAATAAAGTAAAGAAAAAAAGATAAAGGCTTTGGCGGATTGTTCCCTCATGGTTAAACAATAAAGTAAAGTAAAGAAAAAGATAAAAGGTTGGGTGGATTGTTCCCCCATGGTTAGAGAGGCTTGGGCGGATTGTTACCCCATGGTTAGAGGTTTAGCTGACGCTCTCCCCATAGTTTAAGGCTTTGGCACGTAACCCATAAATAGAGGCTTGGTGGACATGGTTCCCATGGTTAGAGGCTTTGGGTGGATTAGTCCCCCAATGGTTGGGTTATGTTTCCAATGGTAACCAGTTAAGGCTTTGGCATGTAACTCATAAATAGAGGCTTAGTGGACATTGTTCTCATGGTTAGAGGCTTTGGGTGGATTCGTCCCCCAATGGTTGAGTTACATCCCAATGTTAGACGATTAAGGCTTTGGTGTTGAACTCAAACTCATAAATAGAGGCTTGGTGGACAGGGTCTCCATGGTTAGAGACTTTGGGTGGATTAGTCCCCCATTGGTTGAGGCTTGAGTTGAATACCAAAGACAGAACAATAAATAGAGGCTTGGTGGACACTGTCCCCATGGTTAGAGACTTTGGGTGGATTAGTCCCCCATTGGTTGAGGCTTGAATTGAATACCAAAGATAGAACAATACATAGAGGCTTGGTGGACACTGTTCCTTCCCATGGTTAGAGCTTTGGGTGGATTAGTCCTCCATTGGTTGAGGCTTGAGTTGAATACCAAAGACAAAACAATAAAGTAATAAAGTTAAGATCAAAAAAAAGGTAAAAGAAAAGAAAAGAAAGAAAGAAGATAAACATAAACAGAAAACAAAAAGAGATTTAAAAGTAAGTTAAGATAAAGAAAACGGTAAAAGAAAAGAAAGGAAAGAAAGAAGAAAAACAGAAACAGAAAACAAAAAGAGATTTAAAAGTTGCATGACATGTGCATCATACCTTTTATTTTATATCACTTACTGAGCATTAGGCTCATTAGTTAAGTCTTGCGATGTAGGTACATGCACAGGTGAACAGACTAAGAGATAGTGGATGAAGGATTTGCACAAGTGGAACTTGTGGCTGGCTGGGCTAAAGAATTAAAAGGAATTTATTTGTAAAAGGGTTTGTAAATTATTTAATATTCTTTAATATTTTATTTTAATTCTGCTACGTTTTCATAAAATGATTTTATTACTTCCATTGAAATTGATAAATGTTTTAAGTCAAGAGCTTTAATGATCGGGTTTTATAAAAGGAAAATACTCTGACGTTTTTATAAAAAGAAAAGTTTTAAATTTACACGATTTTCAAAGTAAATAAAAACCGAGTCGTTACAACCCGTGCAAATCCTTCATCAACTATCTTTGACCTGTTCTCCTGTTGCTCGTACATACCTACATCAACAAGACTTAAACTAATGAGCCTACGCTCAGTAAGCGATAGAATGAAATGCAATGCAAATGTTAAGTATGATTATGTGATGCATTATAGAAAAGAACCATATCTCTTATGGAAACCAAGAGTGAGACACACCCTAGGGTCATGTGGCCTAACCTGTCACTTCGACGAGGAGGTATATCCATCGGAGGTGTTCCACATGCCGGTACCCACTCCTTTGTTAAAGACGTTGGGGATTTCCATACAAGAGAAGGATGAACCCTAGATTCCATGTGGCTAACCCATACCTCACTGCTCCCTATGTGGGAGTAGGTACTCCATTAGGGTATCACCACTGATGGAAAGTCACCGATCCCCTGAACTCCCACACTCCTATTTACATATATTAAGTATGTCATGAGATATGTTCGAGAATGCATACAGTCATATCATGATCATATAAATACCTTGCTATAAACAAGTCATTAAAAGAACCTAAATCTAATAAACATACAACATGCTACCCTAATTCTTGTGATGTAGGGTCCGAAGACCAAAGCACAGTGAGTATCAACTTACCTGGCGTTCATAGCGCGTTTCTGCATCTTCCCTCTTCTCAGTACCTTCAAAACCATAACATTTATTCATTAATTCACCCTAATTAAGAACTTCAACTTTAATACCATTAATCCTCATTCATTTTGTAACATAATACCATGATCCAAACACTTTAATTCACTTAACAGTTCCTATAAGCAATGACAATATTTCTTGACAATATATTATCCCTTAATAGTATCCAATGTGAACACTTCACCACATTTAAAAAGCAGTGTAAACCATAGGGAGCCTTCCCAACATCCTAACCGAGCAAGGCAACCCAATCCATCAAAGAAGGAATCCAAACACTTGCAATTATAGGAACTAACCAAACATGAATGTACTATCACAATAACCTATTCCCACAGTAGAGTAAAGACTCATTTACTCTTTCTTTAACATGGAATTATTGAGTGAATAATTTACAAAGTCAACTTCATATATCCTTAATCATCCAAGCCTCACAGTCAACAACAAAATACAGGACATTATTCATTTTTCACAATCTAACAATACATACTCGTAACACAATCACCAAACAACGGCTGAATACACTCCACAGCAAGCAACCAAAACCAATGTTCATCAATAGAATAGCCACCCCCCAAAGACAATAACCAAAACAGTAGCCAAAGAATGCAAAACAACACCAATAGGACATATCAAAGTCTTAATAGAGTATAAATCATCACCAATCCATAAAAATCTAGAATAAGAGTGAAGGAAATCACTCACCACAGAACACCTGAGAGAAAACCGTGAGCTTTCTCCTCAACCAGCAACACTCAGTTCCAGCCTCTCATTCACTTCACGCACACACACAGGAAGAAAACTTAACACCCATACATCTGTTGTCACTCCTAAATAGGCAGAGAAGACGCAGGTATGCAGAGAAGTCACAGACTTCAAAGGAAGGTGGTCCATTGCCGAAACTCCTGCCCAAACTCCACATGGAAAACATGGTAGAGGAGCAACTAAAGGAAACAAGCTCCGGTCCTATCCAACGCTAATGCATGGGTCTCGGTTTACCCCTGCCATCGCCAATTCATCCCTGCCATTCCAGCCATCGCGTTCACCAATTTCGACTGCTAAAATGCCCAATTCGGAAGGCATTGGAGGAGAAATCAAAACACAAATTGTCGACTTACCACGTCCAAGAGTTTGAAGTGCTCCAATTTCGCACTCGGGAAACCCTCGCACGAAATGCCCGAGCTTCCAATGTCATGTTTTCGTCCAAGTTTGCATCTACTCCTCACCACGAAGCAGCATCGCCCATGAAGAAGATTCCTCCCCGCCGAATCGCACTGCCCGAGCCCCATCATCGTCTCCCTCTCCTCTCCATCCTTCGTTCTCTCTCTCTGTCCCATTCAGAAGAATGGTCAGGCCAATCTTTTCTTCGCCCAACCATTCTATTTCTTCAACCAGCAACTGAACCGAACCGGTCTAGCGGTTCAGTCCTCTCCCTTCAACTGATTCCCTTTTCTTCCTTCCAATTTATTTGTTCTTTTATCTTAAATTCTCCTCCTTCCATTTATTTAAATCTTCCACTTCTTAACTATTCCAATTAATCCCATTATTTTTTTCCTCATTTAATTAAAATTGAGCCACATAATTATGTTCGGACCTAGCCGAACCAAACCAGTTCAGTCCTTATTTCTCCCTCGGTTTAAATCTATTTTTCGGACGAGGGAAGGCGTCTGCGCCTTCATCCGCATTCGTCCGAATACCGTTTTTGGATGAAGGAAGGCGTCCTCATCATTCATCCGCGTGCGTTTGAAACTGTCCAAAAATTGTACAAATTCAAACACTCAAGGTCCGCAATTGTCCGTAACCGTCCACACCAGTCCAAAATCTCGTGTTATAAGCGAAGGGTGAGTTTGGGATGCGGAACCCCATCCTGTATCGTCCTAAAACACCGGGGACTATGCACAACGCATTTTGGGACGCAATATCCCGTCTCGGTGTCGTCTGCATGCATTTTAATCCTCCAGTTATACATTTTTCTTTAAGTTTTTCATACTACAATTATTCCCCAATATCAACCCCATATTTTTATTCTTCAATTATTCCACAATATTTCTTCATAATTAATCTTAATTATCATCCAATAAATTCTCATAATTTATAATCTAACAATTACGTCAATGGTAATACCTTGATAATTATTCAACTAATTCGAATACTCCCAATTACTTTCCAATTTATTCTTTTTAAATCTCGATATAAAAAGTCAGGATATTACTCTAGCACTGAACCTATTTCTAAAAACTCGTATCGTATGGCGCCAACTTAACTACGTGAGTTAAAGGTTCAATTGGAGGAACTGCTCACAAACGGGTTTATTCATCCGAGCTTTTCTCCTTGTGGTGCACTGCTATTGTTTGTCAAAAAGACAGATGGGACATTGAGAATGTGTATTGATTACAGAGAGCTAAACAAAGTAACAGTAAAAAGCAAATAACCTCTACCAAGGATTGATGATCTGTTTGATCAGTTATGTGGTGCCAGTGTATTTTCTAAGATCGACCTCCACTCAGGTTATTATCAATTGAAGGTTAAACCAGACGATGTACCTAAAACTGCGTTCTGCACTAGGTACAGGCACTATGAATTCTTGGTTATATCGTTCGGATTGACCAACACCCCTGCAACCTTCATGGATCTGATGAATCAGATCTTCAGGGATTATCTAGACAAATTTATTATCGTTTTTATTGAAGATATCTTGGTCTATTCTCGCACGAAGGAGGAGCATTGTGAACATCTTCGGATGCTTCTATTGACTCTTAGTCGGCACCAATTGTACGCCAAGTTTTCAAAGTGTGATTTTTGGCTAAGCAAAGTTGGATTCCTTGGCCATGTGATCTCCAAGGATGGTATCTCCGTAGACCCTACAAAAGTGCAAACGGTTGTGGATTAGGTACAGCAAAAAAATGTTGGAGAGGTAAGGAGCTTCCTTAGATTGGTCGGATACCATAGGTGTTTCATTGAGGGATTTTCTAAAATTACTCTACCACTTACCAGTCTGACGAAGACGAACACACGATTTTGGTGGTCCAACGATTGTGAGAACAGTTTCCAAGAATTGAAACGCGAACTGACGTCTGCCCCAGTATTGACATTGCCTGTGGAGGAAGGTGACTTTTGTATTTACTGCGACGCATCCAAGAGAGGACTTGGTGGAGTCCTTATGCAACATGGGAAGGTTGTCGTATATGCATCACGACAGCTCAAACTGCATGAATTAAACTATCCCACAAATGTCTTAAAGCTCACTGCTGTTGTCTTCACTGTAAAAATTTGGAGGCATTATTTGTATGGGTAGTGTTGTAAGATTTACTCGGACCACAAAATTCTTAAATATATCTTCACACAGAAGGAACTCAACATGCGGCAACGGCGATACCTTGAGTTCGTTAAGGACTACGACTGCGAAATCTAGTATCATCCAGGAAAAGCCAATGTGGTAGCAAATGCTCTTAGTCGCAAAGTTGCCATCATGAGCATGTTATGTGGAGAAATATCTTCAAGACTTCAGAAAGATTTACAGGAGCTTGACGTGCAGATGGTTCCAATGCAATTGGACATTGTATTGGCCAAACTAACCTTGATGTCGTCTATACTTGAGCATATTTATAACAACCCGAATTTTTCCATTTACTTATTTATTCATTTTTAAAATGCATTAAATTTAAAAACTTGATAAACGACACAAAAATATTTATTACAAAAATCTTTTGGTTGAAATCATAGTCTTTTTCTTAAAATCCAATTGTCACTTAAACCCATTTCAACAATCATAAAATAGTGGAAAACTACAGTTTATAAAATCAGCGGAAGCGTAACCTAAAATATTACTTAAAACATTTAACAAAGTTCAAGGTTAAAAGTGTAACCTACTCAAAACAAGGGTTAGAGCAATAATTAGTGTTTCACAAAACATGTTTCTCATCAAACACTCACAAAATAGATACTTTCTTATTCTCTTTAGCCATATGCCTACTCTGGTCGCGTTTCCTCTAGATACTCCGCAGGCTCCACGGGAAAGGCCTCCTCCTCTGCTCCCAACATAACTATCTCATTACCTACACCATAAGTAAGGACGTGAGCCACATGGCCCAGTAAGGAATTGGGTTAATGCAAATGCTTATGACGCTCTTTAGTTCTTTTGGAATGGGTACCGCCCTAAACCAATCCTTCCTTACGTTCTTTCTTTCTTTCGTTTGTTACTCGTACATCGAGCGGGAGATTGAAGGACCCGTATGGGATGGTATAGTTAATCGGGCTAACCTCCTGGGTGCACCTTAGGTCTCGTTCTAGTCAAGGTAGGGATTGTGCCTAGCTGC
Organism: Begonia loranthoides; assembly: GCA_022433065.1. Lineage (NCBI taxonomy): Eukaryota > Viridiplantae > Streptophyta > Magnoliopsida > Cucurbitales > Begoniaceae > Begonia > Begonia loranthoides. The sequence continues at coordinate 27,004,008 of CM039483.1, forward strand.
CAGACCAAACTCGACTAGCCATCCGCCCCTAACTCCCTATTCATTCCTTTCAGTCATTTTCTTTAACATTTTCCTCACTTAAGCATGTGAGTACCATCCCAAGGTAGCATTCCCTATTTGTTTCTATTATCATGATGCATATTGACACAATATACAAAGAATGATAATTAAGCAAGAATAACACTAATGGAATCAACAAATGGCAAGGTAAATAACTATTAACATACGACTTGCTTGATTCCACCGAACATAACAATAGAGAGATGACAAGGTAAATAAACTATTAACATACGAGGTATCTAAGCGAACTAACATGCTTCACGATGTTGTAAAAGCTTTAGATGTAAAATTGACAATTAAACAAGAACATGCTCGATAATTAGCTAATGGGAGGTGCTTAACCAACGATTAATGGACATGTGTTTAATTTATAGTTACAAGGTATCAAGCTAAACTAATTATGCATGCTCATCTAAACAAAACAGAACATAAACGCAATAGAAAACAGTAACATGCTTGATAGTCGAATACAATTGAAATGTGTTAATAAACTGAAACGAATTAATAACAGAAACGTGCTAGCTAAACATTTTTATGGGAACATACTTGGCAGCAATTCGTGGAAACATGTTTAACAGATGTCTAATGAAAATGTGCTTGATAAATGACTAACAGAAACATGTTTGATAAATTAATATTAACTCAATTCAAGATCAATTATAAATGAAAACTATCAGACCTCATACGTTCGAAAGTGACATACATGCTTCTTGCAATGACAGTAACGTGCTAATGATTTACATGCTATTATGCTCAACGAAATTATACAAACACCGAGTATGGACAAAATGCTTGATAATGTAGTGTGACAAGAAACATGCTGAACAAATTAATGCTAATTAAAACAAAGATATTTATATCTCCTAACCAGAACCAAGAATTAACAGCAATTATAATGTAAGTCTACTATCTAACAAGTGATATGAGAAGCAAAACAGAGTAAATATTCAGAAAATCTACTAAAGATTTATTCAAGCATATCATTCCCTTTACAATAATGAAGTTCACAAAGGTTATAAATAGCTAGAGGAACATACAACGAAGTTAGAAACAACTACAGCAAAGTTAAACCATGCCACATAGAAGACAAAATCATTCAGAGGGAACTTCTTAGCTCATTTATGTTCATTTGTGCATCATTCTTTCTACCAAATCCATCATTCGCATACTAAACACTCATCATATCATTAGTCTTCGACAAAGTAGAGCATTTGAAACAAATAGAGTTACAGAGTATTGCAAGCAAGGAATTCAATACGTAGTAAAGAAATTATTGCAGTAGTTATCTACGGCTAACAACAAGGAAAATCGACACACACACACACACACACACACACACACACACACACACACACACACACACACACANCACACACACACACACACACACACACACACACACACACACACACACACTACTTGTGGGTAGGGCCTCCACTGGCCAACGACTACCCCAAAACCTTACCCTAAACGGTGAACCAAACTACAGACAGCTATACTCCTTGCTTCCAGCAGCACACACGCACTCTAGAAAAGAGGAAGCTGGACGTAGAAGAAGGAGAAAACACAGGGGAAGGAGGAAAACATACACCACGCAGGGAAAAATTTGGCCGAAAATAAATAGGCAGACTTACCTAAAGGGAGGCAATCATTTGTCTAAGGAGAGGGAGGGGGGAGGACGGCTCGCTTGGGTCTCGACCTGGCGAGGAGGATTTTGTTGTCTGGAGGTGTGCAATTAAGGACTACGTGACAAATTGTCTGATTATAAATCCCTAAATTTATGCAGATCTGAGGTCTTTCGGATGAATGCGGACATGTTGGTCTCATCCGCATGCGTCCGTATAGGTAAAATTCCTTAGGTAGATTTGCATTTACGGACGAGAAATGGCATCCTCGCCCAGTCCATACCATCCGAAAGCGGCATTTGGACGCAATATGGGGTCCACAAGCATTCGAAAGTGTCCAAAAATTAGACAGATTCAATGCGTATGCACCCTGTCCTCATCCGCATCGTCCGCAAAGAGACAAGGTCAACTCAAGACACGAGGATCCATCCTGCATTCTTCCCCAAGTACAATCAGATGGTGCAGACACGAAACTTCGTCCCCATGGCGTTCGCAGGCGTCCGAATCCGCTAGATTTTCATTTTCTTCACATTTTCCCACTAAATTTTCACCCCATAACATTTTCTCCATAAATACATGTCATAATCTAACATGCGTAGATAGGCAATGTAATATACGATTATCTCCAAATTTTGATTACATCGCCTATACGGGAAAAATAGTATCAGGGTATTACAATATTAAAGAGGCTCAACAAGGCGACAGTGTATGTGGAAATTTTAGAGTGAACCCAACCTTTCCTGAATACTAGGACTACTCTATGTCTGCGGATGCCATGATAAAATATAACAACTAATGGTATGTGTCGAGTGACACGACCTTGCGAACAAAGATTATACGAGAAGCTCACTCATCTAGTTTCTCAATCCATCCTGGTTGTAACAAGATGTATTGGGATCTTAAAACCCATTATTACTAGCCAAATATGAAGTACAACATTGCCGAGTACTTGGCCCTATGCCATGTATGCCAACAGGTGAAGGCTGAATATCAACGACCATGTGGGTTGCTCCAACCATTGCGAATTCTAGAGTGAAAATGGAAGCATATTACCATGGATGTCGTTACGAGTTTGCCATGAACTACTAGCAGCCACGTTGTAATCTAGGTGATCATGGATAGATTGATGAAAGTGTTACATTTTTTGCCAGTAGCCATGATGTACAAAATGAACCAGCTTGTTGATTTATATGTTAAAGAGATTGTACGAGTTCACGATGTCCTGGTTTCTATCATGTTAAATCGGGACCCGCAATTTACTTTAGTGTTCTAGAAGAGTCTAAACTAGGCCATGGGCACGAAACAAAAATTTAGCACAACATTTCACCCTTAGACGAATGGCCAAAGTGAGAGGATGATCCAAATGCTTGAAGATATGCTTCGTACATGTGTACTTGAATTTCAGGTCGGATGGGGGAAAATGCTACCATTGGTCGAATTCGCCTATAATAACAGCTTCCAGGCCACGATAGGCATGGCACTATATAAGGGTCTACATGGGAGGAAGTACAGATCTCCCCTATACTGGGATGAGACGAGTGAGGCTACATTCCGCGGTCCAGAAATCGTACAGAAAATGGCTGAGTCTATGGCCATAATCAAGCAAAGGATACTAATAGCCCAAAGTCGTCAGAAGAGCTATGCCGATAATCATCGGCGAAGTCTGGAATTCAACGAAGGAGACCGTGTATTCCTGAAGATATATCCATTCAAGGGTGTTGTATGTTTCGAAAAAAAGGTGAAAGCTCAATCCAAGATATGTGGGCCCCTTTGTAATCACGAAGATGATTGGATCTGTTGCCTACCAGTTACAATTACCAGGCTCTATGGCAGGCGTACACAATGTATTTCACGTGTCGATGCTCAAAAAGTGCCTAGGGAAAGCAACTTTATTGGACCCTCCTGATGACATCAATATCCAAACTAATTTCAACTATAGCGAAAGGCCTGTACAAATCCTAGACTCCAGAGTAAAGGAACTTTGACGTAAGTAGATTTTGCTAGTCAAAGTTTTATGGCAGAACCATACAAGTGAAGAGGCCACATGGGAAAAGGAGGACGATGTGAGGGCCAAGTATCTAGAGCTATTTAGTTAGCTAAATTTTGAGGACAAAAGTTTTTGTAAGGGGGTAAAATGTAATACCCCGATAATATTTTTCCCGTATATGCGATGTAATTAAGTTTGAGAATAATTAAAATATTACGTTGCATGATAGTACATGTTAATTTATGTTGTGTATATATGGGGTAAATATTGTGGAATAATTGAAGTACGAAAATTGAGGGATAAAATGTGAAATTGAGATTTTGGATGTAGTGAGTAAAATGTGTAATTGGGATTTCGGATGCATGCGGACAAGGAGCTGCGTCAGACAACACATTAAATGTCATCCCCAGCGTTTTGGGACGATGTAGGACGAGGCTTCGAGTCCAAAATCGTCCTTCTCCTGTAAACGTGAGTTTTCAGACCAACCTGGACGATGGTGGATGATAGCGGACATAGAGAAATCGAATATGTCTAATTTTTGGACAGTTTCGGATGCACGCGGATGAAGGTGAGCCATCTTCCTTCTTTCCAAAATGCAGCTCTTACTAGAAGAATGGGATTTCGAACGATCGCGGACGAGGCAAGGACGCATCCCTTCATCTGAAATGTCCCAGTTCTATGAATAAGGAAGTTTTAAATAAAAAGACTTCTTTGTCTTTTAGTCCATTAAAACTCACTTAATCGACATGGAAGACAACTCCCCCATGCCAAAGCACGCCTCCCCCCTCCCGTTCGGTGAGCACCCATCAAAGTAAGGCTCTACATTTTAAGTCAGTAATCCCCTGCTGCTCTCAGTCATTTTTCAGCTTCCCTGTAGAGAGAAATTCTCTGGTGTGAGTGTCCTGCAAGCCCTTAGTTGAGAGAAGTGTGAGATTTGTGAGTGTGAAGTTCATGAACAGAACGCAAGGATTGAGCTAGGTGCTGCTACTTTTTCTATCCGTGTAGGATTTCTTCAACAATTAGCCAACCAAATAAGGATTGGGTAGAGTCTTGGCCAGTAGAGGCCCTACCCACAAGTAGTATTCGTTTGTTCCTTCGTTAATATTTTGTATTTTCCTTTACTGCAATTACATGCTTTGTTTGATAGAGAAATGATAATACTACTACTTGGGTTATAATTTTTGATGTTTAGCTCTATGATACGAACTGATGAACTAAGGAAGTAAACTGATGAACTAAAGACTTATTTAATGACATGTTACATAGGAATGAGCTGAAGTACTTAGTTGATAGTAATTCTGTTCTATTGGGTGTTGTACATTACCTTGCTTGTTAACATGATAGACTCGATTAATAGCTGCCAATTAACCCATGTGTTAGACAAGACTGTTATTTTCCTGTGATATGACCATGCATAATCAACCCCTAATATGACATGTTTAATTCTCGGTAACCCTAAAGTAGATAGATAACTCTAGCTGAAAATAATGATGTTGAACCATGCTTTACTTTCGAATGTACACTATCGTTAGTCCACTTGTTTAGAATTGATTCATGCCATTAGCTCTTAGCGATTTACTAAGCATGTTTCCGTTCACTTGTTATATCCGTGTTTATTTAATGCCATCATACTATTGTTAAGCATGCCTAATTCGTTTAAGTAGTTCGCTACAATGTAACGTTTAATCTCAGTTTAATAGCATGCTCAATTTGCTATTTCCTTTATTGTTATGTTTTGTCAATTCATGCATGTTATTCGCTGTTCTATTCGTTCTCTTTTATTTGTTGTTATTCACTGTTTGATAGTTGTTATTTTTATACTACTGTATCAACATGCATCATGATAATAGAAACAAGTAGGAAGTGCCACCTTAGGGGAGGTACTCATATGCATTACGTAAGGAAAAATGATAAATGAACTGAATGAAAGGAAAAGAAAATGGGGAGTTTGGGGACGGATGGGTAGTTCAGATCTAATCAGGTAGTTTAGATTAAGCCCCTCCCTTGTCGGGAACGGGATTAGCTACCTTAGGTGGTTAGAAGCCGACCAAGAGTATACCTTCAACACAGGTTCCTCCAATCTCCCGCTCAACGTACGAGTTATGAATGAAAGAACGAAAGAATGAAACGTAAAGAAAAGATTGGTTTGATGCGGAACCCATTCCAAAAGAAAAAAAGAGATGCATATTTCATACTACATACCCCACTCCTTACTGCGCCTTTAGGCTCACTGTTTTACTTGTAGTGTAGGAAATTGTTCAATCTTCATGATAATTAATACATTACATTGCATACTAGTGCGTGTTAAATTAGGACATGTAATTATGGGGTAATTATTATGGGATAAAGATTATGTATGAAAATGTGAAGAAAAGCGGTAATCTGGCAATTTCGGACGCAGGCAGAAGACATGCGGACGAGTAGTGTCATCTGAAAGCACAAGGGATGTTGTTCCCGAATGTTGGGACGATGCCGGATGGCATGCATCATCCAAATTCGTCCCTTGTCTCTAACTCAACCTTTCGGACAAATGTAGACGCAGGCGGAAGCATGCGGACACAACAATTTTAAATTTTTCCAAATTCTGGACAGTTTCAGACGCATGTGGATGCATGATGTGGACGCCTTCCTTTGTCCGAATGACAGGTTCAGACGCTCGCTGACGAGGGCAAGGACGACTTCCCTCGTCCGACAAGTCCCAGTTTTGAGTAAATAATTAAGTTTTAAATATTGAAGTTAGGGTTAAATTACAAACTGGAAACCCAGGAACTCAACCTCTAGAATGGGCTTCTCCCATGACTGGAACATGTTGCCCCAACCCCTCATGTTCCTCCTCTCCAATTGGTGCACAATCGTCTCTCTCCAAGTCAGGTTCCACCTTTTAATCACACGACTAGGTTTCTCTGTGCATTTTTCAATCTTCTTGCGTGAGAGAATTCCCTACAAGAAAGAAAGTCTTCCTGTGAGCGAGAGAAATCTGCCCAGTAGGAATTGTATGTTCTATGAGTTAGGAGTAGTCGTGCATTTCTTCAACGGGAATCGTGAATTGAAGGGGTGATCGTGAACCAGGAGTTGGTGGGAATGTCTATTGTTCATGATTGAATTCTTAAACAAAGGTAAGGAGTTGGGTGAGTCTTGACCATTTGGAAGCCCAACCCACAAGTAGGTGTGCATGCGTTTCGTTAAATTTCTTTACGATTAATTTTTCTTGCAAATTTCCTTATTGTAATGAAATGCTACTGCTGTGATATTTCAATGTTTCATAATTTGCTGATAAGTATGAATGAGCATGAATGAAAGAGTTTTCTGAAGATGATTCTGTTATGTGAATGAAATTTATTGTTTTATTTGCTAGCCTCCTTAGATGATTATGCTAATCATCCTACTATTATTAGTATTGAAATCTTTGTGTTACTACTCCATTAATCTGAGCATGTTTAACCAATTAATCTGAGCATGTTAACAATATGAGTAGGTTTAATTGACTAAGCTGAGTATGTTTTAATTGACTAAACTGAGCATGTTTAACTAATTAACTAATAAATCTGAGCATGTTAACTAATTAATTAGGTTAGGAACTGTAACAATGAACTAAGTCATTAAACCATACTTTCCTTTGAACGTACACCACCCTAATGCTTAGAATTAAATTATGCTATTTATGATTAACAATTCATCAAGTATGTTTCCGCCTAATTGATCTCGTCCATATTTATCTGCCCGTCATCGTTGTTTTGTCAAAATATGTTAGCTCACTATTCCGTTGTCATTTAAATTGTTAATTTAAAAGCATGATATTTCGCTACTATGCTCGCTGTATATTACGTTGTTAGAAACACGTTAAGTTGTCGTTTCTTTGACTATTGTAGCATGATATTCATATTCGCTATTTAATTTGCTGCTATAATTATTCATTTTAATCTCCGTTATTTATTATTTGGTTCTGTTCAATTATTGTTGCTTTCATTTCTACGCGTTATTTCATTATTGTTATTATTATGTTATACTGTATCAACATGCATCATGCTAATAGAAACAAATAGGGAGTGTCATCTCTGGGGTGGTACTCACATGCATTATGTGAGGAAAAATGATAAATGAAAAGAATGAATAAAAGAAAAGATGATGGGAGTTGGGGGGCGAATGGGTAGTTCGGATCTAGCCTGGTAGCTAGGCTACACCCCTCCCTCGTCGGGAATGGGACTAGTTACCCACAGGAGGTTAAAAGCCGATCAAACTATATCATCCCATATGGGTCCTTCAATCTCTCACTCGATGTATGAGTAATGAACAAACGAATGAACGTAATGAAAAGATTGGTTTGGGGTGGTACCCATCCCAAAAATAACTAAAGAGAGGCATAGCATACTGCATAACCCTAATTCCTTACTGGGTCTTTAGGCTCACGTCTTACTTGTGGTGTAGGAAATGAGATGATAATGCTTGGAGCAGAGGAGGATGCATTTCCTGTAAAGTCTGCTGATTATTCAGATGAATCATGACCTGAGTAAGAATATGGCTTGAAAGAAGGAAGAAAGAAAACGATCTTTTCAATTAAATTGAGAAGGGTACTGTTTTGTAAGAAAATATTAACTCTTACTCTATCTGCTGAATTGTGTTTTAATTAATAACTATGTTTCTATTTTTCTAAACTTTAATTTAATATTTCCACTTTACTCTGATTTACTTATATTTCTAGATTACTATATTAAACTTAAGTTTTTACTTTCACCCGTTTAAAATAAATAAAAATGAAAATTTTTATGGAAAAATTCAAATAGAAAGGTTAAGAAAGTACGGTTTTGACGAGGTGCGTCACATATAACACTTCTCTGAGCCAGCCAAACATTCCCCACGATGTACCTTCTTACACTTTGGACATGCATTAGGTTGAGGGGAATTGGTTGTCTGTGTCATTGGTTGTTTATCCGATCTTTGCTTTACTCCACCCTCAGAAGGTCATTTAAATCCTCGGCCTGTTGAGGGACCGCTACGTGACTGCTGACTAGAATTGGCTTTCCACATTTTCTGACTTGCTTCTCTTTGTCTAGCTGCTATAAATTTTACTCCTTCCATAACTTGGGCCCTTGCCACAATTTTTGAATAGGTGACACCTTCAGTAGCAGCCCCAATGACTCCTTCCAAAACCTCAATCTTGAGTCCTTGAACAAAATGATGGACTTTGTGCTCTTTAGTAGCCACCAGATGAGGGGCATAACGAGATAATGCCTCGAATCTCTAAGCATACTCTACTACAGTTCCCGTATGGCATAAGCGAACGAATTCCATTAACTTTTGTGTACGGATAGTATGGTTGAAATACTTTTCATTAAACAGCTCTTTAAAGTCTTTCCATGTGAGGGCTGCAACATCTCGTGAGGACTTAACCAAGTCCCACCAAAAACGCGCATCATGTGTTAACAAGTAGGTAGCACATTTGACCCTTTCCGCCTCGTCAATATTTGTATATGCAAACTTATCCTCCAGGGAGCATATCCACTTCTTGGCTTTTGTCATATCTGAGATGTTCTCATTGAAATAGGGAGGCCTGAGACTTTAGAACTTTTCCCATCCTGCTTCTCGCTGAATCAGAAGTGCCCGTTGATTCCCGTTCCCATTTCCATGATGTTGCCCCATAAATCTCTCCATGTTTTGAAAATACTACTCCATGTATTGAGACTGTCGCTGCATACTCTGACATTGCTTCCACAATTGCCACGATGAGATCAAGGGCTATCTTGGCCATTATCCTCTCGTTGGCCAGGCGCTCGAGGCCCCTCCTCATTACACGAAACATTTCCTCTTCCCTGCCTAGCCATTTATAATCCTATACGGTTTCATATTATAGAGTAATAAGTTTAAGGGAAAAATTTCAGTAACATAAACATAAACTTACTATCAAAGGAGCATTGCCCGATGAGTCTTGGATATCCATAGTGAATCACACGTGACCTGGTTATGGCTCTGATACCAATTGTGACGCCCAGCGTCAAATTCGTTCTTTCTTAACTTAACTTTTCTCTTTAAATTTTCGTGTGAAAACTTTTCTTTTTTTTTTACTTAAAACGAGTGAAAGTAAAACTTAAGCTTAGCGTGGAAATCTAAAGAGCATAAGTAAATTAGAGTAAAGTGAAAACATTAGATATGTTAAATAAAGTTCAGGGTTGAATGCAAAAACATAATTAATATTCAAAACACGGTTTGAGGGTTAGAGTAAGAGTTACAAAACAGTACCCTTTTCAAACATATTTCAAAAGAGTGATTACTTTCTTTCTTCTTTCAAGCCATAATCCTACTCAGGTCACGAATCATCTGGATAGCCTGCAAGCTCCACGAGAAATGCATCCTCCTTTGCTCCTGGCATTATCATTTCTTAACCATTTTCTACACCACAAGTAAAACATGATCCTAAGGGCCCAGTAAGGAATGGGGTATATAATATGCTTTATGCCTCTCATTAGTTCTTTTTGGAATGGGTACCACCTCAAACCAATCTTTCTTGACATTTTGTTCTTTCATTCATTTATTCTTTCTTTCTTTCTTAACTCGTACATCAAGCGGGAGATGGAGGAACATGTGTTGGAGGTATAGTCTTGGTCAGTTTCTAACTACCTACAGTAGCTGGTACCGTTCCTGACAAGGGAGGAGACTTAGTCCAGACTACCTGATTAGATCTGAACTACCCGTCTGTCCCCCAAATTGCCATTTTCTTTTCCTTTCATTCATTTCATTTATCATTTTGCCTTTCATAATGCATATGAGTACCACCACAGAGTTGGCACTTCTTACTTGTGTCTATTATCATGATGTATGTTGATACAGTATAAAAATAATGATAATTAAATAGCGAATATCAATGAATAACTGTAATTGAAAGTGAATAAAACAAACGAATATAGCACCAAATTAAAACAATGAATAACATACTTGAGTTTATAGAGCATAACAGTAAAGAAATGGCAATTTAACATGCTTCTAACAACGAGATATACAGTGAACAAAGCAGTAGATTAACATACTTTTAACCGGTAGATCATATGAGATGCTCAAGGGAATTAGACATGCTTAACAATATTAACTCGACATGGAATTGACAATTAACTGGAAATATGCTTAGTAAATTGATACGAGCTAAGGATATGAGTTGATTATAATTAAGTGGACTAATGATAGCGTACATTCGAAAGTAAAGAATGGTGTAATGACATTATTTTCAACTAGAGTTAACAACTTAGTTTAGGGTTACTAAAGATTAAACATATCGTATTAGGGATTTATTATGCATAGTTATGTTAAAGGAAAATACAGCTCCTAATCAGTACCAAGAATTAACAGTAGTATCGATTAGGTCTACTATCTTAACAGCAATATGATATATAGCATTTCTAACATGACAACATTACTATCATGAATTATTTAACAGCTTATTCATACGTAACATTTCATCACATTACATTCGGCTCGTTATTTCAGTTTAGCAGTTCATCGGTTCGTATCATAGAGCTTAATGTTAGAAAGCATAATCTTAGCAGTAGCATTATCAGTTTCTTTATCAGGTAAAGCATCGAATTTCAATAAAGGAAAATACAGAATATTAACGAAAGAACCACACAGACTCTACTTGTGGGTAGGGCCTCCACTGGCCAAGACTCTATCCAATCCTTACTTGTTGAAGAAATCCTACACGGACAGCAAAACAGCAACAACCCAGCATAACCTTTGTGTTCCTCAGTTTACAAGACTTCGCACTCACACATGTTTTCACTTGAAGAAACACTCTTCTCTCAACCCAGGGTCTCACAGAGCACTCACACAAACTCCAGAGAATTTTCTCTCTCGCAGGGTAAACTAAATGCAGAGGATTGCAGGACGCTGACTTAAACGTAGAGCCCTTACCTAGAAGCGACATTCGTACACCAAACGGGAAGGAGAGGCATTCTTTGATGTGGAGAGGGTGTGTCCAGGTGTGGGGGAGGTGTCCCTCGTGTCATCTTAGTGGGAAATTAATGACTAAACGACAAGAAATTCTATTATTTAAAACTTCTTTATTCGCAGAACTAGGACTTTTCGGATGAGGAAATGCGTTATGGCCTCGTCCGTGTTCGTCTAAAATCCTCATTTCCACTGTTAGAGGTTCACTTTTGAAAGAAGGAACGCGTCATTGCCTTCGTCCACGTGCATCTGAAACTGTCAAACAATCGGACAGATTCAATGCTTCTGTGTCCGCTATCGTCCGCCGTCATCCGAGTTCGTCAGAAATCTCACATTTATAGGCGACGAACGAATTTGGACGTGAGGGCTTTGTCCTGCATCGTCCCAAAACTTGGGGATGATGTACAATACATTTTTGCACACGACTCCTAGTCCGCGTGCGTCCGAATTCTCTTTTACATATTATATCCACTGCGTCCGAAATCTCCATTTTATGCATTTATGCCCAATTTTTTACACTTCAATTATTCCGCAATATTTATCCCATATATACACATCATAATTTAACATGTATAGTCACGCAATGTAATATTTTAATTATTCAAAATTTAATTACATCGCATGTATGGGGAAAATATTATCGGGGTATTACATAGGCCCATATCCTTTTAGGCTGAACTAAATATTTATAAGTCTTCCGCTAAAGTACACGCCTTGGGCTTGGTGATCGGATTCTCTTCGATAATTGGGTCGCCTGACCTGGCGATTCTGTCTGGCCCATCTTCGAGTCGTGACAGAAAATATTTTGGATGGTTGGTCGTCGATCGATCAAAGGAATCGATCAACCGGCGTAATCGACTACTGATATTGAAGAAGGAATCTGCGGTTGATTGATTGACTAGCAATCGATCGATCAAAGGTGAATGGATCGACCAGCAATTGGGAAGGTCCCAAGAAATGGAAACGTAGTCGCCTAGAAGCTTCTGGATGGGCTGTGAATGCGTCTGGACGATGGAACATCCAAACCCTTGCCTTCTGTAACGACTTGGTTATTTATTACATTTTAAAAATGAGTGAAATTTAAAACTTTTATAAAACAACTGAAATCTTTATTAAAACTTTTTAGTATGAAATCAGAGTTCTTTTCTTATAACCGAACCATTAAAATCCTTTTACTTTGACTCGTTACCAAAATCGTTATAAATAGTAGAAAACTATAGTTATAAAATCTTTTCTCAAAACATACCGTAAGTGTAAATTCATTTTTTCTTTAAAAACGTAGCGGAAGCATAAATAATTCATTTGAAGATAATTAATTAAAGTGTTACTTTATTTTTTAGAAAACTAGTTCCTCTTTACATTCATTAGGCTAACTAGCCAAAAGTCTCGTCCGTCAAATCCTTCATCAGCTGCTCCTAAATCTGTTCGTCATTTTCTCTCGTACTTGTACCTACATCGCAAGTCATGAACTATGAGCCTAAGGCCTAGAAAGTGATAATACCTAATATGCTACATGCTCATGCTATGCCCTTTAAAAATCATTATTCAGTTTCTGTTCTCATTTTTTCTTATCTTCTTATCTTTTACGTTTTAATTATCATTATATTTCTATTTTCTGTTATGACCTCTGGTATAGCAGCAATGACATAATCTGAAAGCAAGCTAACCATTGGCCATTTTTTTTGCCATTTACCTCTGATATAGCAGCAATTGCACAATCCAAAAGCCTGATAATCATTGGCTGTTATGTCCTGGCATAATCCAAGGACTGTCCCTCATAATCCAGGGACGTTGTAAGCGATATGAGCAGCAATGTCATCATCTGAAAGCTAGCTAGTGGCAATGACATAATTCGAAAGCCCACTAGCAACTGTGCCCATGAAGGACCTAAACGACCTCACATCATATCGTTGCCATTTTCTTTTCTTTACTTTACTTTTCATTATTTATTATTCTTTTTTTTTTTACTTTTTATTGCTTATTATTCGTTTATTATCCATTTCAAAACTGTGCACAAAAATCCATTTTCGTATTGAAAATCGTGATACATAATGCTCATGAATGTATACAAGTTCTAACAGTTAATATGGAAACATAAATAAACATTCAACGTGCGATTCACAGAACGTGTTATAAAACTTGTAGACATGCTGTAAAAACGGTAAACAATGAAACGTGCTATTAATGACTATAGACATGCTCTAAAATAGTAAACAACGAAACATGCTATTAAAACTGTAAACATGCTTGGAAAGTAGTAAGCAACGAAACATGCATATCCTTTTCTTACGATGTAGGGTCTGAAGACCAAAGCACACACGTATCACTTACCTCAATTGCTTAATGCGTTCACACTTAATTGCTATCTTTCTTCTTTTTAGTACCTTCACAATTAGAAACATTTACTCATTAATATAATCAATCAATCTACTTATTAGTCTCAATGTCTTTTCTATTCAAATTCCTCGTTACTTACTAAAATCTCCTAAATGAAACCATTTTCTTAATTACTACTTAGCTTAATAATTAATTCCCACATACATTTCCAATTATCATCATACATTTGCCCAATTAATGGCTCAAATCTAAACCAATAGAGTATATTACCAAAGCTGTAACTTAACATGTTATTTTCAAAGCAAAATAACACTTCCACACTTATCAACGTCCATCGACAGATTAACCATTCCATTCACAAAATCAAAAAGCATAAATCCAACAGAGGCATTAGCTTATTATTCATACGGCAAGGTTAAATCCAGTATATTCATGCTTCACAAAACAATAAAGGCAGTAGCTAACCAGATGATCATTGGCATCCAACACAAAAAGTTCATAAAATGCTTAATCAAATCAACAGAGCATTTTCATATACTAGAAATCATCCAACAAGTTGCTTCAAAACATTAGCTTAACAATTCCTATGTCCAACAATACGTCCATAATAATTATCCTTAACATGCTTCAAACTAATTAGTTAACAGAGAAGGAATCTGATTACCTAAAGGAGCTAGGAAGCTCAAGCTGAATCGAGAGAAACACGAAGGCAGGGAGCTCAAGTAGAACACTTCACGAAATCCACAACCACACCCACGTACCACTTGAGGAAAACACACTTCTCACAATTCTAGAACTCATAGAACACACAAAGCTCCAGGGGATTTCAGTCTTCACAGAACACTCACCGAGAGCACAATCACATAGAGCACACTCTCTCTCGAACGGGGAAGGTAAAAATGTAGGGAATGGCAGGGAAGAGAGACTTAAGGCATGAAGCCTTACCTGGGAGGGATGGCCGCTGCACCTAATGGAAGAGGGGGGTAGGGATGCTTTGGCATGGGGGAGCATCACTTCTTGTCTTTCAGAGTGGGTTTTAATGGACTACACGACAAACTTCTATAATTTAAAATCTATTTTATTCTCAGAAGTGGCCGTTTTCGGACGAGGGCATGTGTCCTAGCATCGTCTATGATCGTCCAAAATCCTACGTTTCACAAGCAGATTTGCATTTTTGGACGAAGGGAGTCGTCCTTGCCTTACCTGAGCTCATCCGAATTCCCGTGAAGGACGAATTGGACGCGGAGTCCTCATCCTACATTGTCCCAAAACTCAGGGGTGGCGTACAATGTGTTTTCGGATGCGGCTCCTAGTCTGCATACGTCCAAAATCCCAATTACACATGATTTTCGCTATGACGAAAATCTCCTATTACACACTTTTTCATCAAAATTTCCTACTTTACTTATCTCATAATATTTATCTCATATAAACTTGTCCTAATTTAACATGTACCTTCATGCAATGTAACATATGTATTATTCCAACAATTAATTACATCTCATATACGGGGAAAATATTACCCGGGTACTACACCTTCTATCATCAGTGGACACTGAAGAGTCGATTCTTGCAGCCTATAAATTGCGGGTGCTAGATGTAGCGAAGAAGTTTTGGAAAGACTCTAGTGATTTTGTGTGAGAGAGAAATGGTTCTCTAAGGGTGCTACCTTGCTGTGAGTTTTTGTGAGAGAGGGAGAGAGAGTGGCAGAGGAAGGATGGAGACTGTGAGGGTGTGGAGTTGCTAATAAGTTATGCAAGTTTTGGAGAGTGAGAAGGTTTACAGAGAAGAGAAACTTTGGCTGAGGGAAACTTTAGAGTTTTGGTTTTTGAGAGAGAATACAGAAAGAGAGACTATGAGAAACAAGAGTGTGAGGTCGAGAAATTTTGGAGGAAAAGGATGGAGGAACTCAATAAGCACTTGGTGACCGAAAGAGGTAATCTAAAGTCTGGAGGTATATGTTCTTCAGTTTCGGTGATTGCACAGTGAGCATCAATTATTTTTTCCTTCAGTTTAGTTTCTGCAAGGGAAGTATATAAGTTATTGGTTTATGATATGATGGAGTTTGGTTCTGTTCAATAAGCATGATAAAATATGGTTTTGTTGGTTATATTATAATCTGCAACTCTTTTGATAAACTGTGATGGAAGAATGATATAGTGATGAGTCTATTACTTCAAGTATTAGCATAACTTTGAGTAATCTGTTGATGAGTAATAGCCATATTTATTGGTAATGTTTCTAAAAAATACTTTGGTTTAATTGAGGAGGTGATTTGAGGGATATTATTGAAAGTATGTTCTGGATGTTAGGTTTGGAAGTTTGCTCTACTAAGAATTTATTGAAAATGTTAGTTTGAATTTCTGACTAGTTATCTTGATGAATAAGCTGTTGAGTTGAATTTTGATGGAGAAGATTCATTAAACAATGATTTGCTTGTTAATAGGGTTAAGTATTGAAGAATCATTATTAATAATTTCATGTGAATAATGGATAGGTTTTGTGAAGGAAACTTTAAGAGCTAACTCTTAAAGCTAAGGACTCCAAGTAAGTGGTACTATATGTCTTTTGTCCGAAAGGGCTTACATTCACGGGAAATAGGGTTTGTTTGTTTGCTTGATTGTTTGAATTGTATGTTTATTAGATTTAGGATCAGTTCCTTAGTTAGGATATATCACGTTTTGATGATACGATAATGAACACATTAGATAAAATTGTATGTGCACAACAACGTTAAAACTTGGAATCCTAAAGTATATTAAAGTGAATAAACATAAATAGGTGGTTAGGGATATGGGTTCTTGAGTTGGTCGCCTAGGTGTGTGCCATGGGATGGCCGCCTTGTGCATAAACGCTCTGCCTTGTCAAGTTGACATCTTTAACACTTAGATGGGTTATTGGAACTAAATGAAAACGGAATAGTAACAGAATTAAAATGGAATATACGTAAATAGTTGTTGTTGTGGTCCGGTTGGTTACGCCCGACACATAAATCAAAGATAAGTAAATAGCGGTTTTTGTGGTCCAGTTGAATACGCCCAGCATAGAAACAGAACAAATAACAGTAAAAGACAAGAATAGTAATAGATAAGCAAAACATAAAACTATATTCGATGTTACAAAAGTTGTATGTGTATTTCATGTTTTACGTTTATACCGCTTACTGAGTTTTGACTCATAGTTAGGTCATGTGATGTAGGTAATTAGCCAACAATTGGATAAAGTTGATAAAGAATGTAGTTGATGGAGTATTGTTGGGTTGTGCGTTTGTGTAGTTTGCGACATTGTCCTTGGGGGTTATGGCTCACGGAAATGAAATAAGCGTAAATAAATGTTTTAAGAGTTTCCAAGTATTTAATGACTTCAAACTGTTTTAAGTTAATATTTTACCTGTGTTTATTTAAAGAGCTTTTAAATTACTGAATTGTGGTATTTAAATGTAAAAGACTTCCGCTGTTTGTTACTCTAGTTTTCCCTCATGAATATTTTTAAATGAAAGAAAATTTTTATACGGTAAAAAATTACAAGATGTTACACAATTAACTCTAAAATTATCTAATAAATCCTCAATCCACTCAAAAAATCATCACTAATTATACCAAACGTAATGTGTAAGGTACGCTATATTCACGGAACGCATTTCCTTTTATCAAAACACATATTCCGCAAAAATTCTTTACATTCTGAATAGAAAGATTTATCTGAGTATTACAATAAACAGTGTAAAAAAAATGAGAAAAATGGTTCATAAAAAATATTAGTGTATAGTGGTGTCTCGTCTTCTTCTTTCAAATATCCCCAACCCTATTAGTTTCAAATTTTCAATGTCAGGTTTTTTGCTCGTTACTTCGGTTTGCAGAAGACGATTAAATTCAATAATTTTGGGCATCAACACACCCCAATCCAAAGCAAATTAGTTCGTAAAAGTGTTTCCTATAATAATAATTAAGATAATTATAAAAAATTAAAATAAAGTATTATTTACATGAATTTCAAGATAAAAATGTAATACCTATTAAATTATGAACAATTTCTTGTATGGTTGCAAATTAGGGGTAGCATAAAATACACAAAAGAATTCGTAGATGTTCATAAAGCAGATGGAAAAAACCAAGATGGATGCATGTGAAAAGTAAATTCAACAATTTTAACACAATATGTATGCATTAAAAGCACGAGGAAAGCACGATTCAAGCGCTGTTGCTGCTTCCGTTGGCCGAGCCCGGCATCAGCTCGCGCAGCATAGTCACCACCTGCAACATATTTGGTCGTCTCGACGGCAATTCTTCAACACACCGCAGAGTTATCTCCAAGTAACGCACCATTTCCTTAACCTCTTCGGCTTCCGCTTCGGCCGTTCCTTTGCTCACGGAGAGCAATTCTGGGTCTATTACCTCCATTTGCTTCCCTTCTTTCACCTTCATTTTCACCCACCCTACCAGATTTGTGTCTCCGAAATCCTCCTTGTCTGTCGGCCGCTTCCCGGTCAGGAGCTCCAAGAGGACGACGCCAAACGAATAGACGTCGCCTTTGGCCGTGCACCTGAAACTCTGGTAGTACTCCGGTGGGACATAGCCGGGGGTTCCGGCGAGGGTGCTTACGCTCAGATGAGTGTCGAGTGCGCTTATGAGCCTAGCCATGCCGAAATCGGACACTCTAGCCTCCATTTCGTGATCCAAAAGTACATTGCTGGACTTCATGTCTCTGTGTATAATGTGTGGGATGCAATTATGGTGAAGGAAACAGAGCCCTTTCGCTGCTCCTCTTCCAATCTTTTTTCTCTCCTCCCATGTCAGAATCCGCCGTTCTTGCGTTCTCGTACGGTTGTGTAGCATCTCTTCAAGGCTTCCAAACTCCATGAATTCATACACCAGAAGCCGCTCTTGGCCGACCTTGCAGTAACCCAGAAGGGGAACGAGGTTCCGATGCTTGATTTTTCCCAAAGTTTCCATTTCGGCCATGAATTCACGGTCGCCTTGACAGCTCAGTCGTATTAGCTTCTTGATGGCGACACTAGACCCGTCTTTTAATGTCGCCTTGAAAACATCTCCGAATCCGCCGCTGCCGATGAGGCTGGCCGCTGAAAACCCATTGGTGGCCTCAATCAATTGAGAGAATTTGAGCTTCCTAAGCTGTCTCTGGAATGTAGCTACGTTAATGCTAAGTGGCTCTTTCTCTTTGTCAATTTTCCATGTAGTGGCTGCTTGTGACGCTTGCAAGCTAGTAAGCATTTTTACCTCCTCTGCCTCTTTCCGTCTTGCTCGCATTGCGATCGCCCATACTATCAAAATGCAAATGCAGGCGACGGAAATGAGTACGCCCATTACAATGCTATTAGCCCAAGACGCAGTTGCGGCCTTTCGTCTTCCCTTCCATGTCGCCCCGCTAGGGTTTGTGGATGATTGGTCTTCATTCTCACATTCAGGCAAGGGAACCCCACAGAGTCCGGGATTATTCGCATACTGACTCGCCGGAAGTGTACTTAGCTGGCCTCTAGACGGAATTTGGCCGGTTAATTCGTTATTTGACAAGTCAATTTGGACCAAAAAGGATAGATTAGAGAAAGAATCAGGAATATGACCTTGAAATCTGTTATAAGAAGCATCAAAGACGCCTAAGTTTTTCAGGCGTCCGAGTGATTCCGGAATCTCACCGGATAGTTGATTGTGGGATAATTCCAGAACTTGCATGGCCACCATGTCCCCGAATTCTGCCGGAATTCTTCCTCGGAGCTCATTATAAGAAAGATCAAGATACTCCAGAGTTTGATATTTTGTGAAGAGGCTAAGAACTGGACCAGAATACAGTCTTCTAAAATCACAACTCTTCAATGTTGGGACCTGCAACAATCTTTCGGGTCGAATCCCTGCAAACTCCAGCAATCCTCCCACTCCTTTACATGAATTTCCCACATTTCGAACGAAAACTAGAGTGTTTCCAGAGAGAATTCCGCTCAACGATTTCGCCCCAAGCTGCCTCCCAAGGCGAGGAGGAATCTCTCCGGTGAGCTTATTGCTGTTCAAGTCCAGCCAAACCAAAGTGCTGCAATTCTCTAACTCCGCTGGGATTTTCCCACTTAAGCTATTATTCCCAAGCTGCAGAACGGCCAGCCTCGTCAGAAGACCGAATTCGTTCGGCACTTCACCTCTCAACTCATTGCTTGTCAGCGAAATCCATTCAAGATTAGTGCAATTGAACAATTCAGCCGGAATTTCTCCAGTGAGGCGATTGTTGTTGATAATGAGATCCTTTAGGCTCTTGCATTTTCCCAACTCTGGTGGGATTTTCCCTTCCAAGCTGTTGAACCAAGCAATAAACTGTTCGAGATTCCGAAGCTCCCCTAGCTCAGGAGGAATTGATCCATTTAGATAGTTGAGGCTGAAATCAATGGTCTTAAGCTGTTTGCAAAGAGCCAATTGAGATGGGATTCCTCCTGTGATGAGATTATCGGGCATTCTCAGATCCTCGAGCGACCCTGCTCCAGGACAGATGTCGGGTGGAATTGTGCCTGAAATCTTGTTGGAGCTCAAATCTACCACCTGCAATTTCTTGCAAGATGATATAGATGCAGGAATTGGCCCAGATATAATGTTATTACTTAAAAGCAAGCTCTCTAGTGAGAGAAGATTCTTAAAGACTGAAAACGGCAGAGGACCCGAAATATTGTTGTTCGAAAGATCGAAAACTTGCAGCAATTCACACGAAATGAAGGAAGACGGAATTGGACCCGAAATGTTGTTATACGAAAGCCGAAGCTCGGTGAGTGAATTGCAGGCATTTCCCCACTCTGAAGGGATCCAGCCGGTGAGTTGATTGTGCGAGAGATCCAGCTTTTGCAGGCTGTCTAGCTCCCCGACAGAATCTGGAATTTCCTCTGTGAGAAAATTATACGATAAACTCAGAGTTTGAAGATTTGAGCAGTTTGAAATGCCAATCGGGATCGAACCAGTTAAACGATTTCCAGAAAGATCGAGATGCAACAAAGCCCCGCAAGAATTGGGTTGGAGTTTCAAACCAGAGATCGATCCGCTCAGATTGTTGTAAGAAAGATCAAGAGCCTGAAGCTTGTTGGAATTCAGCAGCAGATTTTCTGGCAAAGGCCCTGTCAAATTGTTGAATCCAAGGTTTACATAAACAAGATTAGGACACTTGGAGAAAAGATTTTGGGGAACATTGCCGACAAGTCTAACCAAAGAAAGTTCAAGCTGCTGCAAACTGTCTGTAAGCTGAAGCAGATTTGTTGAGTTTATGGTGAAGGAATTTGACGACAAATTCAGAACAGACAGCATATTTAAAGAAACAAATGGATCAAAAGAGAGAGTTCCATCGAGATTATAGCCACTGAGATCGAGCTTAGTTACTCGCCCAGACGAGCATGAAACTCCAATCCAAGTGCATGGATTTTTGTGGAGCTGCCAGCTTGATAGAACTCCATTTGGGTCTTTATCGATCATCTTCTTCAGCATCAGAAGAGCTTCTGCATCAGTTGCGATGGACTCAACGCCAGGCTGTTCCGCCGTAGAAATCGATAGGAGCACAACAAAGATTAGGGCGAAAGTAAGTTGAAAATTAAAAAGCTGGACTGGGTTACTTTCCATGGATCAAACAAACTTTCTTAGAGAGAACAGAGAAAGAGAAATGAACTATAGAGAGAGAGAGAGAGGAGAGATGGAGCGAGTATGAGTGTGTTTGTGTAGGCTATGATGAGAATTGGGAGTGCCAAAGCAAGAGGGAAGCTTTAGAAAAAGAAGCTACTTTTTTATTGTGTTTATAAAATGGAAAAAGGGGGGAACGTGGGAAGGAATAAGAAAAGAAAAAGATTCGGAGGGAAGTTGGTGGGGTATGTCCTTAGAGTTAGACGGTTGCTAGAGAGAGAGCGACTGATTTGAGTTTTGGTCAATAGTACGAGGACCCACAGACAAAGGGGCATCTAAGATCGGTGCTTTTTAAGAGCTAAGATTTTGAAAAATAAGGGAAACGAGAAGATGGAATGTGTTAGATCCAAGGCCTCCTGTGTCTGTCAGAGAGCGTGACAACGTCTGAAATAAGCAATAGAATCCATGTTCTAAAGTAGGCTTTATGCCGTCACACCTTCAGCCCTCGTATTTGAAGGTTGTGAAACACATAACTAAAAATAAAATTCTCATTCTTATTTTTCTAAACGTCAAAATATTGGAAAATGAACAAATCAACCATCGTACTTTATAATCAATGACAAGTCAATTACTAAAGTATTTTTGCTAACAACTTAACTACTGAACTATTGAAAAACGTCACCGCAAACATCGTTGTCACGTTTAGCGTTAAACGTGTTAATTTCGTTCTGCTACAGAACACTACACGTTCCGCCGCAGAATGAAAATTTAAAAATTAACATTCTAGCACTAACGTTCCGCAACAGAACATGTCACATTCTGCGGCTGAACGTCAGTATTAATTAAAATTTACAACATTCCACCGCAGAATGACTATTTTCCACTGCAGAATGTCAACTTTCTGCTGCAGAATGACGACGTTCCACTGCAAAATGTCGTGCATCGTTCTACGTTCCTGTACACTACTATATAAGACTCGACTGTGCACTCTAGTGAGTTCACCGCAAACCACAAAATCTTCGGCGAAAATTCGTACTCTCATACCTTTGTTCCTCACTGTTTGTGATGCCCCGCGTCAATTTCTCTTTAACTTTTTTCTTTAAATTACCGTGTAAAATTTTTCTTTTATTTATTTAAAACAAACGAGAGTAAATACTTAAGGCAAGTGAGCAATATAAGAAATGCATAAATTAAATCAGAGTTAAAGCAGAAACATAATTAAATTCAAATACGATTTGAAGGTGAAAGTGAGTTAATAGTTTTACAAAACAGTATCCATTTTCAAATCCTTTCAAAAAAGCATTTTCTTCTTCTTCTTGCGAGCCATAACCCTTTCAGGTCGATTCAGCTAGATAACACGCGGGCTCAACAGGAAATGCCTCCTCCTCTGCTCCTAGAATCATTACTTCTTAACAATTACTTACACCAAAAGCAAACTATGAGCTTAAAGCCTAGTAAGAAATGGGGTATGCAATATGATGTATGCCTCTAACTCATTATATTAGAATGAGGCCTACCCAAACTGTTCATTTCTTTCCATTACATTCATTACTCGTACGTCAAGCTGGGATATTGGAGAAATTCGTGGTGGAGTGAGTAGTCTCTTGTCGGCTTCTAACCACCTAGGGTAGACAGGCTCTCACGACTCGTTGGGGGAAGGGCATAATTCTTTCAAGTCTACCTGGTTAGATCCGAACTACCCCTCCATCCCTCAACTCCCATTTTTCCATTCATTTTCTTTATTTATTTTCCTCACGTAAATGCACATGGATGCCACCCATACACGGCATTCCTACTTGTTTCTATTATCATGATGCATGTCAATGCAAAACAATAACATATCAATATTACGGAAATGGAACAAATCTAACTAAATTAAATCCAAGCACAATACCAGAAAAAATGAGCTAACATGAGATACTAAAATGTGATAGCAATTATCATGGAATAAGAGTACAATAATAGAGTAGGATATATGATAGAACAACTAACATTCTTTAAAACAATAGAGCGGGATATATGAAAAGACAACTAACATGCTGTGAAACAATAGAGTCATATTTCAGAGCTATCTAATACAACCTAACAATTCATCTTGTTATTAGCCAAACGTTCAACATGGATTACAAAGCGCTAATTTACTTACAGCAATTAATTAAGTGGAAAACAGGCTATTTTAGTCGATGACAAAAATTAAGCCTAAATAAAATAACTAGAGATAGTATAACCTCTAAAAGAGTAAAACATGGTTTGATAACAATAATTTTAACCAAAATTAACAACCTATTCATATTTACGGGAATGAGACAATTCATAATAGAGATTAACTAAACATGTTCACATCAAGGGAAACATCAGTATTTAGCAAGCAGTAAGGAAACAGTGATAGGATAGACAACAATATAGTATATCGAGACTATCAAAGCAGTGAGCAGGAAAAATGTCAAAGCATTCAAAGGAAAACAGAACCAATAATCAGCAAATAACAGAGAGTTAATGTTTATAACTACTAATAGGGAGTTATCTACATAGAAAGTACCAACAGTTTAACCAACAGTTTATTCGTACTTAACATGTCGTAGAGCATTTTACAGTTGGGTAGTTCATATCATAGAGTTCATCAGCAGAGACTATAATTTTAACAGGAAATATCATCATTTTCTCTACAAAACTAGGCATTGATTTACAGGAAAAAAATCACAGAACATTAATATTGAAGACAATCAGACACTGCTTATGAGTAGGGCCTCCACTAGCCAACAACTCTATCCATTTCTTACCTCAATTCGCTAATCGTTGAAGAATTTCTATGCTAGAAAAAATGTAGCAACGAGTTCTTCAACTCAAATTTTTCCCTTCAGTTTACGAACCCCTTCTCCAACTGCACAACGTATCACTTCAATGAACACACACTTCTCACAACTCAGCTGTCATAGAACGTTCACACACCAGAGATGTCACTCACGCACAGAGGAGGGAAAAAAACACAAAGGACTGCTTCTGCTTTAGCTAGACAGATAAATAACGTGAAGACCTTACCTGGAGTGTAACACCCCGTTATCGGTTTTCCCATTCATGCGATGTAATCGATTTGGAATAATTAACATAGTTCATTTTGTGTGAATACATATTATTTTATGAAATATAATTGTAGATTATTTTACGGGACAAAATTTAAGTTAAGAAAAATTGGAGAAAACTATCCAAGGTCATTTCGAACGAATGCGGACGCCATGAGGATGAGATTCGGCATCCGCACCAACATAAAACTCTTGGGGACAAAGGTTGGGACTAGTCCTCACGTCCTATAGCTGGCCTTGTCTTTTTCGGAGGTATGCGAACGAGATTGGAATGTGTCCAAATTGAATTTGTACCAATTTTGGATGCTTTCGGATGAGTGCGGAGTCCACGTGTAAACGCAAAGTCACGTCTGAAAGTCCCCCGTTTTGCGAGGATTAAATTTTAAATAACAAACTTTGGGGATGAAAAATCGGGATAGCAGCCACGAGGCGACTCTGGAGGGGCGAATCTCTCTCAAGTAGATCACATCGCCCCATTTTCGCTCCTTCCTCTCTTTTGATTGGTGTTCATCGACTTCCACAGGTAGCATTTTCACCCTTTTAAATGTTGTTGGAGTTCATTCGGGAGGGTAAGATTTCACTTCCCTTTGTTTCCTCCCATCTCTTCCTTCTAGAGAGAGAGAGATAGAGAAAGAGGGACCCGTAAAGGAGCTTATAGCTGAGAGTCAAGAATTGTGGGTGTGAGCAAAGATTTAAGCTGAAAGCTGGGGTGGTGAGATGTGGAGGGCTGCCCCTATTGAATTTCTTCAATTTAGGTAAGGAATTGGGTGAGTCGTGGCCATGTGGAGGCTCTACACCACAAGTGTGTCTGTGTGAATTGAATATCGATTCTCTGAATTTATTGGATGATTAATTCCTGTAGAAATTTTCCTTATTGTAACTTGATCTTCTTGCTTTTAAAATCCTGCAATTTTTATCTCTTGTAATTGCCTTACCTAGATGAAGTTCAATGATGTGATAAATGTCGAATAGATGAATGATTTGTGTTAAGTACCATAGTGTGAAATGATGGATTAGCAAACAAGAATGAACTCAAGATTTCCTCTTAAAATTGACTCTGTTCTTCACATATCAATTGTCTAATTTCTATAATTTTACTGCAACTTCTTTTATATATTGTAATTTAATGTTTGTGAAAGAGCATTGAATTGAGAACTGCTAAATTATAGATTACAACTGAGTTAAAGGAGATTGTCCCTAGAGTATGATATGCATGGATAAATGATTAACTCTGTTTTGCTTTCCAAATTATTTGTTAGATAGTAGAATTCATTTATAAATGTTGATATTTCTTAGTTCTGGCTAGGAGTTAGAAATCTCTGAATTTAGTGGCATTCAATTCAATTTAGTTATATCAACTGTCAATCATGTTTCTAATTGTAATTTGCTAAATAGAAATTTTGTACATGATTTATCAAGCATGTTTACATTTGGAATTAATTAGATAAGCATGCCTAGATGATTTATTTGGCATCTTGACTTTTAGCTTATAATGTCGTCATTTCTTGGTACTGATTAGGAATTGTAATTCTTTTTTACTACAATGGTTACGTCGATAAAAAGGTGATAACAAAATGATAATTGATGACATTAACTTGTTGACTAGAATGATGATATGACATGCATGTATGACTACAATGAGTAGAGAATTTCGTTTCTATTATGTTACTTATTTTCCTTAAATTGTTAATGCATACTCCATTCCATTTAGCAAGCATGTGTAAATTATTGATTTAGGATAATAATTGTTGAGCATATTTATTATTCACCTTACTATGTCTTTATTATTATATTTAGTAGAATCAGGCATGTTACTCGTTGTATTATATATTCACTATTGTTGTCTTTTTTGCGTAATCTTAATTGTAGTTGTTTATTACGAATGCTACTATTCTAGTTCACTATTGAAATTATTTTCCATTAATTGTATTGCTATTCATTTTCCATTGCTTTTAATTCATTGTACTAGTATGTCTCATGCATCATGCTAATAGAAACAAGTAGGGAGTGTCATCTTGGTTGGTACTCACATGCATGAGTGAGGAAAATAAAATGAACGACGCAATGAATGAATGATGTAATGGGAAGTTGAAGGGCGAGTGGGTAGTTCGGATCTAGTCCACAAAGGGCTAGAAGCCGATCAAACTATACCATCTATTATGTGTTCCTTCAACTTCCTGCTTGAAATACGAGTTATGAATGTAATGAAAGATTGGTTTGGGGCGGACCCATACCAAGTAAAATAAAGAGAGACATGATATATGCATATTCCCTTTCCTTACTAAGCCTTTAGCCTGACGTATTACTTGTGGTATAGGTAATGAAATGATAACGCCTGGAGTGGAAGATGATGCATTTCCCATAAAGTCTGCAGTGTATCCAGATGAATCACGAACTGAGTAGGATGGCATAAAAAGAAGACAAACGTTTTGTTTAAATTGTAAGGATTTAATAATGGGTAAGATTTGCCTAAACTTGATTTCGATGTTATTTCGTATGATTTTATTCTAAACTTGAAGTTTTTAAAAACATTTTCCGCATACTCTGATATCATTGATTCCTTTCAATATTTAAGATTTATTTCAATATGCGAAAATTTTACTAGTTAAGTAGATAAAGGAAAAAAAAATTTCTCGTAAATTATTTAAAGAAGATATTTAAGAAAGAATAGAATTTGACATGGGGCGTCACATGAAACTTGGAGGAGTGACAATCGGTCACCAACAGGGATGGAAGGGTTGCCTCGACATGGAAGAGCTGTTGCTTTGTCGCCAGAGTGGGATTTAATGCATAAAAGACAAAAAACTCATGTATTTAAAACAAATTTTTTGCAGAATCGTGCGATTTCGGTCGAGGGAAGGCATCCGAGCCTCGACCACATGTAGACAAAATTCTACATTTTCCCTTCAAAATTTCATTTTCGGTCGAGGGAAGGCGTCCGAGCCTCGACCGCTAGTCGACCAAAAACTCGACAAAATTGGACGGATTCAAATGTTCCTAGACTACATCCAACCGCACTAGACCGCGATTCGACCAAAACTCATATTACAGACAGGGGTACGATTTTGGACGCGAACTGTCGACTCAGCCTCGACCCAAAATGCAAGGGTGATTCATAATACTTTTCGAACTCAAAACCACAAACGCGCATCAACCGCGGCGCGACCGAAAACTCAAAAAACACCTTTTTCCATTAAAACTTTATACTTTAGTCACTCCCTAATGTTTTTCCACATTTACACTGCATTAATCAACAACATACCGCTCTATAACATAATATATTAATTATTCCAAAATTCATTACATTAATTTAACGGGGAATTATTATCGGGGTATTACACTATTTCATCGTTCCAATGGATTCTAGGGTAAAGAAATTGATACTCAAGCGAAAAGGTGGTATGTCGTAGCCTCAGCCGTAACCATAGGCAGAAACAACGGACTTGGCTTGTGAATGTTGTCAGCTTGCAACCGAGTTCATTGTCGGTCAGTTGCACCGCAATGTGCCCGTCGCGGTTTGAGGTGGAGCACCCACGATTGAAGGTGTAGCAGCCACAAGTCAAGTTGGAGTAGTCGCGGTTGAAGTTAGAGGACCCATGGTTGTCCCTATTAGCTGAATGAAAGAACAATCCAAGGTTGAAACACAACCTCAACCTCAACATCAGCCTCGACAACGACTGGCAGCATGTCCATTGGTCCATTTCCAACCTATTGCAGAGAGGTTCCACTCCCCACTATTCAGGACAACCAAAGCGAATGAATGGTATGAAGTCGATGTTAAACACCGTTCAATTATTGTTTCTAGAAGAGTAGAATTTAGGTCATTGGTTGAATTTGAAATTGAAGAATTGTCTGAGGAGATTGGCTTAGCCGGGTTGTGCATATTAGGTGAATGTTTCTGTGAATGGACTGTTAAACTCTTTTATGCCAATTTGGAACTGTCCACCCAACCATTAGAGGTCCAGACTTATATGTTTGGATGGGAGTTGAGAATAACTTTCAAGGATATTGATTTGTTGCTTGGATGTTCAACAGAGGAACCAAGTGAGCACTATTACCACTGTCATGGGAGCCACCTTTCATTAGACGAGGGAAAGGTCTGATAGTGCTTAGATTTTTGCATTGTGATCCCAAGATCAGTGCGTTCAAGAAGCCAAAGTCCAATGACTTTAACGCTAAAGCCTGATTGATCCACACCATCATGACGCACACCATTTGGCCTTGAGATGGACATCTAGACCATGTTAGCTGCATGGATCTCTATTTGCTAAAGAATGAGATAAAAAGTGAACATCAACTATGTGATTTTGAGTCAAATGTACGTGGTGTTCAACAACTTGGCCAATTGTCTGCCATTCAATTGGCTCATTTAGAGGATTGTTGAGCATTATTGGGTACCAATCTCAGATGAGGAGTCGAGGATCGAAGAGATGGCCACCAACATCTACAATAAAGTGAAAGTGGATCGAATGAGAATTTGCAGAGTTGAAGGGGTATGGATAAGCAAGACTCCATCCAAGCCCACCCCGAAGAAGTGAGGTATAGTTTCCTTGGTGAGGATTATTCTTTGGGCATGTACAACAAATTTAAATTCTTGTTAATTGTTTGGATTTCTACACAGTACTTTATTTCTTATTGCACTATTGATTGTAATAATCATGTGACCTCAGGCCATCTAGTGTGGGCTATGACTTTAAATTTAAAATAAGACTTCCGCTGTCAACCAATTCTTGGGCTGGACAATTAGGTCCTTTCAAAGGAAGTAGTTGTTCTACATGCTATTTCTGTTAAGTCCGCCTCTGAGTTGTGATATACTGTATGTGCTATATTGGGTGTGTGTAAGATAAATAAATGAGTTTTCATACCATCTTTGATATCTTTCTCTTTTTGCTTCATTCTCAATTTCTGAACTTCTGAATTTGAGATTATGATCAATTGAACTATTTGTTGGTTTACATGCTGACTTGCCAGTTTCTTTCAATAAGTTAGTCACATATTTTTGTTGAGATACCAATATTCCTTGTTTGGAATGAGCCACTTTGGAAAATAATTTTTCTTACTATTTTTTTAAAATCAATTCATATATTTGAAAATCAATTTATAGAGAAATGAAATTGAATCTTACCTTTGAAAAATAAACATAAATAATTGTAAAAACATCTTAATTTAAATCCAAACTTTTAAACAAATAATTTAATAAAGGGTAATTAACAAAACAACCACGGAACTACTGAATCAGTGACAAGGCAACCTTTAAATATTTTTTGCTAACAAATAAAATATTGAAATATGGAAACTAAACAGAGCAAACATTGCTATCATGTTTTCTATTGAAAATTTCAATTTGTTTCTACTGCGGATAGGTCAAGGACTCACTTTCCATAGAGGAAGGCATGTTTATGTTGCAGAAAGAATATTTTATAAAGCATAAACTAACCTTCCACTGCATAAAGTAAATCCTATTTCAATGACTCATTTCCATAGCAAAAGGCTCGTTTTTGCTACGGAAAATACTCTTTCCTCTCGATTTATTGAATTTTTTTTCATTCTTTAGTGTAACAAATAATGAATTTTCTGGTGAGTTTGCTCAGTGGATCGAAAACATACCTAACTTGGAGTACATTGATTTTTTAACAGCCAGTTTAACTGAAAATCTTCTATTTTCATTGGATGACCTCAGATTATTGAACTATTTAAGTTTATCGAGGTAACAAATTGCCTGGATTTATTCATGCATCATTGATGAACTTCACAAACTTGTTGATATTCAAGCTTAGTAGGATTCAAAACTGTAATTCACTTTGCTTGTTGTAAGCATTAACATTTTCATCTAACCACAATAACTTTACCAGTTTGATACCAAAATCAATTTCGAAGACAACAAAACTAAGGATAGTGAAATTAGAGTCCAACAAATTCGGTAGAGAGATACCCAGAGTGCTAGGAAAATTGGAAAGTCTTCTCGTTTTTAATGTTTCTTTCAATAGGTTAACGAAAAATGTGACAACGATTTTTGCGTCGTTCATTTTTTATAGTTTAGTGTTTTATTTGTTAGCAAAAATTGTTTAATGGTTTTCTTATCACTGACTTTATAGTTCAGTGTAGTTGTTTTGTTAATTACCCTTATATCAATTTTTTTTTCTTTTGAAGTCTTCAACCATGCGTCAATAATACTCCATCAAACTCGTCCATAAGGGTACTTTTTCAGCTGCATCCTTCACAAATTTCTTTCATCAATGGCATCATATAAGTTTTCCTCATCTACATCACAAAGTTTATCTATGAGCCTAAATCTCAGTAAAAGATGCATATTAAATCATGAGCATGAAATGCAATTTTTCATATAAAAACATGTATTTTTGTTTTCAGTCTTTTCTTTCTTTCTTTTCTTTCATTCTTTCATTCTTTTGTTCTTTTCTTTAGTTTTTCCATATAGGGGAGAGTAGACATGACTACAAGAGACACACTACTTTCATCTCTCAACCTTTGTTGAGACAATCCCAATATTAATTGAGACCTTAGTTAGCTATTATGTCTATCATGCACAATGATCTTACAACCTTTGTCGAAGTCCTTGTAGATGATGATCTCGTAACCTTTGTCAAGATCTTAGCGCGTGAAGAAGAGATCTTAGCACGTCAAGAAGAAGAAGAAGAAGAGACTTTAACTTAGAGGAAGAGGCAAGTTGGAGAAGAAAAAACCAAAAGGAAGTTAGTATCTTCTCACTTCTCCAAGGAAATTAAAGGTAAGAAATGATGTATGTGGTTTTTCTTTTTGGGCTAACATCACAAGAGATAGGTTTGTTTTATTCACTTAAGGATATGTTGGTCGTTGTTGTGTTTAATAGCTATTAAGATGAATTTCTCATATGTTTTCTTGAGAACTTGATGGATTGTGCTAGATAGATATAAGTTTATTGATCATGTGATGCACCTCAAGCACCGGTCGCTCAAGCTAAGACCAAGAAGCTCATTAACCTATTTATGTTTACTTATTTTGTAGGGAAAGCTTTCTTTGGAGAACTAAATGGAGAGACATCTAATGGTGACAAAGGAAACCTAAGCATATGTTAAAGTGGGAGTGCAACAAGACCACCATGGATTGCCTCCACCCGTAGCATCCATTCCATCCAACAACTTTCATGCTACTTTTGGAAATGCTTGAAGATAACTACACAAGGAAGATGCTCCAAGTTACTAAAGACTCCAAGAAGGTAGCATGGAAAGATTTAATGGCATTTTGGATTTTATTTGATGTAATGGATAATGTTTGTTTTGGGATGTTCTCTGCTAGTCTTGAAATAGTAGAGAACCTTTTGTTATTGTTTTACTTGGAGGTCATTTTTATAATTTGTGACATTAGAACAACCCTAAATGAGGGGTACTTATACTCCTCTTAAGGAGTTGTCTGAAAAATTGGAATTTAGCTAAAGAAATTATTTTGAGTTGGAGTTCACTCTTTTTCAACTGGCCATCATTTTCTTGGTGAAACTGGGTGAGTGTGTGAGCACAAGTTGATTCATCACCATTCTTGGCATGTGTTGAGGTGAATCTCCTATGCTAGCTCTTTCCTCCATTTCATCTAGAGGTGGAAGTCCATAAAGAAGGGTTAGAAGACTTGCTGCAACCCAACTTGGAGTGGCTTCCTTGAGGGAGTCTGTTTGAAGTCAAAGGTGCAAACATAGTGCCTTTTTGGACCAACTTATAATTGTTTGTGCTTAAGTCCTTGTATCGATTGAATTTGATTCTGATTTTTTATGGATATTTTTTCATAGTTAGAAAGGTACATGGTTTAAGTTTTGTGCAATTTGGATAAGACACATTTGACTTGTGATTATTACCTTTTGGGATTAGAAATTGCCTTATTGATGCCCTTCCATGTAGTCATTTTTGCATTCGTATATCTCCATCTCTGGTTGAACTATTTGTGTGATTTTTGGAAGACCTTCTCTACTCGAGGGAAAATTATTGTGGTTCAATTTTTACGTTATTTGGATAACAAACGAACAAGTTATGCATTCAACCATTTGGGCTCCAAATTGTGGCTGTTGGCGCCTCTTTGGACTAGTTGTACCATTCTTTTGATATCTTTTATTCCCAAATGAATTATTAACTGAAATTTGGAGGATTCCCTATTGATTTACAGGGAAGGGCATGTTCCAATTTTCAAGCTATTTTATAATAGCTAGCATCAAGGGGTTTCTATATTCCCCTCTTCTGTTGGTGCATCATCATGTTGTTGTTTAAGAACATGTTGATTGATTTTTATGCTTCATAGATGCTGAGTTCAAATGATCATATTATTGGTTGAGGATTTTACATGTTGATGATATGCTAGATAATATGAGAAATTGTATGCTTTCATGTATGTTCATGCAACACGTTGCTTTCAAGAAATGTTATGAAAATAATTTATCATGCATATGGTTATCAAGTAAAGAAATATAAAGATGATTAAGAACCTAATGATATGTAGAGGCTTTAGGCAGATTTTCCCCCAATGAGAGGTGTTGGCGGACGATGTCCCCAATGAAAAGAGCGGCGTTGGCGGACGATGTCCCCAATGCGAGGAGAGGCATTTTTCGACAATGTCCCCAATGAGATAAAGGCGCTGATGGACAATGTCCCCAATGAGATAGAGGCTTTGGGCAGATTTTCCCCAAATGCTTAAGGCTACGAGTTGAGTTCCAATACGAAAATGAAAAGAGAAATTTAAAGAGAGAAAACTAACACGGAAAATGTTTTATGTAAAATGTATTTTATAATTCATGTTGCATCTCATTTCTTACTAAGCATTAGGCTTATAGTTTAAGTCTTGTGATTTAGGTAACTACAGTAAGAAGGAAATAAGCAGCTAATGGAGGATTTACGGGTTACAGACCTTTTGGCTGGTTGGGCTAAAGGATAAAAGAAAGGAAAAATGTGTTTATAACATGTTCATTATTTTAATTTATGACATGATGTGTAAAGATTTTAAGAAAGAAATTTTATGTATGATATTTCATATAATTATTTACAAATATTTTTATTTCCGTAAAGTCTTCTTCTGCTATGCAATTTGTAAACAAAAGTGTTTGAAATCTTAAAATTGTATGAAAAACGAGTTGCTACACAAGTTAACGAGCTTATCTCCCGTAGGTCCAATCTTTGTGACAGTTTGTACTCAACTCTTTGTATTCTTCTTTATGTAGATTTGTTTCTATTTCATGCTTTCTTACATGAAAACATATGCATATAAATCACTTTCATTTCTTTAAAAAAAAATTTCATGATGAATGGAACATACATGTGACACATGATAATAGTATGACGTGCATGAACATAATACATAATAAAATTAAGCATATCCATAATAGAATGTTGGGCTGTTGGATTAGTTTAGCAGAAGGATTGGGAATTGTTAGCTTAGGAAAATATTATTTTACATAAGGGAAAGGTGTAGTTCAATAGCTTAAGTAACTTAGAAATATCTTTGTTTTAGATTATTGTTTGTTTTCATGGCTCCATTTGTATATGCGTCAGTGTTTCAAGAGATGGGAATTACGTCCTTTGGATTAGTAGAGTCTTGATCAATAGTGTTAGAGCAGAAGTGTTCTTTTCCACGGATAGATTGGTGTCTGCGATAGGTTTTAGACAATGTGAAACGTCGTTGTTAGATTTAATGAGTCGTGGTCTGCGGGTGTATTAGAGTCTACAGATGGTTTTTAGACATGGATTAGTACACGTGGTGGCAGATGGTGAGCCTATGGATTGGAGTTTTCACGGGAGTGTTGGCTTTTGAGTGGTTTGTTGCGGATGTCCGCTATGGCTATTCGTGAGTCTGTTATAGCTGGGGTAGGTTTAAGTTAAGGTAGTTTTTTCATAAAATTAAGAGTTACGTTTTGATCTTTAGATAGTTTAGGAAATGATAGGATTTAGATACAATTTCATGGGATTGTATCCTATGAAGATCCTCTTGTTTTACGATCTTTAAATATTAGGGTTGGGTTAAACCCTAATCACCTGAGAACCCCCATATACGAGAGAAACTCTCTCTCAAGCTCTCGGGTGAGACGTTCCTTCAAGTTTCATACGGTAGGTTCCACCGTTTAGTTCCCAAAGTAGTTTTGACTATGAGTAATGTTTAGAGTTATTCTTTTTAGCTAACTCTTTGCTTATTTAAATGGGAAAGTCAGGTAAAGAAGAGTTGGGGATAGTTAGGCCGTTATGGAATTCTAGGTAAGTGATGTTTTGCATGTGTTTGGCCTTTGGCTGCATCACAAAGTGCTAGGATAGGATAGCAATATGATGTTATTCTTTGATGCTTATGAGTTGTTGTTCGAGGATGTGATGTTTTTTTTATTTTTTACTATTTATTTACTATTCATATTGAGACAGTAATCAAGGATAAGATGTTTGCTGATTGTTTATTGTTCATATTGAGGCGTTGATCGAAGATATGATGTTTGTCGATTATTTGCTGTTCATATTGAGACATTGATCGATAATTTGTTTATTGTTATGTTCATTTTCTTTTGTAGTTCAACAAGCGATCACCCCTCTGACAAAAAAAGGTATAAATATGGAAACTTCTCTACCATTTGGATAAGAGAATTTGCATAGGAAATCACGTTTGAATTTACAGAAACAACATGATTATATAGCCAAAGGGAATACGCTATGTCTAAAATTGTCCAAAGCGCTGCTAATGTAGATAATAAGCAATTTCTTTGGAAATCTCTTATGGAGATGGGAAATTCCCCAATAAAGCTGCTAGTACTAGGTGAACTCATATTGGCTAAAGTGGAAGAGAATAAAATGGTAGAGATATTTAGCATGGTGCTCATTGAACCTCCGTAAAATCTAACAAATCGAGTCTTATGTTGGTCATACGGCTCTCTAACTTCACTTCTTTTTCTAGTTTTTCTACTTTGTCGATTGATGGTAATACAAGAGATCGTTAACCCCCCAAAATTTCGTACATAATGGGTCATGCTTTCTACCCATAGTTAGCATGTATCTCCCCAGGTCATACTTTAGTATCACATCCTAGACACCAATCCCATTTCTATCTTCCTTATCAATGAACTGTCCATTTTGCCTAGATACTCATCCAATGCTATGGGGACAAGACGACGTGATATACTACAATCACATATAGAATGGCTACCATCTTGGGCTCGACAAATGGAACCTCTCAACAACTATCGTTCCTTTATGAGGTCCTATGGGATAGGTAGGCCCGAGCCTTTCCTTCCCTCTTCCTGCAAGATAGATGGGGCAGTTGTGTAATATCCTGATTTTCCGTAACGCAATTAAGTAAAGTTAATTAGGAAATTAATTGGGAGTAATTGGATCATTGGATAATTATTGAATATTTATTTGATGGAATTAGTGGAATGGGTTAAGTGAGGGGTTTGGTTAAGGACTAATTTGGAATAAATTAAGTAGTGGTGGATCAAATAAAGAAAGAATTAATTAAATTGGATTAAAAATTTAAAGAACAAAATAATGAAAGGAGAAGATACGGCAGTGTTTTGGGTTAGAATGTTTCGGTTACGGCACCAGTTGAGGGTGCAGTCGAGTATCGCGATCGAAAATGCATTACAGATTGCGCCCTGGCATTTTCGGTCGTCCCTTGATCGAAGTTAAGGTCAAAGAGTTCGACTGAAATGCATTCCAGGTTAAATTTTGTGGTTTTCGGACATAACATGGTCATGGTTGTGGACGTGCGCGACCAAAAAACAACAGGTTTTGAATCTATCCAATTCATTGATTTTGCGGTCGTGTCATTAGTCGGGATGCGGCCGTAAGGTCCGATTGAAAATTCAAAACAGAGGTAAAATTGGGTATTCGGTCGATGGTGCCGTTGAGGGTTTGGTAGGCTTACTCAACAAAAAGTCTATTTTTAACGAGAAAACTGATTCTGTCAGCCATTCCTTTATTTTTCCCACACTCTTTCTCCTCTCCTCAATGGATAGTGCCCTTTCCACATGGTTGAGCTGGATTGGACCTCCTCCTTTGAAGTGTGTGATTGTCCAGCAAACCTTGCATCTTCTCTACCTCTATAGGAATGGCAGACAATGGGGTTGTCGCTTTTGCCACTTTGGGTTCTCATTTTCTGAAAGCAAAAGAGAAAAAGAAATAGAGGGAATGGGGGCACTGTGTTTTCGTTAAGTGAGTGCATGAGAATAGAGAAAAGTGAAGGTTGTGCGAGGAGGGTGAAGAAGCAAAGTTGCATTCTTGGAGTTTCCCTGGTTCTGCGCTACTACTTATGGGAGGAGAGGAATTTTGCATGGGATCACTATGAGATAAGAAATGGCTGTAGTGGCCAGAGGAGGCCCTACATCACGGATTTTGTTTCCTGTTAACTTTTGGATTGGATTGTTTGTTGTGAAATGTTATTGTTAATGTTGATTTTGGTTAAGCGAACCTGCCATTAAATGCTAGTACTTGCTGTGGATTGAGAAGTGGATTATTGCTTGAAACATGGCTTGTTGTGATGTGTTGCCTTCTGAATAAATTAAGTGTTTGTCGAGTATAAGAATGATGGAAAGGTAAGAAAATAGTATGAGAATTGTTGCTAACCATGAGTGATGGATAATGGAAATGGCTTGGAGTGTTATTCTGCTATTTTGCTGGGAAGTGTTGGTTCACAAAGGTTGGAGAGGAAGGTTATTGACATGTTGATTCTGGATTTCTATTTCAGACGTGATTACCCTTCAATTTCCCTAACCTCATGAATCTTCCCTGTTAAATTAATATATGAACTGTTACTAACTACTATGTGGATTTTTCCCCTGCTATTGTTATTCGATAACCAACATGTAAATTGTCCTTGTTGAATAGCATGTAAATTACTCTTTGTCAATCAGCATATAATTGATCCCTTTAAATATGACTCATCCCTTTATAATTGTCAATAAATGCTAGAGGATAGAATTGGATTGTTTAAGCTTAAGTGTGAATTGATATACCCTTGTTTTTATAATTATGCTTTATACCATGTACATTGTTGTGAACTGTGTATGGCATAACATACATGGATCTCGCTTAAGGCTTATGAAATTGCTGACATATTGCACGACATTCGTAATAAATGTAAATAGGCATGTGGGGGTTCAGGAGATTTGGTGACGGTGCATTGGTGGTGACACCATAGGATGTATCTCCCCATCGGAGTGACGGTTAGTCACATGGACCATAAGATGTATCCTCTTCTCTTGTACAGAAATCCCCAACGCCTTAAACAAAAGAGTTGGTGACAGTATTTAGTGACACCCCTATTAGATGTATCTCCTCATCGGAGTAACGGTTAAGCCACATGACCATAGGATCTATCCTCTCCTTTCTCTCGATATAACAGAAAAGATAGGTTCTTTTTTGAAACGCATTGTATGAGCATGAATATTTCATCCTATTTCTTGCTGAGCGCTAGGCTCATTGTTTTAGCCATGATATAGGTATGTACGAGAAATAAGAGAACAAGTCAAGGATAGTTGATGAAGGATTTACACGAGCGGATCTTGTGGCTGGCTAGGCTAAGGAGATTTAAGGAAAAATGTTTTTGGAAATAAACGATTAAAAGGTTTTGTAAATATTTTAGTACATGTTTTAAATTGCAAAGGTTTATTTATTGAAATTTTAAATGGTTTGTTTGTTCAAAATCTTCTTCTGCTATTTGAAAAAGGATTGTATGAAAGAAAAGTCTTCCGCTATATTTATAAAAGAAAAAGTTTTAAATTTCACTCGATTTTAAAAGTAAGAAAATTCGGGGAGTCACAAG
Organism: Begonia loranthoides; assembly: GCA_022433065.1. NCBI lineage: Eukaryota > Viridiplantae > Streptophyta > Magnoliopsida > Cucurbitales > Begoniaceae > Begonia > Begonia loranthoides. Next base: position 27,042,388 of record CM039483.1, read on the forward strand.
TTGGTATCAGAGCCCTCGGATTTTAAAACCAATTTTGTACGATTTCTCTGGGAATTTTCTTTTAAAGTTAATGGACTTTTCTCCAACTGCTTGTGTAATACCCCGACTTTTTGAGTTGGATAATTATCGAGGTATTACCAAGGACGTGTTCGGAACGTTAAGTCTAGGGGTATTTTTTTATAACGTTTTTCCCCCTTACACGATGTAATTAAATGATGGAGTTTTTAGGACATTACGTTGCGTATTTATATGTGTCATTTTATGACTTGTATTTATGGGGAAATGTTAGGGGTTAAATGTTAAGTGGAAAAAAGGTGAGGAAATGTTGTCCAGGGCATTTTTGGACGCCTGCGGACGATGTTGCAGACGAGTCATGTCATCTGCAAATGTTTGAGCGCCATCCTGAGGATTGGGACGACTCAAGATGTGATTTTGCATCCTGACTTCACTGTGTTGTGGAGTTGCAAACGATGTCCAGACGATGCGGATGACGATGATTGCGTCCAAATTGAATCTTTCCAAATCCTGCATAGTTCCAAACGTGTGCAGATGTGGGTGGCCACGTCCAATTTGACTTTGTCCAATTTCTGGACACATTCAGACGCACGTGGATGCCTTATGCATATGCCTTTTTACGTCCAAATATTGCCTTGGGACGGTACGGAATGAGTGGGGATGCCATTTCTCGTCCGAAGGCACAAATCTGCCTTCAGAATTTTGCTCTTGTGGATGAGACCAGTGCGTCTGCACTCGTCCGAAATAGCCTAAGCCTACGAATAAAATTAGGGATAAAATGATGAAAACTTATCATTTAGCCATTTAATTCCAGACAGAAGCAACTCTCCCCCACCCTCCAGCATAGGCGCTGCCCTCCACATCCGTAGACCCGTCCCTCCTTCCCCTATGTCTACGATTTGTCTCCTTTCCAAGGTATAAGCCATCATTTCTTCCTTTAGTCTAGCCATTCTTCTCTGAGCATTTTCTCTCTTCCTGCGTGAGTCTCCTTCCTGCGTGTGAGAGAGTTCCAGTGAGTGAGAGCTTCCTTCCTGCGTGAGAGTGTGTGACGAGTGAGGAGTTATGGGTTAGCTATTGAGTGTAGAGAGGTGAAAGTTGAGAGAGAGGTGAAAGTTGAGAGAGAGATAAAGTTGGAGCTGCTATCCTCGCTGAAGCTACTGGAGCTGTGTGAGCTCTGGAGTGTTGTCCCTGTTAAGTTTTTTCAACTTAGGTAAGGAAATGAGTGTGTCTTTGGCCTGTGGAGACCCTACCCACAAGTAGAGTGCGTGAGTTTTATGTTCAGTTCACTGTAATTCCCTTATGCTATACTGCAACTACTAGCTAGATAAGTTGATAATGGTAATGCTTGTTGTTGGTGGATAGTTAGTTCCTTGGATCGTTTACTGTGGCTGCTTCCTTTGTTGATTCTTTGCTGTTTGTTAATTCCTTGTTGATATTGCATAAATATTCTGTAGATATTGCTTTTATTGTTAGTTCTATCATGAAGATATTTCCTTTATTGATTTGCTCTGTGATTTATGTTCCGTAAATATACTTTGGTTGATAAACTTGCTGTGACAATGAAGTGTAGAATGGTTTGCTGTGAAATAGAAAATGATGAACTGAGGAGAGAAGTACGTGAGGATGGCATGAATGAACTATAATTTCTTTACTTACGTTATTTTATTCTTGTTGCATATTTCATTACTAGCGGTTTAGTAAATTTCTCTATGTAATGTACATATCGTTATGCCATTTCCTTGTTTGACATCTAGGTGTTAACTAAACCATTAACCGAGTAGGTTAAGCAACTATACTAATGTTTGCATGTTTAATAATTGGGACTAAGAACTCTATTTAATCATCTGAAGTCTGAAAATGAGCTAAGAGTCCTATGTTGTGTTTAAATGTTTACTTGCTGTTTAGCTATTAACCACAGGCTGTTATAAGTGGAGTGACGTCGTTTGGAATGAAGGAGTCATTTTAGGAAGCGATGGACGACTTTTATGGACAAAGGAAGTCCAAAATTGAAGTAAAGGGAACAACATTAATATTAAGTGTGACGGCGTCATTTGGAAACGAAGAAGGAAAGTCTTTTATGAAGGAACAAACATCCCTCATTGAGGAACGGACGTCCCTCATGGGGAAGAAGTTGACGGACGTCTCTTAGAGGTTGATGAATGTCTAAAAAATTGAAGGCAATGGACACCCTTGTTGTGGATCGGACGTCTCTTAGAGGTTGATGAATGTCTCAAAAATTGAAGGCAATGGACACCCTTGTTGTGGATCGGACGTCTCTTACAGCGAAGGGGTTGACGACATTAAAAATGGAGTAAAGATAGACGTCCTTTACAAGGATGAATGTCCCCAACAAAGCAAAACTTTGCGTCCAATGATTTCACGTGATTCTTCAGAAAATGATAAGGAACTTTCCATGCGGCATGATCAAAGTGGACCTCCTCCATAGACATGAGTGACTATCCATCAGCTTCTGCTGCCCGTAAACTTCTTCTTGTCTATAAATCGTGGGTGACGTGCGAAGCATTCTTTCATTTTTGTTACAGAGTGAAGGAGAGTGCGGAGAGTCCTGTTTCTTCAGTGAGTTGAGTGAGTACATGTCTGTGTTATTCCAGACAGACAGAGTGAGTGTGGGGTGAGAAGAGAAATTCTCTAGAGGAATTGTGGTGCCGAACCATGAGAAGAGAAAGTGAGGGAGAAAGGGGAAGGAATAGATGAAGCTCTCAGCTGCTTCTCGGGTTTTAAGGTAACAATCTCCCTTCCATAATTTCAGTTCATGAATATATCAGTAGTGAATTCTGCCGTGGGTTATAGAAGCTATTTTTTAGAAAGTATTTTGATTATATCCTCTCTGTTTATTTATGAGCATTCGATTGATGACTAAAGAGTATAGTGCATTGTTGTTGGTTTTCTTAAATGCATTGCAATTATGCTAATGACCTCCTCTATTCGGTTGGGCTTTGTGATGCCACTAGATGTTAAATTATAATGTTATTTGGGGATATTGGTTCTCTGTCATGTTTGCAGCCTATTGGTTTTATGGAATGTTAAGCTCATATAATACACTGTTAATTATGATTTTGTTAGTTGGCATATCATTTACATTAGGTTGGAATGTCTCTGTGATTCTTAAGCTTTGTGATGCTTCTTGGATATTGAGTTTGTTCTATTAATTAGGATTGGAAATCTGTAATTATATATTATTGTAGTCTGCTGCTGTAGCAAGACTTGTGTTGAAGCTTGATGAACATGATATATGTTTGGTATGGATTTGGTATGTGGCAATGTGTTTCTCTATCAAGTGGACTGCCTTGTTAAGTTGAATAATTCTTTACACTCCCTGTTAATTGAAGGTTTATATTTTATGAATGAATTTGGTTGGAGTGTGGAGTTGAGAAGCTGTTAAATGATTAAGTTGGATTTTAGATTGTCAAATCTATTAAGCGTTAACTTGGGGATTGTGTATACTGTTGAGTTATTATTGTTGTGGGAATAAGTTGTAACTCTATGAATGGTTGCTAGTGGATAGTTATTCATAATTAAATGTCATTAATTTTAAGATATTGGAGAAGGAAGGTTAAAGTACAAGAACGTGCTACGGACTGCAAGTAAGTGATACGTATGTGTTTTGGTCTTTGGGGCCCTACATCGCTAAAGTTATGAATTGTATGTTGATTGTTTACCACTGTATTAGAATAGTAAGATATTGAGCATGTCTACTACTTTATTAGAATAGCTAAATATTGAGCATGTTTTGCGAATTGTACTGCTGCTTGCAGGATATTTATTAGGATAAGTTCTTTTAATGACATGTTTAATAGATGAGTATGTTTAGAGATTATAGTACTAATATGATAAAATGTATGCATTTACGAACATCATGCATGATTTTGAAAAGGAAATAGAAACAAAACGCAAATGAATTAAACAGAATAAAGATGTGATGGATGGTATGAGATGTGAGCTGTTAGTTGGTCCTCGATTGATGTCAAGGCTAGCCCAGGCTACGATGTATGCGAGGCCATTTAAGCGATGATGCGCACGGCCGCTAGTGCGCTATGATTGATGTCAGAGCTAATTGTTGTGTGTTGATGTATACAACCACTATCAAAGCTTTCAGTCGATGTCGGAGCTACTATACCGAATGGGTAGGGTTGCTGTGTATTGATGTACATAGTACCTATCAGGTGGTGCGGTCGATGCTGAGCCTTTATCACATAGCGGGTCGCCGATTGATGTCGAAACAAAGTGCATTGATGTGCACAATTATTGGGTTGCCGATGATGTCGGAACCAGATGCATTGATGTGCATAGTTACTGACATATATGGATCAGAGTGGCTTGTGTGGCCTGGCTTCCCAAAGATACAGAAACAGTAAAATGAAAACATAAACAGAAAACGAGAAGATAAAGATTAAAATGTAAAAGATAAAAGATAAGGAAAAGACGAAAACAGAAACTGCATACAGATTTTAAAGTGGCATAACATGGGCATTCAGATATTTTATTTATATCACGAGAACAAAAGAACAGATTAAGGAGCAGTGGATGAAAACTTGCACGTGTGGATCTTGTGGCTGGCTACGCTAAAGGAATTTAAAAAGAGAAAGGAATTTGAAAAAAGAAATGATTTGAAAGAGATTTTGTAAAGTATTTGATTGTAAAAGAAAATGATTTTATTTATTTTTGCTATGATTTGAAAAAGGAGTTTTATTAATTGCCTTTTAAACTGACTTGTTTTATTAAGTTTTCCACTGTTTTTATAAAAGAAAAAATTTTAAATTTTACACATTTTCAAATGAAAGAAAAACTAGGTTGTTACATATAATACCCCAATTTTTCGTAACGTAATTAAGTAAGGAAAATTGAGAAATTATTTGGATGATTATTGAAGATTTATTTGATGGAATTATTAGAGTGGGTTAAATGGGAATTTTGGTTTAGGATTTGAAGTATAAGTTATTAAGGGAGTTTTTAAATAAGTAAAGGAGAGAAATGGGATTAAAATAAATGGGAAATTGAAAAGAAAAAGAAGAGGTAAGAAACGTTGCATTTTGGAGAAGAAGGCAATGGTGATGAAGTGGGCTAAGGATCAGGTGAAGTGGCGGGTGCAAAAAATCATGTGGGTCCGGTCGACTGTGCTTGTCGATTGGGAATTTCTAGTCGACTGTCCATCTCGACCGGGACCACGATGAATAGAAGATTGGAATGCAGCGTTGAATCGGTCGACTGTGCATGTCGACCAGGAATTGACGGTCGATTGTGCATGTCTACTGTGATTTTGAAATCCAAAGCTGAGAAGTTGATGATCCCCAAGCGTGATGCATTCTGTGATTCTCCCACGTGTTTCACTTTACACATGGCAATGGATAAAGGGTGTTAGGTGAGATGTCTGAGGATTGTCTGAAGCTTAAATGGGATGCTTGCTTATGTGAAGAGAAGAGATAAATACAAAGAGAATAGCAAGAAAAAAAGAGAGAGAAGATGTGATGTCCGCGCCAATTTCTCTTTAACTTTTCCTTTTTAATTACCGTGTAAAAAGTTTTCTTTTTATTTATTTAAAACAAGTGAGAGTAAAAACTTAAGGCGAGCAAGGAAACATGATATGCATAAATTAAAATCAGAGTTAAAAGCAGAAACATAATTAAATTCAAAATACGGTTTGAGAATTAAAGTAAGAGTTAATAGTTTTACAAAACGGTATCCTTGTTCAAACCATTTCAAAAAAGCTTTTTCTTTTCTTCTTCTTGCGATCCATAACCCTCTCAGGTAGATTCAGCCAGATAACTCGTAAGCTCAATACGAAATGCCTCCTCCTCTGCTCTTGGAATCGTTACTTCTTGACAATTTCCTACACCACAAGCAAACTGTGAGCCTAACGACCTAGTAAGAAAGGGGATATGCAATATGATGTATGCCTCTAACTCATTATGTCGGAATGGGCACCGCCCAAAAAAGGTCTTTTCTTTACATTTCATAGATTCATTTCTCGTACGTTGAGTTGGGATGTTAGAGGAATCCATGGCGGATGGAGCTGTCTCTTATCGGCTTCTAACCACCTAGGGTAGACAGTCTCTCACAACTCGACAAGGGAAGGACATCATTCTTCCAATCTATCTAGTTAGATCCGAACTACTCCTTCATCCTCCAACTCCCTTTTTTCTTCTTTTCCCATTCATTTTCCTTATTCATTTTTTCTCACATAAATGCATAAGAATACCACCTCCAACAGGGTATTTCCTACTTGTTTTTATTATCATGATGCATGTCGATGCAATACTAAAATGCCGACTATAATTCAATTTATTCGACAAGAATTCATAGATTTATATTGCAAGAAATTTCTAAAATTGTTCAAGAATGATAGCAACATTCAAGTATAAATATTCCAAAAGCTAGCAGAAAGTGACAAGGAATAAAACAGCAAAATAACATGCTTTGAATTTGATAGAACATTACAACCAAAAAAACAACGAATTTAACATGCTATTATGCTGAAATTAAATGAATAAATTGCAGCGAAATACTCAGAAGAATTAGGCATGCTTGAGAACAATTTAATGGCATGAAATAACATGGGTATAACGAGTAAATATAGCATGAAAATGTTTAACTAAGACATTTCTAAACGTATTTGGTACTTGCAAAGGCTTAGTAAATCAATATTCATGGCATGAATTAAACATAACAAAACGACTCGAGACAGTGGAACATTCAAACAAGTAAAACATGGTTTAGTAGCATTATTTTCAACCAGAACTAACTACCTACTTAATGACATAGTTTATAGTTACAGAAAACGAAACAAATTATAATAGAGGTTGATTATGCATGCACATATCAAAGGAAACAACAGCTCCTATCTAGCACAGAAAACTAACAGCAATATTATCGATTGAGTCTACCATAGTAGCAAGTGAGACAATGTACAAAACACCCAACAAAACAGAATCACTATCAGTGAAGTAACTCACAGCACATTCAGGCCTAGCATAACTGTAACATCCCGACTTTTATCAGAATTTAATAAGTATAATTGGAGTATAATTTGGGGACATTTGAATTTATTGAATAAGTATTGGAGTATTACCAAGGACGAAACCGGTCGGTTATAATCTAAGAGAAATCATTAGAAGTTTAATTGATAGAAATCAATTTAGGAAATAGAATTAAGAAATTTAAATTGGACCTCTAATAATCTTTTAACGATATTTGGAATAAGCTAAGAGTTACAATTTGGGTCGGTTAATATGTGATACGAATATTTAACACTTAAATATATTTTTTAATTTTAATTAATTAAGATTAAACTAGGGAAATTAAAAACAGAAATTAAATTGAAGAGGGGAGGGAAAGTTGAACCAGTTCAGCTGAACCGGTTCAAGTTGATTGGGCTTGGCCGGGAAATCAAAAGAAGATTTATTCATTTGGCCTTCGGCCATTCAGTCAAACAGAGAGTGTGAGATCGAGATAGGGAGCTTCTCTCGTGGGCGTGGTTTCCGGCGACGGAAAGCTCGGCCGTCTCGGGTTTGTTCCAGTGTCGGACAGCTGCAGGCTGTGGTCGGTGACGTGGTCTGTGAGCTAGGTCTCAGGTTGAAATAGGAGCTTCCGCCGGCTTGCGATGGGTCGTGTTGCGTTGCGACACTCTATCATTTTTTTGGGAATGTTCGGCGATGATGGATGGCGACTGCTAGTCGGCGATGGTGATGCGACGATTGTCGGCCTCGGGTCGAAGGCAGGGCTGAGCTAGCGATTTGCAAGGGAGGCGGGGTCTGGATTTCGGTTCGGCTCAAACCGGTCCATCCTTTGGTTCCTGCCTGGTGAAGGACGACATAGTGTGGTTAAATTCCAAGGATTTGAACAACGAAGATATCGGCTAGAATCGTGGGATAAGTTGTTATGCATTTCAAATTGTTGTCTGTGTATAAAGTGGGATATTGTGTGTGTGTGTGTGTGTGTGTGTGTGAATGTTCTGTTGATTTCTCCCTTCGGTGAGCTGCGAGTTGGACAGATGATGAGTGAAAGAGAGGTGTGTACGGGTGATTTTGGGGGAAACAAAGTGAAGGATAGTTTGGGTCTTCTCTACAAGGTGAGGTTCTAAACTTTGATTCTCAAATTCCCTATTGTACATGGTTGCATTTCCTGGTTCAGTTCGAATGCGTAGTTTTGTTTGGTTCTATGGTTCCTTTCTGCCATTCCTATTGATGGTTAATTGTGGTTAATCGATTGGCATTGTCTTATGGACATGGGATGCTTGTTCATGGGCTGTGGCTGAGTGTGCTGCTGGAGAGGAGAAGTTTCTCGAGTGTTCTGGTATCGAAAAGACAAAGAAGAATAACGACTAGGTGCTAAACCCGATAAAAAATTGAGGTAAGGATTGGGTAGAGTCGTTGGCCATTTGGAGGCCCTACCCACAAGTATTGTATGAATTGTATTGCTTTTCCTTGATGTGCATTCTTGACTATTTTGTGCAGTGTATTCTCTTGGTTGTGATTCTTGTTGAGCTGTTTAATTTCCTGTATATTTCCTACTACAAATGTTGAATTGAAATGCTTAGGAATGGAACAAATGATGAATGGAAAGTGATAGGATGATAAGATGTACATGAATGAGTTATGAACTGCATAAGTTAGAAATTCTATTTTGTAAATTGTTTTTACTTGCTATAAATTCCTTGTGATGCTTATTGTTTTCCTTAGTTCTGGTTAGGAGATATAAATGTTTTAGATTTAATTGATATCATTTCATGCAACATGTTTCTTATTATATCAAATTCTCTAGCATGTTTCTAATTGTAATTCGTTAAATAGATGTCCGTATAGAATTCATTGAACATGTTTTAATTGTGATTCGTTAATTAGATTTCCAGCTTATGATTTATTTAGTATATTATGTTCTGCTTTAATTGAAAAAGCACGCATAGATAGTTTAGTTTCGTATTTTAAAATCTAGTTTAATATTGTTGCTTCTTGGTTCTGGTTAGGAAATAGAATTGGTATCTCTTATTGCTAATGTTTATTGTAGAGAAATGCGATGAATGAATGATGAATGATGATGTTAAGTTGTAGGATAGAATGACGAAATAAAGGATGACATAATATGCACGTATGATCATTAATGAATAGAGACTTTAAATTTTGTTGGTACTATTGTTTCCTGCATAATTCACCTTGTTGTTCGTTGTAGCTTCTTAATTGTTAATACTTGCTTCATTTTCCGTAAATCAACCATGTGTAGATTAATTAGGATGATTATAGGAGCATGTTTAGCATAATTAACCAAACCGAGCATATCTAATTAAATAGAACTCTTTGCATGTTTAATTAACTAGACCATGAATTGTAATATGTTTAATCAATTGGAAATAAAAGCATGACAACCAATTAGAATGAAATCTATCGTTTGAGTTCCTTAAGTAATCCAAGCATGCTCAGTTAATTTAATAAATTTGCATGTTACTTTCAAATGTATAAAGTAGGTTAGTCATTTCATTTATAATTGATTAGGACTTTAATTGGTATCAATTCATTGAGCATGTTTCTATTAGTATCAAGATATCATGCTCATTTTCGTTAATTGTGTTCGTTTATTTATCATGTTCTGTTTTCTAGTGTTCGAGCATAATTCCATGTAATTGTTAGTTAGACAAGCATGTATGATTTGTTAGTTTATCAAGCACGTTTCTAATATTTGTTTGAGAAGCATGTTTATATTCGATTTGGTTTGTGTTTTGTTTTATTTAGAAGAGCATGCAAAGTTTGTCTTAGTATATTGTTATGTGATGATAAATCAAGCATGTTCTACTGTTTAGTTAGTAAGCATGTTTCCATTTATTAATTATTAAGCATGTTTAGGTTCGGTTAGTGTAGATGAACATGCGTAATTAGTTTAGCTTAGTATTTTGTAATTATAATTCAAGCATGTTTACAATTGTCGTTGTTGAGCATGTTTCCTTTAATTGTTAAATTGCCTCTAAGCTTTCGTAACACTGTGAAGCATGTTTAATTTGTTTAGATATCTCGTATGTTATTAGTTTATTATTATTGCCATATCCTTATTGTATGTTTGGTAGAATCAAACATGTAATAGTTATTTTTCACTTTACTTCTATGTTGCTTTCAATTATAATATTCTTATCTTCGTTGATTTCCATTATTACTATTCTTGCTATTCGTTGTTTGTTACTGTATTGTTAAATTACCAATTCCTTTATGTTATGTCCTCATGCATCATGTTAATATAAACAAGTAGGGAGCACCCCTCGGGGTGGTACTCACATGCATGAGTGAGGAAAATGAAATGAATGAATGAAATGAACGATGATGAATGATGGGAAGTTGAAGGGCGGATGGGTAGTTCGGATCTAGTCAACAAAGGGCTAGAAGCCGATCAAACTATACTATCTAATATGTGTTCCTTCAACTTTCGGCTCGAAATACGAGTTATGAATGAATGAATGAACGTAATGAAAGATTGGTTTGGGACGGACCCATTCTAAGTGAACTAAAGAGAGGCATGATCATATTGCATATTCCCTTTCCTTACTAAGCCTTTGGGATTACAGTTTACTTATGGTGTAGGTATATATGTATGATGAGAAGAACGATGAACAAAATACAAGGAAGTCGATGAAAGGTTTACATGGGCAGAGCTTGTGGCTAGTCAGGCTAAAAACGAGTAAAGTAAATTGTGAAACATAACGATTTACTTAGTATGTTTTTAATTTGAATGTTTTCGCTTCCGCTATGTTTTAAATAAATTATTATTGTTTCCACTATGTTTTGATAAACGATTTTAATAATGAATGTAACGAATGGATTTTGACGATTCGTTTTAGCACTCTGATTATGAAGGATTTTAGTTGTCTTGCAAAAGTTTTAAATTTTGCGTATTTTAATAAGTTGTGAAAAACTGGGTCGTCACAATAACATAGACCAATTTATAGTTCATCATTTTGTATTATAGAACTAAACGTCAGAGACCATAATCTTATCAGTAAACATCATCAATTTCTCTACCAAACAAGGCATTGATTTATAGCAAAGGAAAAACACAGAATATCAACAATGAAAACAAACAGACACTGCATGTGGGTAGAGCCTCCACTGGCCACCCAATCCTTACCTCAATTTGCTATTCGTTGAAGCATTCCTATACTGAAAGAAAATGCAGTAGCGAGTCCAATCCAACCTTCGCGTTCTTTAGCTCACGGACGTCACACCCAACACACATGTATTACTTGAAAGAACACACACTTCACACAACTCAGCTTCTCACCGAACACTCACTCTTCAGAAGATTCACTCATGCATGGAGAAGAGAAAATGCAGAGGACTATAGAGAAGGACTCAGCTGGACACTAAATATGTGAAGCCTTACCTGGAGAGTGATGGTCGCTCACCAATCGGGATGGGGAGGGTTATCCAGGCGTGGGAGAGCTGCAGAGTTGTCATCTGAGTGGAGACTTAATCCCTAAATGACAAAACGATCGATTATTTAAAACATATTTTTCGCAGGGTCATGAGATTTCGGTTGAGGGAAGGCGTCCGCGTCTCGACCGCATGTCGATCGATATCTACATTTTCCTTCTAGAGTTGCATTTTCGGTTGAAGGAAGGCATTCGCGCCTCAACCGTATTCGAACGAAAAGCTGCCAAAATTGGACAGCTTCGAACTTTCCAAGATTGCATTTGACCGCGAGTCAACCGAAAACTCACAATGCAAATTGGGTTCAATTTTGGACGCGAAATGTCAACCGAGCCTCGTCCCAAAACGCCAGGGATGATCCGAGACACTTTTCAGACGCAACACCTCAATTGTGTGTTGACCGCATTCGACCAAAAACTCAAAATACACCTTTTTCCTTCAAAACTTTAATACTCTAATTACTCCATAATATTTTTCCATTTTTATACAGCATTAGTCAACAACATATCGCCCCCGTAACATAATATATTAATTACTTCAAAATTTATTTTGTCACCCTTTGGAATGATTTATGTAGAGTGATGGGTTTGTCTCTGCTATGGAAATTTTAAGAATATTAGTTAAGGCTATATGGGTTGGAAACATTCTCTGTTCTCAGTTAAATTATAGTTTATGGAAATATTAATGAGGATTAAGGCTCAGTGGTTCCTGCTTTTGGAATTGTGAGAATTTATATACTCTGTCAATTGAAATTGTTTCCTTGTTATAGCTCTTGCTCTATTAATTGCATGGTAATTGTATATGTCACTGTTGTTTCCTACTTTGTTGATTGTGATAAATATTGATGGGTTGATTTTCGCTGGTTAAGTGTTCATCTTTTGTTCTGTTTAATGGACTATTAAGGTTGTTGTATTTATATTGCTCGGGGGAAAGTGAGATAAAGCAATGTAGTAAACAATGTAATTATTCTCCATTGGTTGTGATGAATATGGGTAGTTTTGAATGGTTGAGAAATTATGGAGAGTATGAGTATTAGTGAGAATTAGTAAAATGTCTTTCTATGGTTTATGATGATAAATATTGTCTATTTGTAAGGTATTGTGAAGGTACTAAGAAGGAAGGAAATGATAACGTTTAAGTGTCAAACACTTTAAGGAAATGAGGTAAGTGATATGTATGTGTTTTGGTCCTTAGGGCCCTACATCGCAAGAATAGGATATGCACGTTTGTTTGTTTACCGCTTTAAAAGCATGTCTATAGTTTTTAATAGCATGTTTATTGTATTATAGCATGTCTACTATTCTGATAACATGTCTACAGTTTTTGATAGTACGTTTATTGTATTATAGCATGTCTACTATCCTTATAGTATGTCTACAGTTTTTATAGCACGTTATGTGGATTGTATGTTGGATGTTTATTTAGCTTTCTTTAATTATATGATAGAAATTGCATGCATTCACGAACATCATGTATCACGTTTTTTAAAAATTACGAAAATGATTTTCATGCACGGTTTTAAAAAGGAAACAGAAAACAAAAAGAAAGTACAAATGAACGATTAAGAAAGATAAAAAAAAAAGGGGTGGTGTGGTCTGGTAGGTCAAGCCCGACACATGAACAAAAGATAAAGAAAATATAAAAGTTTCTGTGGTCTGGTAGGTCAATCCCGACACAGGAACAAAAGAAAAGACAAGTAAAGAAAATAATATGAAAAGAGAAACAGATACGGATACGAGAACGAAAATGGAAACAGATATGCAAATGGTACGAGCACAGATACCGATACGAAAATGAGAACAAAAATGCAAATGGAAACAGAAACAGAAACGAGTTTCCATAAATGGAAATGGATACAGATACGGATACATATACAGATACAGAAACAAACACGAGAATGGATACAGAAACGTGTACAATCACAGATATCAAAACGAATACAGAAATAGGAATAGAAACAGAAACAAAAAGAAAGTACGTAAGTGAGAAAAGATAAAAAATAAAATAAAGAAAACGAAAAGAGAAACTGCATACGTTTTGAAAATGGCACAGTATGTGCATCTAGCATATTAGGTTTTATTACTTACTGAGCGTTAGGCTCATAGTTTGTGACTTGCAATGTAAGTACAAGTACAAGAGAAAATAATGAACAGATTAAGGAGAAGCTGATGAAGGATTTGCACAAGCGAGATTTGTGGATGGCTAGGCTAAGAGATTAAAGAGAAAAGAGTTTTGTAAATGTAAAGTATTAGTTTATTTATTTTCTTTTAAAACGAATGATTTATGCTTCTGCTGTAAAATGAGAAAAAAGAATTTTATAAATAAAGTCTTCCGCTGTTAATAAAGATTTAAGTAACAAGTTTTAAGTAAGATGTTTTAACAAATAGGTTTTAAGAAAAGTACTCTAATTTCAATTTAAAAATGTTTTAAAGAAAGACTTACACTAATGTTTAATAAAAGGAAAAATAAAAAATTTTGAATTTCACACGATTTTTAGGGTAGGAAAAATCGGGTCATTACAGTAGGTACACGTACGAGAAACATGTTAAGGAGCAGTGAATGAAAGATTTTCATACGTAGATCTTGTGGCTAGCTAGGCTAAAGAGTATAAAAAAGAGAAAATGATTTGTAAAAGATTTTGTAAAGGTATTTGAATTGAAAAAGAAAATGATTCTATTTATTGTCCTTTCAACTGTTTTGTTTTATAACAAAAAGTCTTCCGCTGTGGTATTTTATAAAAGAAAAATTTTAAATTTTTTGTGTTTTTAAAATTGAGTCATTTCAACCGGATAAGTTCACCGGTTTATTTTTAATTCTTGTATTGTCTTTGGTGGGATTTTTATTTCTAATTATACTTGGGCTCATTGGCGGTTGTTTGGACAATATATAGTCTTATTATATGCCACAGATGGCCTTCTGTGTACACCGCTTGGCAAGGACCTAGAAATTTATAATTTACTCAAGTTTTTGGCGATATAAGTAAATGAATTATTAAATAAAAAGAAGAAGAATCAAGTGATTAGATCTGTTTACAGACCAGATCGCTTCTCGATCGGCTTGGATTTTCTTGCGGGCGAGCCACCTTTCATGAGAACTCAACTTGCCCATTTGATGTGAACGAGGTGACAATTTTAACAGGTTAAACTCAAGATTTATTAGTTTAAAATAATTTAAGAAATCTGCCTTTTGGTGCCTGTACGTTCGAGAACCAAATGAACCTTGCTGCTGAGAACCAAATGAACCTTGCTGCTGAATACATTTGACACAGCTTTTAAAATAGAATAAGGTGTCAAATCAATTGGTCGCTCTCTCCTAGATTTTGTCCATGTTACAAATAAATTGGAAACGAAATTTGAGTCTGATTGGAACAGAATGATTACAGAGTCCCTCCATTTGGATTTAGGTACAAAAAGGGTGGCGGGAACGAAGATAAAAAAAGAGGATTTGAAAATACAAGAGAGGTACTTGGGATTCTTCACCATTTCCAGAAAACATTGGAACCACACTTGTATTTGTCTTTACCTTCACATTCCAACTCCAAATCATCACTCAGGAATGGAACTTTCTGCAGCCCACAAAACAAACCGCGTCAGATGCAGATATTTCGAACTGATTTGCATGAAACTCAAGACAAATTGTTGAAACCAAACCTTTTGCTTAGCCAGATCTTGGCAGCTGGTGAAATTTTCTGGGAACTTGCAAGTCCCAAACTGAACAGTGTACGCTCTTGCAAAGTTTGCACCACTAGTGGCCAGCCTTTTCTTGTCATTCAGCTCCTATTCCGGCCAAAAGATCAAGACTACTTGTAAAGATTGATTTATGGGCAACAATAAACATCTAGATTAGGAAGCTACGATAATCATGGAAACTTCGTTTTTGAAACATAAATTGACGACAAAATGGATTGAAATCACTTCATCTTTGGAACTGATGGAAGAAGTTAGATTATGAATAAGTTACTTTGTTGGCGTTACTCTTCTCGAGGTATTCATCAATAATCCCAGCATTTGCGGAGGAGTTAGAAGCGGAAGCAAAAATTGTAGCAGCGAGTAAAGCAAGAGCAGCCCTTCTTCCATCTATACCTTTTAATTCCTGGTCATTCGACACCCTAGCTCGTTGGGCTCTGATAGCAGGCACTTTCTGAGCAGAAGACCCAACAGGCGAAGCAATCGACGTACTTGAATTGAGCTTGGCGCCGAGCTCGGACAGTCCAGCACCTGAAATGGCGTAGTTGCAGGACAAAATGGTGGAATTCATGGTCGCCATTGGAGGAGAGAGAAAGAGAAGAGAGAAAAGGGGTCGAGAAAGAGAGAATGATTAATAGGTGTAGCAGGGGAGATGGGTAGTCGATAAGAAGTGATTTGATGAAGATGACTGTGAGGGAAGATTGTGGTGAGACTGTGGATAAGGTTTGATTGCCACACGCCCATTGTCTTACACACGTATTTCTTGCTAGCTGGGGACTTTTTAAGTATTGTTGGCATATGGAATTTTGTGTTCCCATGCAACCTCTTACAATTCCACAAAATCAAGGGTTTTTAAAAAAGTAAACCAGATCTAAAAATTAAATTATGAAAATATTTTCATAACATGTATTTTAAAATATTGTTATAAGGTTTTATAACGTTTTTATCACACAAACTATTGTCTTGTATTTATTTATTCCTAATTTCTCTTTTCCTTGCTCATAATTCTTTTCTGTATTAATTTTGGTGTTAATCTCGGAGCCTTGTTCATTTCAAAATAATATTCTAAGATTTTATTAAGTTTTTATTATCATTTCACAATTTCTCTCTTACACTCATTATTGAATGAGTTTCTGTCATTTATTTGCAATTCATGTTTAAAAATATAATAAACACCCTTTTGAAAATTTTTTTGGTGCTAATTTTTCACGTAAATGTAGTACCATCATTCATTTCAAAATTGTTTTCTAAGATTTATTAAGTTTTTATTAGGAAAATTAACAAATCAATTATTGTACTTTGTGATCAATGATAAATCAATCACTAAAGTATTTTCGTTAACAACTTAATCACGGAATTATGAAAAATAGATGTCGCAAACAACATTGTCATAGTTGTCGTTAAACGCTTTAATTTTCGTTCCACAGCAGAACGCTATAGGTCCTCCGTAGAATGTCAATGCTAAATATAAAGGTTTTAGCATTGACGTTCTGCGGTGGATAGTGAACGTTCCGCTGCGGAACGTTAGTATTAATTAAAATTTGTAATATTCCTCCGCATCATGACAACTTTCCACCGCAAAAGGCAACTTTTCACCACAGAATGTCATACATCGTTTTGTGTTCTGGTGCCCTAATATATATAATGGACATTCGCAGCTCTGGTGAGTTCACTGATTCCTCAGCGAACCTTCATACTCTCAGAGCGAATTTTCTCACTGTTTCATCCATTCCAATAGATTATAGAACAAAGAAGCTGACTCTCAAGAGTAAGTGTGACGACCTAATTTTTCGTAACCTTTTTAAAATACGCAAAATTTAAAACCTTTGTAAGACAATTAAAATCTTTCATAATCAGAGTGCTAAAATCCAGCGTCAAAATCCATTCATTACATTCGTTATTGAAATCATTCATTAAAACATAGCGAAAGCGAAAACAAACTATTTACGAAATGCTAAGTAAATCGTTACGTTTACAAATACTGTACTCATCTTTAGCCTGACCGGCCACAAGCTCTGCCCGTGTATACCTTTCATCGACTGCTTTGTATTTTGTTCGTCGTTCTTCTGGTCATACACGTATACCTACACCACAAGTAAACTGTAAGCCCAAAGGCTTAGTAAGGAAAGGGAATATGAAATATGATTATGCCTCTCTTTAGTTCACTTGGAATGGGTCCGCCCCAAACCAATCTTTTCATTACGTTTCATTCATTCGTTCATTACTCGTACATCGAATTGGAAGTTAAAGGAACACGTACTAGATGGAATAGTTTGATCGGCTTCTAGACCTAAGTGGACTAGATCCGAACTACCCATCCGCCCTTCAACTTCCTATTGCATCATTCATCATCATTCATTGCATTCGTTCATTTCATTTTCCTCACTCATGTATGTGCGAGTACCACCCCAAAGTGGCGCTCCATACGGGTTTCTATTAACATGATGCATGACCATACATTCTTAACCTAACATGATGCATGATACTTATATCATAACATTAATAATAATTGCGCACATACGAAAAGTAAACAACAATTGCATTAAAAGTAAAGAAGCTGAAATTGAAGGCACATATAAAGAATAACATAAATTAAAAGCGCACAACAGGGAACAATTGTATCGAATTGAAAGCAATGAGCAATAAGAGACAATAAAGTAAACGTGCGATGAATCACAATTAACTAAACATACTCGTTAGACTAAGCTAAATTAAATATGAAAACGTGCTTGAAACAACAAATAACGGAAATATGATTGTAAATTGATAACTCTTATTCTAGTTGATTAAGCATGCTTTTATTCTAACTAATTAAACATACTATAATTAATAGTCCAGTTATTATCCTAATTAATTACATGCTCAAGTTTCAGTCTATTCATAATTAAATATGTTTAAGGCCCAGTTAACGCAAAGGCTTTAAACAACGGTAATGGCAAAAAATATATGCATCGAATAATAGAAACGACATGAACAATATATGAGAGATATTGAACGATAGACAGTAGCAACAATAACTCATTCATGCTTCAACTCATCCTTCTAACTCTTTTACATTCTTAACTCATTCATCCAAGCAGAAATCATTCGTCAATGAACCATCAAGGCAAAGCATGTATTGCAAGAAGAAAAGCACACCGAATTAACAAAGAATATCCGTCACAGAATAATGCCAGTTAAAGAATAATAACAATATATCAAACAACCTAGTTAATTACATGCTTAAGTAACTAATTAACATGTTTAAATTACTTAACATGCTTAAGTTAATCAACCTGCTTAGGTCTAATTAATTATTCTAGTTAAGTTATTTATCATGCTTGATTAATACTTAACATGTTTAAGTTGATTAACATACTTACATGCTCAGCCTAGCTAAACATGCTCAAGTCTATTAATTTACATGCTGGTTAATTAACTGAAATACAACAAATTAATTAATTGAACTAATTAGTAAACATGCAACGAGTACAATTAATCTAATTAATTTAATCTAACTAGGTTAACATGCTCAATGAAATTGCGATTAACTAAATTAATTAGCAATTAAACATGCTGGATTAATAAAGTATAGCTAAACAGAATTTAAACCGTAAGCAATTAGGATCTTCAGGTTTAATTCATTCATCGAAGCATCTAAGCATTTCTCATTCGTCTCAGCACTACTCGTTCATTCCTTGTTCATTCATTACAAAGAAACCAATCACAACACTAATAACACAAGCAGAATATCTCATAGCATAAAAATAAAGGAACAAGGTTGTCAACCAAGGGTTTCTACAAGGCATTAACAACTTAAGCAGAAATTCATAGAACCTACAATGAATGTCACGAGTTAACAAAACTAACAACCAAAGGGAATATCTACAGCAAGAAATCAGCAATTAAGATAGCAGCAATAATCATCCACGGAGTTAACAGCTAGAAATCATCTATAAACCAACTATCACAACAAGCATTTAATAATATCAACACTAAACTCACGCACTCCCTTGTGGTGTAGAGCCTCCAAATGGCCAAGACACACTCAATTCCTTACCTCAATTCTTTATTGTGGTTTAGCACTTATTCGCTATCCTTCTTCGTCTTTCTAATACCTTCACAAATTAGTAACATTTATCATTAATATAGTGTCTCTTTCCTATTCTAAATCCTTAGAAATTCTAGGAACTCGTTAAAACGAAACGTAACATATCCCACTATACTAATCCAATTACTAACAGAGAACCATCTGCTTCACCCATAGAACAACCTCTCCTCATAATAGGGATCAATAGATGATATAATTAATTTGTACAACCAAAGCCTGACAGAGAACATTTGCAAGATAACACATTTTCATCTATCTTTTACTTGCCATGGAGAACACGTAACTAAACTAACAGTTATCTAATTAGCAGCTTAACCAACCTACTTATTCAGTAGCCTTAACAATTAGCAATAGCAGAATTAGTCTCATGTGACAATAATCCAAACAGAGAACAGTCTAGGTATGACCACCCATTATAACCAATAATTCATTTACAGATAATAACCACATAGTAGGATGTATCCAACACATCAATCTCCAATATATGGCCACCACGAACTTAACTAACAATGGTAGAATACTCAACATAACAAGCAACCAATATTAAGGACCAATTCTCAAAACATAAATCCAATGACAAAGCACATTATTTTAGCATTCTGAAATAAACAGCAAAAGACTCCCTTTTTACCTAGAGGAACACTCGAGAGGTAATTGCAGAGAAAACCCGAGAGCAACTCCTTCCATCTCCATTTTTCTCTAGGCCATTCACTTCCGTCCATCAACTCACTCCTCTCTCTCGACTCACAGAGGAATCGCCAGCAGCTCTTTCAAACAATCACCCGAATTTATTCTTTATTACCGTTCCAAATTATTCCAACCTTCAACATATATCAAATATTTCGCCATTCCTTCTTCACATAATTACTCACTAAATCCAATATGTCCTAAACTAGTATAAATCCTACACCTTTAATCTTATAATATTCAATTGCATGCAAGTATGTTTCCTCTTACTATTTCTCATTGACTATCAATCCAATTGATATCGTCCAATATAAATTCAAGTATCATCATACAACTCTCCAATTAACTTCAATCCTTCTCATAATCTAACTATGAACCTAATGGGGTATCACAATTCACTTATTCCAATCACGTTTCTCTTGACCAACATCTTTACTTATCCAACTCAGCTCCTAATATCACCAAAGTTATCACATAAGCTATGTTTTCAGCTCAACGAAGATTCAAGATATTACAGTTTATTACTTAAAAACAAGTCATAAATTAAAACTTTATAACTTAAAAACATTTGCAATAGCGGAAGACTTGTATTTACAAAGCCAAAGGAATCGAAACATAATTGCAAAACCTTCTTAATAAAACAATTACTATAATTAAGGTTTACTTTCTTTAAAAGCATTATTACCAATCATTGCATTTTCTATTTAATCTTTTAGCCTAACCAGCCGCCAAGCTCACAATGTACAAATGCCTCATGAATTGCTTCTATCCTCGATCCTATGCATACCTACATCACATGACTTAACTATGAGCTTAACGCTTAGTAAGTAGTATAAAAATAAAAATGTTCATGCAATGTTCCTTAAAACACATACAACTTTCAGTATTCATTATTCCATTACACTTTATAAAACAGTGATGAACTTTATACTATATTAGTGAACGTGTATTCTGGTGGTGAACTTGCACCTTACTGGTGAACTTAAACCAGATGGTGAACTTATATTTTAATATCCCAAATCTTTGTTGAGCAGAAATTATAGCTTAAGTGATAATTTTGGGATATTATGAGCTAAGTTGGACAAGTAAAAATATTGGTCAAGAGAAATGAAATTGAAATAAGTGAATTATGATACCCCGTTATGTTCATAATAAGTTTAAGGAAGGATTAAGGTTAATTATCGAATGGATGATGACTCATTGGATAATTGTGAAGTATATGGTATATATATATATATTGAAGAATATGTAATTGGAATAGTGGTTTTTAGTTTATTAAGAGTATATAATTATATATATATATATATATGAAGTCACGCATGGCATGCATGTGCCACATTAAAGGAAATAATGTGCGTAGGGTTAATCTAGAGAAAATGCACAAAACCCTTATATGGAATCGGCGGTCGATCAACGCTCGTCGATCGACCGGCAGTAATTCTGAATGTAATATGCGGGAGTTCGACCAAAGGATGGTCGATCATCCTTCATATTATTCAATCAACCGCCATTTATTGATGATATTTTGGAGATGAAAACCGACAGAGAATGAAACGTGAATGTCGCTTGGAACTTCTGGAAATCAAGAGGAGTGTCATATGAGGTGTTTGAACGTTAAATGAAGTTGATGATCATTTAAGTGAGTAATATGGAGAGGTTATAATCGAAGTGAAGGCGATGAAAGGTGTCAACTGAAGAGTCTGTAACGGCTGGTCATTGATGGTTGAACACTTGGCCTTCTGTCTACATAACGGATGAGAGCTGTAGAGTCTGTTGTCGTCTATAAATAGAGATGTAGGTAGTGAAGTTTAAAGGAGAGAAAATCTGTAGGGTTACTTTGCCAAAATTTGGAGAGAATATTGGCGTGAGGTGTTGAAGTGAGAGAGTCTTGTTTCTGAAAGAAGTGATAGTGAGAGTGTTTTATTTCAGAAGTGAATCGTGAGTGTCGAGAGTTGTGAGAAGAAAGTGAGAGAAATGAGTTGGAATTTTGTGAGGAAACTGTAATGCAAAAACGTGAAGGAGATTGAAAGAGTGAGTAGATTTTTGACGAAAGGGTCGTCTCTGTTGGTGAAAGAAATTGTGGAAGAACAGTGGGGGAAGTGTTGCTTTGGTGTTATCTACTCTTGAGTTTTTACAAGTAATAGTTCCTCTCGCATGAATATATGATATTGGTGATTGTTGTTGTTATGTCCTCTGCTAAGTGATAATATTGGATATATTATTTAGTTAAGGTATTATTTTGTTAGACGTTTAAGAATATTGTTGGGAAAATGATGAGTAATCGAGTATTATTTGAGGAATAATGCTAAAGTGAAGAATTTAATAGATTTGTTAATGATGGGTGAAGTGATAAGTAGATTGAGTGATTATTAATTGATTATATCTGCTTTATTAATTGGTAGATTATTATTGGAGATAATATTAATGGATTAAGGATTGTTGTTGTTGGAAAAAGTGATTTTTAGAAAATAAGGTTATTGATAGTTGGACATAATGGTAAGTTATCCATTATGAGAGTATGAGCATGAAAGTTAGAATTAGCATAATTTATTATTGAAAAATAATTATTAATAGCTATGTTGTTAAATTTATGATTAGGTTTCTTCGCGAAGAATCTTAAAGTGATAAACCATAAAACTAAGGATTTCAGGTACGTGCTATTGCATGTGCTTTGTCTGAAAGGACCTACATCTCGAAAAAATTAGGGTTTTGTTTAATGTTTGTTTATTAAATGCATAAGTTATGTTATTGTATGAAAATGTATGTTGTTTGATTGTATATTTATAGAATAAGTTCAGTTTCTTAGATAGGACAGATCACGTTTTAAGGAACACGTTAGATAAGATTTGTATGTGCACAACAATGTTAAGACTTGAAATACTAATAAACATAAATAGCTATTTTTGTGGATCGGTTAGTTACGTTCGGTATCGAAACCAAAGATAACAATTGTGGTTCGGTTTGACATGCCAGGCACTGAGGTTTTTGTGGTCCGGTTTGACACACCCGACACATAAACAGTAAAAGAGTGAAAGAATACAAGACAACAAAATGAAAATAGTAAGATACGTAATTAAGTTGATTTGTGGACCGGTTAGATACGCCCGGAACAGATATCAAGTAAACAGCTATGGACCAATTTGATATGCCTCGCACGGAAGTCAACTGTGGTCCAGTTGGATATGTCCGGCATAGATGTTTATATGGTCTAGCTTGATACGCCAGGCGTATAAACAGTAAACTGATGTTTATATGGTTTGATTTGATACGCTCGACATATGAGCGAATAAAATAACGATATAAGACTTGAACAATAAAAGAGAAACGAAATAGAAAACCTTATGCAATATTATAGAAATTGTATGTGAATTCTATGTTTTACATTTATATCACGTACTGAGTGTTAGGCTCATAGTTAAGTCTCGTTGATGTAGGTAAGGAGCAGATGAATGGATAAAGCTGTTGATGGACGTAGTTGATGGAGTGTTGTTGTGTAGGCATTTGTGCTGTTAGCGACATTGACCTGTGGTTATGGCTCACGGAAGGTAATAAATATTTAAAAAGGCTTTTAAGTATTTCATGACTTCAAATAAATATTTTAAGTTATTGTGTTTATTTAAATGTTTAGTTAAACAATGGGTTTGTGATATTTAATTGTAAAAGATTTCCGCTATATGATTTATAAGATTAAGACTTCCGCTGTATATTTATGACTCTGGTTTTATTACGAAATGGTTTTACAATGGTTTTTAAAAGAAAAGGAAAATTTTTATACAGAAAAGGTTATGAGATATTACAAATGGTATCAGAGCATAACTGAGTCAAAATCATTTCTGTAGACTACCAACAGTGCAAACTCAACACAGGAATGCTTCATCAACTATAAGTATTAAGTACAGTGCTTTATTCATAATAGTGTTTTGTTTATAGAATTAGCTTTAGATAATTATGATAGTGAAGGAAAAAATAGGGTTAGGACTAAAAATAATTTACTAGGATACTATTAAGGCAACTCAGAGACAACTAAGGACGTAAGAGAAATGACTTGGACAAGATTTAAGGATATTTTCCTTGTAAATACCTTGAAGTTAGGTGAATTGGTGAAGTTTGAGGAATTCATTTAAGCACTAAAGGCTGGAATATATCATGGAATTAAGATATATGGTACTGCAGATGTGCCAAACTATAGGTTTGTATCAAAAGCTTAGAAGATCAAAGAGGCTAAATAGGAAAGAATACTAATAGTGTAACGACCCGGATTTCTTAACATTTTTAAAAGCTCATTAACCTTGATAATATGATAACTTAAAATCGTTTCTAAAGAAAAAGGGTTATCAGAGTGCATCCGAATCGTTAATAAAAATCATTCTTTCGTTTTTCATTCGTTAAAAGAAATTATTCATAAAAGTTGCGGAAGCATAGTTAAACGAGAAAATCTACTTTTACCGACTACAAAGTAATTATCAGAAAATGTCATTTAAAACATAATTTAAATCCAAGGTTTAGTTCCCATTAAAACTTACATAATATTTCAAATATTCAATTTAAATCCATAAAATGAAAATGTAACGTTTGTGAGAGATAACCATTCAACATTTGCTCTTATTGATTTTCCTTTTCTTTTATTCCTTCGTGTTGTACTACTACTCTGTTGGCGTCTTTGTCGAACCAACCGCAGGCTCCACCGGAATGACCTCTGACATGCCTCGGGGGCCGAGGCCTATTACTCGATCGCAAACAAGGTCCTTACTTTCACTTAGCCAAATTACTGATGATCTTGTTTCTTTTGCAGGTATTAACTTCGGCGATGATTCCATTTGGGATGTTGTCCCAACGGATAGGGAGCAGCCCGTGCATGTTTTGACTTGGGACACACGTGAGTGTTGTGAGCTTCATCAGACGGGAATTTGTCTTCCCGGCATCCCAAACGTGTAACCTTTCAATTCTGCAATTTTGTCATTTCTTATATTTTTATTTTCATGGCAAACATTGAGCCTATTTTGTGAGGGTAAGGCATGGTTATAAGCTTTACTCATTCATGCATTTAGATTGTTGGTTAGGTTAGATGGTGATGATTCAGTTATGAGTTGATGGGCCAAGTCCAATCCATTTCAAGCCCAAGGAAAGAGCAAGCCCAAAGAAAACATCAAGGAACTGCCACGTGTATGCCATGCATGTTATCTTCCACCAGCTTTAATCTCGGTCATTCATTCCACATTCATCCAAAGGCCTGCATATTGCCATCTAAAGAAAACATCCAGGAGCTGCCACGTGCACATCATGCATATTGCCACCCACCTGCCTCATCTCGACCGTCCATCATCACCTAGGCTTATAAATATCCATGGATTAGATGCATTGAAAAACTTTTGATCATATTAATATATTAGTAGTTTCCTCCTCTGTGAGAGAATCCCAACCATGTCGTGAGTCAGCCCCCGGATTTTCGAATCCGAGACGAAGTAGAGGACTTCCTTGCTAGCAAGCTCGTGGTGCTTGAGCTAACTCGTAAGTTTTCCCTTTTCAAACTTCCATTGGGAGTTTGAGCGAGGGAAAACTGAACCATTGCCTACGATTGGTAGATTTTCTTCGAAAATCTAGAATCCGTGAACCTCACGATAGATAGTTCCCAGATCCGATCAAGGGTCTACATCTCCTCCCCTGTCGCTCATTGTGGATTTCTAAGACGTGCTTCCTTTTCTAGATCGTCCCGTGTCAACCTCTTCCTTAACTTCTGGCATAATCCCCTCGTTACCTACACCACAAGTAAGGACGTGAGCTTACGCCCAGTAAGGAGATAGGGGAAAATAATTATGCATTTCTCTCTTTAGTTCTTCTTGGAATGGGGCCACCCAAACCTAATTCTTTCATTACGTTTGTGTTCTTCGTTCGTTCTTAACTCGTACATCGAGCTGGAGATTGGAGATTGTCCTTTGAGATGGCATAGCTGTTCGGATTCTAACCTTCTGTGTGCATACTAGTCCCTTTCCTGACTTGGTGAGGGTGTATCCTAGCAACTAGGCTAGATTCGGACTACCCATCTACCCCAATTCCCTATTTCAGGCATATATCCGCCTTTAGGGTTCTTTCTTTTTTCGGCATATACCCGCCTTTAGGATCGTTTTCATAGCATTCTTCCTCACTCATGCATGTGAGTACCATCCTGAAAGTTACCCCCTACTTAGTTTCTATTAATCATGAACTCAACCTATCTGACCTTTTTCGTAATACACCAAGCACATATGAGGAGTAATATCAACACTTTATAAAACTCACAGGAAACAATAAACGAGATTTTATCACATACTTACAATAAATAATGATTCTCACAAGACAGAATACAAGATAGCAGAGAACAACAATGAATTTCACAATGAATTTAAGATATTATAACATCCTTTTAATCTGAAAACAACAACTATCCCACAGCAGAATTTACTATCATTGTAGCATGCTCCAACTCCACTATTTAGTAGAAACAATTCTTGCTTTAATCGAACTAAATCATGCTTTTTAGTGGACAACCTTTAGCAAGGAATATCCAAAACGGCGTAGCGAAACATGCTTATTATGTTAACATACAGCAGGGAAATCATATGGTGAAACATGCTTTCTATACCAATTTGCCGAATATAACTACGCAGGCTTCTAGGCATCACAGCAACAGAAATAAAATCAACTAGGAGTATCAATGGAGAATATTAAAACAGGGCATAAAAACATGCTTTTCAATCCATTAAGAATTTACTGTCACAGTTAAATCCATGTTTTGAAGACATAATTGCAGTACTGGAAAGCTTTTTATAAAATGAAGTCTAAAGTTATAAAATCATCCATTCATACTCTTCATTTATTTTCTTGACATTTCATACATGAATTCTCATTTCCATTCATGTTTCTTTCACATTTCAGCCAAACATTAACCATAACATAAAGAAGATGACAAAGGAACATCTACAAAGTGTAAATTACAGTAGCATCATGTCAGGAAAAACAACGGAGCTCATCAAGAAATTTCTGCATATTCTATCCATTTACAACAATTAAACTATCAAGCATACGCACACACAAAATATTTCAGACATGAAGTTCCGTTCCCATTCACTAGAATCCCCTTTTTCCTTCTTCATCACTTATCATTCTTAGAAGCAATTCTCATTACTTATCATTAAACATCTAGCAATATACTTAGAAGGACATAACAAAGGAAACATCTACAAAATTAAGTAAAGGCAGTAGTGTTTATCAAGAAGTTCCTGCATATCAACTAACAGAATTAAAATGACTATCAAGCACACACACTCACACACACGACAATACCTGGGTGTAGGGCACAAGGCCAAAACAACTCATTCCTTACCTTCTACTGATGATATGTGAATTCAACAGCCGACTCCTACCTCAGCAATTCTTCTGGATGTAGCAACGAAAGAGAAAACAAAGAGATGTAGGAGGAGGAGTATGTTGTGACTTAAATGGAGAGAAGGGAAGCTTACCTAAGGATACAAGGAAGCAAAACATGCAATAGGGAGGCTCCTTGTCTGGAGGAAGAAGTTTCTCGCCGAAAGTGTGAGTATTTACTCGCTAAACGTCGAGTTTCGTCGTTTTTCCTGACTTTTATTTCCTGATTTTTTGCAGATTTGCTATCTTTCAAACTGGTGCGGACACCGTACTATTGTTTGCATGCGTCCGCAAGAATAAAAATCACACAGAAAATACATGGCTTCAGACGAAAAATGGCGTCCCCACTGTGTCCGTACCGTCCGCAGCCGTGTTACAGACGCTATACCGTCGTCCGCCTCGTCCACAAGTGTCGTCCTAAATGTCCCAAAAATTGGACAGATTCATTCAGACGCTGCCTTGAGTCGTCCGCAGGCATCCTAAAGTCCTTAAATCCATCCTTTTCGTATTTCCTTCTAATTCTTGCCCAAATTAAAAACCTACGAGGTTATACGCTGCAACTTAACATCCATAGAACGATGCATTATGTAGATATAAACTCAATTTACTTCCAAAGTCGTGATTACATTGTTTAACCGGAAAAATTAGGATCGGGTTGTTACAAATAGAATACGCTTTACACAGGAATAGATACTTTAAACTAGACAAATTTTGAAGACAAAATTTATGTAAGGAGGGAGAATTGTAATATCTCAAATCTTTGTTGAGCTGAAATTATAGCTTGAGTGATAATTTTGGGATATTATAAGCTAAATTGGACAAGTAAAGATATTGGTCAAGAGAAATGCAATTGGAATAAGTGAATTATGATACCCCGTTATGTTCATAATAAGTTTAAGGAAGGATTAAGGTTATTATAGAATGGATGATGACACATTGGATAATTGTGAAGTATCTGGTATATATATATTGAAGGATATGTAATTGGAAGAGTGGTTTTTAGTTTATTAAGAGTATATAATTATATATATATATATATATATATATATATGAAGTCATACATGTGCCACGTTAAAGGAAATAACGTGCGTAGGGTTAATCTAGAGAAAATGCACAAAACCCTCATATGGAATTGGCGACCGATCTCGGCGGTCGATCGACCGATAGTAATTCTGAATGTAATATGTGGGAGTTCGACGAAAGGACGGTCAATCATCCTTCATATTATTCAATCAACCGCCATTTATTGATGATGTTCCAAAGATGAAAACCAACAGAGAATGTTGCCTGGAACTTCTGGAAATCAAGAGGAGTGTCATATGAGGTGTCTGAACGTTAAATGAAGTTGATGATCATTTAAGTGAGCAATATGGAGAGGTGATAACCGAAGTGAAGGTGATGAAAGTCATCAACTGAAGAGTCTGTAACAGCTGGTCATTGATGGTTGAACACTTGGCCTTCTGTCTTCACAACGGATGAGAGTTGTAGAGTCTATTGTTGTCTATAAATAGAGACGTAGGCAGTGAATTTCAAAGGAGAGAAAATCTGTAGGATTACTCTGCCAAAATTTGGAGAGAATATTGGCGTGAGGTGTTGAAGTGAGAGAGTCTTGTTTCTGAAGGAAGTGATAGTGAGAGTGTTTTATTTCATAAGTGAACCGTGAGTACCGAGAGTTATGAGAAGAAAGTGAAATGAATTGGAATTTTGTGAGGAATCTGTGATGCAAAAACGTGAAGGAGATTGAAGGTAGTGAGTAGATTTTGGATGTAAAGGTCATCTCTGTTGGTGAAAGAAATTGTTGAAGAACAGTGAGGGAAGTGTTGCTTTGGTGTTATCTACTCTTGAGTTTTTATAGGTAATAGTTCCTCTCACATGAATATATTATATTGGTGATTGTTGTTGTTATGTCTTCTGCTAAGTGATAAGATTGGATATATTATTTAGTTAAGGTATTATTTTGTTAGACGTTTAAGAATATTGTTGGGAAAATGATGAGTAATCGAGTATTATTTGGGGGAATAATGCTAAAGTGAAGAATTTAATAGATTTGTTAACGATGGGTGAAGTGATAAGTAGGTGATTATTAATTGATGATATGTGCTTTATTAATTGGTAGATTATTATTGGAGATAATATTAATGGATTAAGAATTGTCGTTGTTGGATAAAGTGATTTTTAGAAAATAAGGTTCTTGATAGTTGGACATAGTGGGAAGTTATCCATTATGGGAGTATGAGCATGAAAGTTAGAATTAGTATAACTTATTATTGAAAAATAATTATCAATAGCTATATTGTTAAATTTATGATTAGGTTTCTTAGCGAAGAATCTTAAAGTGATAAATCATAAAGTTAAGGATTTCAGGTACATGCTATTGCATGTGCTTTGTCCGAAACGACCTACATCTCGGGAAAATTAGGGTTTTGTGTGATGTTTATTTATTAAATGCATAAGTTATGTTATTGTATGAAAATGTATGTTGTTTGATTGTATGTTTATAAAATAAGTTCAGTTCCTCAGATAGAACAGATCACGTTTTAAGGATACGATTGAGGAACACGTTAGATAAGATTTGTATGTGCACAACAATGTTAATACTTGAAATACTAATAAACGTAAATAGTTGTTTCTGTGGACCGGTTATTTACGCCCAACATAGAAACCAAAGATAACAACTGTGGTTCGGTTTTACACGCCCGGCACAGAGGTTTATGTGGTCCTGTTTGATACGCCCAACATATAAACAGTAAAAGACTGAAAGAATACAAGACAACAAAATGAAAATAGTAAGATACATAATTAAGTTGATTTGTGGACCAGTTAGATACGCCCTACACAGATAACAAGTAAATAATTGTGGACCGGTTTGATACGCCCAGCACGGAAGTCAACTGTGGTTCGGTTGGATATGCCCAGCACAGATGTTTATATGATTCGGTTTGATACGCCCAGAATATAAATAGTAAACAAATGTTTATATGGTCCAGTTTGATACGCCTGACATATGAGTAAATAAAATAACGATATAAGATTTGAACAACAAAAAGAGAAACGAAATAGAAAACCTTATGCAATATTATAGAAATTGTATGTGAATTCTATGTTTTACATTTATATCACGTACTGAGCGTTAGGCTCATAGTTAACTCTCGTTGATGTAGGTAAGGAGCAGATGAATGGATAAAGTTGTTGATGGATGTAGCTGATGGAGTGTTGCTGTGTAGACGTTTGTATTGTTGGCGACATTGACCTGTGGTTATGGCTCACGAAAGGGAATAAATATTTTAAAAGGCTTTTAAGTATTTTATGACTTCAAATAAATGTTTTAAGTTATTGTGTTTATATAAATGTTTAGCTAAACTATGGGTTTGTGGTATTTAATTGTAAAAGACTTCTGCTGTATGTTTTATAAGATTAAGACTTCCGCTGTATATTTATGACTCTGGTTTTATTACGAAATGGTTTTACAATGGTTTTAAAAAGAAAAGGAAAATTTTTATACGGAAAAGGTTACGGGATGTTACATATATTCTAGCGGTGAACTTGTATCATACTGGTGAACTTATACCGAAACGATGAACTTGTATCATGATGGTGAACTTATTCTATAATGATGAACTTAAACCGTTTCCGTTTCTATTTCTGTTTTTCTGTTTTCTAATTCAGTTTTTGGGTGATGTGTTGCGTGAGAGCAACCTCTTCAATAACCAAACTCGTCGTCCATTGGGTGAGAGCAACCTCTTCAGTATATGAACTCACCCACCTGTTGGGTGAGAGCAAGCTTTTCAGTATTTAAACTCACCCGCACAGGTTTATTTTCACGTGAGAGCAACCTCTTCAATATCCGAACTCATGAAGAAAGCACCCATTTACATTTATCCATTATGTTATTTTTAATTCAATTATGTTTGTATTTTTGTGTGCTTTAAGAACAATGATGCAAGTACACAATTCTATCTAACATGAATATCTACCTTATCCTTAAAACATGATCCATTCCTAACTAAAGAACTTAACTTAGGTCTAATAAACACACAATTCACACCAAAAAATCAACAATACATCAAGTAAACACAAGCATCGAACAAATTCTAATTCCTATGATGTAGGTCCTTTCAGACAAAACACATGCAATACTACTTACCTGGAGTCCTTAGCTTTAGAGAGTTTAATACTTAAATTGTCCTTCATGAAACTTATTCATAGTTAAACATATTAAATTAATAATAATTCTACAACTAATATATAGGATAATATTTCTTAAGTTATTTCCTAAACTTATCATCTATTTCCTAAACTCTCATTCCAAAGAGTCCATCCAAAATTCAACCGTAGCTTTCAACACTTTCATATTAAACAACAACAATATAGATGATCGATAATCAACATAATTTTAACTTCAACTAACATGCATTGTACTTTCAATTTAACAGTGTGTTTCCAATTTGTTATAAACATGACTTCATATGCTACACATTCAATTTATAAACAATTCATCTTCCAGTTTTCCTATTAATCACAACAACTTACTAATCATCCTTAGGGTAAAATAAAACTTACTAACCCTAATAGTATTTCCAATTCACCAGAGTAGACAAAAGTATATACAATAAACTCATTCATATGCAATAATAAAATCCCATACTAATTGTAGGGAACAGAACAACCGTGGGCTTTTCATCTATTTCTAACTCTAAATAAATCAACTTAACAATTTATTCTACTTGACAATAATAGAATTTATGAAACTGTATAAGCAGTAAACCATGCTTACAGTGCAATATCCAAAACTATGCTTACAGTGCAATATCCAAAATGAACACAGTGCATACCTTCAGAACTTCTCGGCTTTCTACTAATCCCAACCACTCCCTCTGTTCTCTTATCATCAAATTATAATTCACCTCCTCACAAATAGCAGCAGCACAATACCACCCTCACATCTTCTTACTCTCGGTCACAGAATGCTTTTTCCTCCTAGTAATTTACAGATCTTTTCACCCAGACCCTCACATAACTATTTCTCCTTCTCTCAAAACTCACAGCATTTCTCTCGGTTCTCTCACTCATAGACTATTTCTCACAGTCACTCTCTCTCTATCACCTTCTTTCTAACTTTCTCACTAATCCTGCACGATCTCCTTTCTCCTTCATAGTCCATCCAAAACCCCAGGCATTTATTCCAAACCTCAGCAACGCTCACTCTCGGTGTCTGCTCCTTTAGTTTGCTACCTACTTTTCCTCTAAAATCATAAAACACTTCATCCTCGTCTCACCTTAATTACACAACATCTCTCTCTCTGTGAACTGCACATCACCCTCAATGTTTCTCAAACTCTAGAACCTCAGCAATAGATCCTCACAAAATTACACTAGAGTTTCCCCACGGTTTTCCCTCACTGTCATTCTCGTTCTTCTTGTCCTCTATTTATATGCCACCCTCAACACCTCTTCAGCGTCCATACGAATATGTAAGGCCAAGGGATGCAACTTTTCATCATCCAGATGCGTCCAACCTCCACCCTATAAGCTTCTAGGCGACGAAGTTTCCATTTTTTGGCAAATTTCTAGATCACCAGTCGATCAATTCCTTGACCACGATCGACCTCAAAATTCATTCGATCAGTTGCTAACTCTTTCTTCCAACTTACTGGTTGATCAGCAATTTATGGGCGATCAACCGCCACATTCCTTCGATCATCCACCATTCTAAATCAATATATATATATATATATATATATAATCACTTTTCCAAATTATCCAAACCTCAATCCTTCTATACTTTTGTGTATAATTCACATTTTCTCCATCACTTTATTCTAAACCTAATATATCCATGAATATTATCAACTCTCAATAATTCGGGTACTTATAGTTCACTATTTCCAAATGTATTTTCCCTTGACCAATATATTAAATTATCCAAGTCAATTTCCAGTAAATCCTTAATCATTTTCCTAAACTTAATATGAATATAATCCAGGGTATATGCTTGGCAATTTAAAGGAAATCATAACAAGATAAATAGGCAATTTAAAGGAAACAATAATTATAGGCATGCTAAGTAAATTAAAGAAAGTGATAACAATGTAGACATGTTTGGCTATTTAGGGGAAACAACAACAATATGGACATGCTTATTAATTCAAGGAACACAATTATAACAAAGGCATGCTTGGCAAGTTAAAGGAATTAATGACAATGTAGACATGTTCGATAGTTTCAAGAAAAGCAATAACAATATAGACATGCTCAGAAATTTAAAGGGAACTAAGGGTAACAAAATGATATGCTAACATCCTAAACATGCTTAAGGATTTAAACTAAAAACCTGTGAATAACATAGGCATACAATTAAAACAACATAGTATGTAAGCAAACAATTAAAAGAAAGACACTGCTAATAGTGTAGGGCCTCCACATGCCAAAGGCTCTACTCAATTTCTTACCTTGAGGCGTTATCGCGTATTCGTACTTAATCTTTATCTTTCTTTTTCTTTTCAATACCTTCATAATTAAAAACATTTACACTTATAAATTTCATTTCCTCTTTTGTATTCTAACTTGTATAAATATTCTAAGAACTTCTTGGACGCCTAAACGGAACATAACCTATATCACTTGAACTATCAGTAGCTTATACATTTCAAGGAAATAGAAAGCATACGTCCAATACTTTCCTCAACCATTCAACCAACGTTCAGACTTATCATAAACCAAGGAGTTATCACAGTATCCCAAAACAACATAGCAGCAGTCAGACATAATTTACAAAGCATGAAACGTCACTATGATTATCCTTAGTCATCATCAGAGGCATTAACATAACAACCAGGCAATAAGGTTAATCCCTTTCATGCTAACATCAACAGGTTTAACATTTCTACAGCCAACAATTTATCCATAATATTTATCCTTATCATGCTTTAGATTAACAACTAATAGAGAAGGACTAAGTTACCTAGCAGAACCCGAGCTGGACCAGGAGACCCGAGGATCAGGGAGCTCTAGCTTCCTCACCCATCCAGTTCCAGCACCAGGGAGCACCACACACACTCACAGTCCCTCTCCTTTAACTCTGTCTCTCAATTCCCTTCATTCGGCCTCCAGAAGAAAATCACCCGAGAGCTCACCTCTAGCGCACTCTGCCTTCCCTCAATTTTCTTCTCCAATTCTCCTGAGCACTCTTCACCCGAGAGCTCCTTACTGCCATCCTCCTCTCCTTACGTCTGCATTTCTACCTCACTAGAGAGCACAACACCATTCCCTGCCATCACCACTCCTTCGCACATCCTTGCCATCACCACTCCTTCGCACGCTCCACTGTCAGTTCCAACAGAGCAAGATGAGCCATAGATGGACCGGTTAGGATTGAACCATAGGCTGGACCACAGGCCTTCGGCTGGTCCAGCACGAATCATCATCATCTTAGGCCATCGACCAGAGGCTGTAGTCGCAGCCTCACCATCGCCAACCCTTGCCGTCGCCATCCATCGTCGTCGCCGTGCGTCAATGGACACTCAAAATGGGCAGAATGTCGACGCCCAACACTGCCCTGACCAGACCCGCGAGTCGCAACTTGAAATCGCTCTACGCCAACTGCTCGCCATTCGCCGAATGCCGCTCGCCTACAGGAGCCGCCTCGAGCCCGAGCTCCATCATCGCCTCCTTCACTCGCAGTCTTCTCCCTCATCTTCGCTCTCTCTCCCGATAGTTCTCTCCATCTCATTCTTTCTCTCTTCGCGAATGGCCGAAGGCCAAAGGAGATTTCCCCCTTTGATTTCCAGTCGAGAACAAATAGCATGAACCAGTTTAGCTCTCCCACAACCAATTAATCCCCCTTTAATTTACCCCTTTTTATTCTATATTTCACTTAAATTATCTCCTAATTAATTAAGCTCTTACATTTTAAATTCCAATAATCTCATTTCTTCCTTTAATTTTCCTTCTCAATTATTTATCCCTAAACATTATAATTTAATTCATTAAATTGAAATTTATCTTAATTATATAAATTTCCATAAATTATAATATAACGAATACATCTTAGGTAATACCCCGAAAATTATCAAATTAATCCAAATACTGTTAATTATTTTTCAAATATTCTTATTAAATTGTATTACGAACAGTCAAGGTATTACACATTGGATATGGAAAGTTTGTTCCTCTTGTATTGTCGTCGTCAATGAGTCATCTTGGTATTCTATAGTTTCGGTGTACTTGTTCTTGGAGACAATCTTCCTCCTCTTTTTGAAACTTCAAAGATAGTGATGGCCCTTCTTGAGGTAATATAACAACTTCTTCCTTTTGGTCCTTAGCCCCCAAGTGTAGCTTCTAAATAATGACTTTCGGTTTGCAAGGTAGAGAAGCATTGTGATTCTTGCTTCCTTGCCAAACTATCACTTATGTCATCTAGAAGTTGAATTGCCTTAGTAAAAAAGGCTTGCATGTGCTCGGATTGTTGCTTCTTTGAAGATCTCGAATCATACCTTGTCATTGGTGGTGATGATGGGATGGTTCTAACAAACTTTGGAGCATACATTTGTCTCAAAAACTTCTTCATTGAACTCCACATCTTGAAACTCTTCCTCTAAGCTTTGAAGAAATAATTTTTACCATGGTCTTCTCAGGATAAATAGCTCTTTGAAAAAAGATTTTGACTTAATCTTCCCAATCCAAATAATCTTCGGCATAGTTGGAACTATAAAAGTTGGGATAGATGATTGTAAATCATCTTCATCCATAATATAATTCATTGAGTAGCTTCGGCCCCGCATCATTGTTTTGAAAAAAAAAATCACTGATTAGCATGAATTTTAGCCCTTATACCAAATGATGCGCCAGCAAAAGGAGACTAAGACATATAACGTATATGTAACATCCCATTTCCATTTATACATTTCCGTATCCATTTCATGGCAATATAAAAATTTTGATCATTTTAAAAACTATTTAATTATACTTAAAAGAAATCATCAAAGTACGTTACACGGAAAAATAAAAGCATTTAAACTGTTTTTCAAAAACAACATAGTTTAAAATATTTAAAACCATAAAGTAGAGTCTTTAAGCAATTTAAACAACTTATTTTCTTTTGAGCCATAACCCCCGAGGTTGATCCGCGCATGGTAACACAAGTTTGCATCCCATCACACTTTCTTCACATTCACGTCACCTTGATCACAATCGATACCTTGATCACAGAAGGAATAATGAGTCTATTGCTAGTAAGGAATATTAATGAAATGCAATGCAATACCTATGTTACTCTACATGCATAAGTCTGAAAGATCCGTAGCTGAATGAGAGCAACCTCTTCAGTCTCTGAATTCACCAGTTGGATTCGTTTTTACGTGAGACAAACTCTTCAGTCTCCGAATTCACTGAAAAACGAATCCACTTACATTTGCGTTTATTTACTTTTGGGTGAGAGCAACCTCTTCAGTCTCCGAACTCACCCACCCATTGTGTAATATCATGATTTCCCGTAACGGAATTAAGTAAGGATAATTGAGAAATTAATTAGGGGTAATTGGATTATTAAGATAATTATTGAAGATTTATTAGATGAAAATTATTAGAATTGGTTAAGTGAGAATTTTGGTTAAGGATTTATTTGGAAATAAATTAAAGGGGAATTAATTAAATAAAAGAGTTGGTTGATTAAAAGAAAAATTGAACGTAAAAAGGGAATTAATTAGATAAAGAAAATAATGAGTTAAATTGAAATTAAAGAAAATTAAAATAAAATGAAATAATTGATGATGGGAGGAAGGGAAGCGGTTCTATAAACCAAATTGCTGAATTGATTCGGTCTGGATTCTTACACCAGGCAAGAAAACAAAGCAAGCCTAAGCAAGGCTGTATACTTTTCTGGGTGGGAGGCAAGCCATAGCTTAAGTTATTTGTCTAACCTTTTTGTTTTTTATTTGGCAGTTGATTTACCTGTACGTTTTATTTATGGTAGTTTGGTTTGATCGGTAAAAATCTTTAAAGTGATAGTTTGAAGTTGTATCAGAGAAGGAAAGATGATGAAATAGAAACACCACATAACCCTAGGGACTACTAACTTTTATTGAATTTTGAATTATCATGAACAACGGGGACACTTCTCGAACGTAGTGCGTTCAAGGACGAATACGTCGTTACTTGGAGAGT
This sequence comes from Begonia loranthoides, assembly GCA_022433065.1. Taxonomy (NCBI): domain Eukaryota; kingdom Viridiplantae; phylum Streptophyta; class Magnoliopsida; order Cucurbitales; family Begoniaceae; genus Begonia; species Begonia loranthoides. The sequence continues at coordinate 27,079,851 of CM039483.1, forward strand.
TTCAACCAACAAGAATTGAAAATTGAAAATTGAAAATTCCTCGAGTGAAAATAGCCCAAATTGTTGGCAACAGGCGTGAGTCTCAAGAAATGTTATATGATTGTGGGAGTTTATGGGTTTAGAGTTGATTTTATGAATAACACAAAACAAAGTGAGGAAGATGAGACATAAAGGGTAGCAAAAGTTATAATAATAGTTCAAAAGAAGATATACTTTCAACTTTGAGTGAATCTTTTGAATATTGAATGAATGAGCGAACATTGCTCAATTTTGAAAACACTCCGCACGCGGGCATTGTGTTTTTACTCTTCTTTCTACTTGTATCGTTTGTTGTTTCAACTAAAATAATGTTTAATTAGAGTTTAATACTTGACCCTAAGATACGGATACATGTATGGATGTTACAGCTTTGATTAGTTTGTTCAATATTGTGCTTCATATTTATTCATGAATACAAGAAGAAAATGTTACTCCAATTGAGTAGAATAAAATCTCAATGAAGAATAAAAATACAACTTTAACCATTGGATCAATGAGTTTATAATATTCTCTTGTTATGCTGGTATGGTGGGGGAGCAGCCCAAGCAATTCCATCTAGGAGTGGGCAGGAACCGATAAGAACCGGAACCGGACCCGGAACCGAGGAGCAATTCCATCTAGGGGTGGGCAGGAACCGATAAGAACCGGAACCGGACCCGGAACCGAGGTCGGTTCCGGGTTCGGTTCTGGTTCTCAGTTCCACAAAATGATTTTAATCGGGTTCGGTTCTGGTCATCGGTTCTGGGTATGGGTTCGCAGTTCCTTAAGACAATAACCGATAAGAACCGATAACCGACACTCCCCCTCCCCTACCGCCCTGCGTATCACTGTGTCCCTACCCACCCCCAAAAATCAGATCTAGAACTTTCTCCCTCCCCCCCACCAATCACTCTGCTCGCGTGATTTCTTCTTTTCGAGAGGCATCGCAGAGAGAGATCCACCTTCCTGGTCAATCTCCATTAGCGATTCGAGGAAAAGGAAGTTTCCAAAGAAATCAATGGAAGCAATGATGGCGGATTCCAGATTTTCTTTTGGACTTGTCGCTTTCGCCGCTCTCGTTTTCGCCATCTTCCTACCTGCCGCTTAGGCACAGTCCCTCGCAGCTGCTCCCGCTTCCTCCAGCAAGCCTTCTCATTGTGTCTGCTTATTTGGGTTTTTGGCTCCTTTCCTCCGGCAACCCATCTCCTTCCGAGATCGAGACTCCACTTCTCCAATCTAAATTTCTCAGCTTTGGATTCGAAAAGTTTTCGGCGGTTAGGTTCGCTGGAGCTGCGCTTTTTGGAGTGAATTCTTCTCTCATGATCTTTTGTTATAGGCGATTTCCAAATAGAAACAACTTTTATTACAATAAAATGAACTGAAAAGACGACCAACATTATGTTTCAATTCTTTCCTTCCAATAAAATCAGAGGTCATTCACTAATCATGGTAACAACCTTCTTTCTGTACATATAACATGACACAAATCAACGGGTTATCAGGAAGTTAACATTGCGGGGATACTCATTTCAGAAAATGAACCATGACGCTATTGTTCGATTGTAAACACGTTAAATAAAAAATAAAAACAGCAAACTCATACCCAGATGACGTTCAGAATGCAGAAACAGAATCAGCAGCAGCTGCCTGTGGCGGCGTCAGATTGTGGCGGCTTTTCTTTAAAGATGTTCTTTCTCACTCCTTTAGAGCCCTCTGCTAAAAGGCTGGGAGTATCAAGAATCTGCATGAAATTCACATCATATAAGTTTTTTGCAACAATTTCTAAAAACCAATATATGACGTTCTAAAAGAGCGACAAATTAAGAGTTTCTATACTATACAATTTCAGATTATGTTTGGGATTTTAGAAATCAGGTTATGCCCGTGTAAGCGCAACCAGCCATTTGGGACAGATTGTAATTTCATTTTCTAGCGATTCTCATTCTGTTTCCATGGTATCCGATCCTGGAAATCTTTACTAGGTTCCGTAATGTTCAGAAAGATGTTGGGAGAGAGCTCTGAGCTATCTCCACAACTCACGGTGATAAAACTTTGCCGAATCCATCTCAACTAGCATTCCAACCTAATTCATGAAAGAAGTTCCATTATGATCACTTCTCACAAACTTCATTGAAAAACTTTTCTTCAATCGGTAAAATTGGGATAGGCATCCAATCAAAGTAGCACACGGAAGAAGCAAGAATTTAAGTGATGGAAGAACAGGGAAGGAAGTGCAGGAGGATTCAGTAACAGCACTGAGTCACTGCAGTGGACAGTATTTGGGCGCGCTGAATCAGCCCCAACTCTCTGTGCTCCGCGCTGTGGTGCTGGGATCAGCGCCAACTCTCTGTGCTCTGCGCTGTGGTGCTGGGATGGTTTTCCAAAGCGATTTATTGTAACGTATCAATCAAAATTTCCTAATTTCTACAATTCTTCCAAATCAGAATCAATCATAATAACTTTCCCCCAATTCAGCTCAATCAAACCCTAGATTAATTTGATTTCCAAATTGGATATGCAGGATTGACCATGAACAGGAAATCAAATTTCTTTCCTTCTCCGTCGCTGAACCTGGCTACAATGGAAGGCAAAATTCGTGACAATCCTCTGAAGGAAAGAATGATGAGACCTCCCCTATAAATTGAGGGTCTCACCGTGAAGAAAACTCACCAAAATCGAAGAGTTCTCTCAAAACCTCCTCTGCGACGAAATTCCTCTCTAAGCAAACTCCCTCTTCTCGTGCAAGCCCTTTCCTCCAGCGAACGACAAACCTTCCACTTAGGCGAAATCACTTGGCACAAACGGCGAAGCAGAGCTCTCTCACTTCCTCTCTCACCGCGAAGCTGTGAAGACCGCGACAAAGAAGACGAAAGAGAAAAAGAGCAGAGCTGAGTTTTGGAAGAAAATCGAACCGGTCCAGATTAAGTGAACCGACCAGCCAAGTGAACTAGACGCATACTCTAAACCGAACCAGACAACCGAACCAAACCAGACCCAGACCAACGAATCGAACCAAACTGGTCTAGCCATATCGAGTCGGCCCGACCTACCCGAATTCATCTTCGATTCACTTAAGAATTTTTATCGATAACGAATTTCTGTCTGAATTTCTTTTAAGAATTTTTATTATTATTTGAAGAAAATTAATCGATAAATCCTTTCCCTATGCTAGTTTATACGAAGACTTGAGAATATCCAAATCCTTATTCTATCGAAATCCAGGTAAGTAAAGATGTTGGTTTCAACGTTTTGGCCAACAGCCCTACATCACAAAGCGAACTCTCATTTAAATTCTTTTTCGACTTTATTATATTATTTTAATCTTGATATTTTAAATTATAAAAGCATGATTAGATATTAATATACGAGTAAATAAAAATAAAAATTGATAAGTCATCGTATGCGTGTGAATCTGATAGAATTTATGGAAAACATGTTGTGATGGCTAATGAGAGCCTAAACGCATGAGAATTTTGAAATGACTAATAAAAGTCTGAACGCATGAAACCTTGTGATGGATAATGAGAGCCTGAAGCTTGGTAGGACTGGAAAATGAATTTCATCCAGTATGTAACTTTAAGCATGAAAATTTGATAATGCATAAAATTAACTTAATTATGCATATATTTTTACTTATTGAGTTTATCTCACCTCTATTTTTATGATGTAGGTGAATTTTTAACAGAAGATGAATTTCAGCTGATCGAAGATATTCCAAAAGCAGATAAGCATATAGATAAGGATATCGTTGGGTCAGAAGAATAATTTAATTATTTAAATATCGTTTTTCTTTTATAAATAAATCCTAATGGGAATTTTATTTGAAAAATATTATTGGAATTTTATTTAACTCAGTACTTTCAATTAATAAAAGTTTTGAAGCATGTTTTGTTATTTAATATTGTGTTTGTAGAAATATTCAAATCTATTTTTATATTTCCATGGATATATATTTATTTAATGTTTGACTAAAGATTTAATATTCCCTAATAAATGTTAGACTTTATTCTGCTTAATAAAAAACTTTGATAATTTTGAGAAACTTCTAGAATTTTAATTAGAATTTTAATAAACTAATTTGACCTAATATTTCAATCAATTTGGAAAAAATTTTAGGATTTTAAAATTTTAGAGAAAATAAATTTTGGGGTACTACATTTATAATTGTATTGTATTGGTTAAGAACAGATTATGCAGTTGTGTTTTGGTAGTGATAGACCACCCATCCATTATTCGTACACAAGGAGACCAAAGGATGTTATGGGAGGAGGAGTGTTAAGTGGGTAGGGTAAGAGAGATAAAACAGGAAAAAAGTAGTAAGAGGGTGAGGGGAGATTTGGACCACCCAATTGTGTCCGGTGGTAATTCCGTTTGATATTATCTTTTTCTATGAATGTTTATGGTTGAATGATATGGATTCCACTTTTTCTTAGCTCTTAGTGTTTTGCAGGGTAGTTTTGTTCTTAACAATTTTGGTATCAGAGCATCAATCTTGTCTTCCCAAATGTCTGTTAAGCGCTCGGATGTTCGGTTATAGTTGTGTTTTGGTGGTTGATGGGTGGATTATGTAAGGGAAAGGGGGAGAAACGAGTTTCATTGTGTAGAAAAATACTGTGGTGTGGAAAATTTTCTTTAAAGAGTTCGTGTTTTCTTGTTTGTTTGAACACCAATCAAATTGTTAAGAGGGGAATGGAAAGTTTAGCAATCTAATATAAAAAAAAACACAGTTATTTACTTCTGCTTTTATAATTAAAGTAGAGAAATACTATTCAATATCTCATTTTTTTACCATAGCATATGCATCGTCATTTTCTTATATTTAAGCAGTATTGGCCAGATAATGGAATGATTTACTACCAGTCTTGGCATGCTATGTTATAAATATAACAAAAACAGAAAGTAATAATCTACAAAGAGAAATAACCAACTTCATACCTTCAGAACAAGCTCTTCAAAGCATTGTTGCACATTTACTCGAGTTTTAGCGCTACATTCCGTAAAAAGACACCCATATTGTCTGGCAAATTCAGTCCCCTCTTTCTTTGTCACTACTCTATCATTTTCCTGAATGAGGAATCCCAGAAACACCTTACAACACTAAAACAAGGAAAGAACTAATACTGCAAAATATAAAAGATAAAGAAGATTCATTTTTCTCAATAAGCAACCAATAAGTCAGTAAAACTTGACTTAAAGCACTCGTGTCAACTCAAAAAATTAGTAGCTAAACTCTGGTTTGTGTAGTAATAAATGAAGCAGGCTGTCTTCTTGATCTGAGAAGATGCATAGGAATATACCATCCTTTACATGTTGACCAAAAATAGATCCCAGATAAAAGAAGGAAAAAAAGCACAAATTCTTTTCCCCCAACAAATATGGTTTGCCAGGAGGAAAAAGGCTGGGAAAATAACACATTTACCGTCACGTTATTTAATGATAACTTTGCTTTAGACTATCATTTTTTCGCATAGACTGCAAGATAAGAAATTATTGTTCATAGATATCCATACTTGGGTCCCTTTTCATAAAAGATCCAGCAAATTTATCGTTACCCAAAAAGAAAAGAACACGCCAGATACAAGAAAGATGCATTTGGTTATCATTTTACCAAAAACATGAGAAAACTGTTTCCACATTCAGCTTCTTTTTTCAATGAAAACTTCTTTATATTTATATTAAATGAAGAATTATTTATTTTTAATGGTTAGAGGGTTGGAAGAGATGGAGTTTGATATAGTTTTGGATTCGTTTCTCATGTTCAAGAGACAATTAAAAGATTTAGGTAGGCATACAAACTTGGTTTTATTTCTGCCAAATGGAGAGCCTCCTTCACCACCCATTGTATTAAATTATAAGCCTATGTGAATGGAGGATATCATGTACTTATCATAAGGAAGTTGTCCTAGGAATGTTTCTTAGCGTCAACCTTGAACAAGGTTTGTAGAAAGGGTATCTAACTAACAGTGCAGCAAAAGATTGATAGCCCTGAAAAGGTCGGTCTTGATCTCGCCATGCGGTAGCATCCTACTTGTATTAGCTTAATATGCTCTTCAATAGGATATGTAACACCCTACATTTTAAATAAATATTATTACATATTTACAAAATTTAACATACATGACCTCAAATATTTAATATTTGAAATAGGTCATTAATGAAATTTATTTAGAGTTTTAGAAACATGTTCTTATGCTACTCAAAATATGCTGTTAGAGTCAATTTTTCTATATGTTAATCTATTATCGTTTGTCTAATTTTTGTAATTATTTTCACATCATGAACTAGGCACGTCCTTAATGATTTCGTAAATGAAAGAAGAAAAAACAGGGACATGAAGGTAACAAAAAATACACTCGGGAAAAAAAAAAAAAACAAACCCATCTGCATCAATAAGAAGTCTCCAACAAATCATGCATTACGATTCTCAAAAGTTCTTATGGAAAAGCAGAATCCAAAAGAAATTAGAAAATGGGATGATTAAAAAACACATGCTCATATCTTTATGCATAAACACATGCACAAAAACATTCAATGAGAGGTTTAACACTGACGTCCAACATTTCATGTTAAATTTCTCTTCCTCCTGGCACAATTTCTTAGTTTCTCTTTAAAAGTAACAGATAATTTTATGGAATTGAAAGATTACATAAAATGACAAACAACTACTATGTTAACCTAATAATAAGGTAGAAGGCTGATAGGAACTCAATCAACAAAGTAGAACATAAGACACTTCCTTACAATAGATTAGGCTTTCGAGTCCCTAGTGACTCCCCACAAACTACTCTCAACTCTGATATCTCCTCCCTAACTATGTATCGTCTTTATATAATAAACGAACTCATCTCAACTAACTAATTTTTCTTTTATACCCCTCCTAACTTATCATTACTTCCGCTTTAAAAAAATCACCTTGTCCTCAAGGTGGAAAAAATGAAAAATACATTTTTTATCTACATTTTCAATATTCTTAAGAAAAAATAGGCTAGAATGAAGCCCAAAAACTTTTTCTTCTTTCTTTGCTTGGTCCAATTCTATTAGCTCAAAAATCCTTATGAAAGAGCTACTTTTGTTTAATCCCTTATTTTTGTCCAAATAGGCCAAAATTGAAATCGGTCCAATCACACTTTTGCACTACGTTGTTAGGGCTTCTGGAAAGGTTGGCCCATTAACTCCAGCACAAAATATCTGGGCTTCTGGAAAGAAATAGGGGTTTTTTGGTCCTTCCTTCTTTGCAGTTACCACTACCAACTCATCCAATGCAACCTTTCTTCCATAGTTTCCTTCATTGACGTTTCCTCCCTTCGTTGCAGATTCCATCCAGCAGTTTTCGCAATAAATTCCAACGACGCCGGTTACTCCCTCTCCAGCGTCGCCGGTTACTCCCTCTCTAGCATCGCCGGTTCCGCCATTCTCATCGCGCCGGTCCTTCCATACCCATCGTCGCCGGCCCTTTCATACCCATCATCGCGCGCTACTGTTTGCCCGCAACACACCTCCTCAGTCGCTGATTCTCCTTCTCGTTCTTTGGCTAATTCTTCTTATGTTGCCTTCTGCAACAGGTTGGACAACATTTTCGATTCTTCTAGCTGTTTCTCGTCGTCGCTGCTCGTTCCCAACACTTCGTGCGTGACTGTTAGCTAGCAAAATAATTCCTCTACCACTGATACTCGTTCTTGGTTAGTTGCAACTTTCTCTTCTCCCACCTTCTGCAATTGATCGGAAATTATTTCCAATTCTTTGAACAGTTCTGCCGCGGTCTGGAAACCATTTTTCATCGGTTCTATCTCAACTCTCTTTTCTTGCGTACCCAAACCAGACAACACTCTTCTTTCTAAGTTCAGTCTTTCCATCATCATAATTCTTCTATGCTCTCCATGCTTAATCAGATCATTTTGGTCTTCGATTCCCTGAGATGAGTGCATCAATTCTGATAACCCAATTGGCCTTATTAAACACACTCCCTTTTATCTCAGTCTTCAAGCCATTGTAGAAAGTGTTGAACAAAAATGCATCCGATATACCAAACAAATGTGAAGCAACAGACTCAAATTTTGTTCTATATTCCGCCACTGTGCGTTCTTGTTTCAACGACCATAATTCTTGACAGCCATAACCCATTCTTGAGAGGGCAAATCTTTCCAAAAGGCTTTGCTTTAAATCCCTCCAATTCAGAAATGGCGGCCTATCGTGTTCCCATTGAAACCATGCAAGAACCAAGCCTTCAAAAGAAACCAACGCCAATTCAATTTTTTCCTATTCCGTAAGCCGATTGACATTGAAGTAACGTTCTGCTCTAGATACCCATTCTTCAAGATCCATTCCACCGAAAATGGGTAACCCCAGTCTTCGCGAAAAAAATTCTTGATTCTGAAAAATTTTCGATTGCGTCAACATCCCCTCTCCAGAAAAGAAACTGCTCTAATACCAAATTGATAGGAACTCAATCAACAAAGTAGAACATAGGACACTTCCTTACAATAGACTAGGCTTTCGAGTCCCTAGTGACTCCTCACAAACTACTCTCAACTCTGATATCTCCTCCCCAACTATGTATCGTCTTTATATAATAGACGAACCCACTCTCAACTAACTAATTTTACTTTTATACCTCTCCTAACCTATCAAATGCGTTCTGTCTTGACAAATTCTCTACCATATTTGTGCAATTCAGTCCTTGTAATTTAACAAAACAAACAGTTAGCCTCAGTCATTAAATTTCCTAATACAAACACATTTTCATACTTATAAAGCACATGAATCCTTCCATGACTATATAATAAACTCCAGCCAGTGAAACTCATAAAACACTAAAACTAAAATATAAATTTTACTACTTTAATTCCAAAGACATTTTCAAAAGAAATAAACATTCAGAAATCCTCTACTCAATTAATGACTAAAGTGACAAAGAAAAATTACGAAGGTGCTTACTAAACAATATAATATAAATATAAATTGTACTTTGGTTTCTGCCAACATAAAAGGGGACTAAGTATGAAATAATGCTTGTGCCTCACCATTGATTTAATATACAAATCATACCTTGTCCACTTTGTTTCCAACAAGCATCTTTATGCAGTCTTGATTTGTTGAATAGAGATCTATTTCCTTCGCCCATACATCAGATAGATTAGTAAATGTATCTCGCCTAGTGACATCATACACTGTTGCATAAATTAAAAAGATAGAGTATAATAATGTTTCAAATTCACAGGCAGAATTCAATAATAGGGCATGGGTCTTTGAAACAAAAAAAAATCCTTTATAAGAAAGATAAAATGCATCTTATTTCAAACTACTTTCAGTCTTGTAATAAGGAAGTGTATGAGACACATACTATGAAAAACCAAATAAGTAATTAAGAAAAATCTCAACAAACAAAGTCCAATTTTCATTAACAAAATCAGTTTCATTTTTTACGTTTAATAATGTTGATAATGAATGGGACAAGAAAACTACTGGTTTTCAAATGATCATGTAAGTTTACCAACCAACCTTTACCACAAAGATCAACAAAACTATATTGCAAACCCTGATTCCTATCACCAACAACTTTATATAAAAAAAAAAACATTCTTGCAAAGAACCTAACTCCATAGCACCATATGTTACAATATTCATCTCGTGGTAGTTCTTTCATGAACTATTTCATTTTGTGTGCCATAATTTTTATTGGACGGCTACTATTCAATTTTGCAAGCAATAATTTTTATTTGACGAGACTACAAAAAGAGGACAGTGTTATTGAATATAAGACTGGTCGCCCAGAATTTGGGTTGTTTTTCTTTCTACTAAAATTTTGTCAATGTGGCAAAATAAGGCAACATATAATTGTTTTTTTATCTAGGATCTAATATGAAGAAAATTACATCATTCTCTGTATCAAAGCTGGGTAATTCGGATTCATACATTTTTTCTATTCCCTCTGCCTTAATTCCTCAGTTTTTTTCTATTAACCATCTTTATCAAATCATCCAACCATGTCTTTTCTTCCATTATTTTCCTTGGTGAATTATCACAGAAACAGTCCAAAGAAAGGCTGTAGTAAGAGTATTTTAAGAAAATGACAACCCCACTTTGAAGATCACCTAAAAAACGTCACCACGTGTCATTTTAAAAAAAGCCTCGTAATTTCTACTCATATGTTAAAGAGTAGGTTTAGAAAAAACCTGGGTAATGCTAGTGTTAGGGAGCTAAATCAATTGATTCTAAGTTTGAATCACGAGATGTTTGGAATTCTATGGTAAACTTCCCTAACAAACACAATAAGTCCTGAGATTGGAAAACATAGGTATTCTTATCAACAACCAATCGCATCTGGAATGCAATCGTTTAAACTAATTCAAATTTAGGAGATTTTTCTCAACCTTTGAACATAAAAAAAAAATAATAATAATCAAATCAGCAATGCCACCAAGGAAAGCCATTGGTAACAGTATCCTACAACAACATTAAGAGTACGTAGAAAAACTAGGACCACGATCAATGCTTTGACATGACCACGCCAAATCATACTGCAATGTTAAATATCGTAAAGCATGAAAGACCAATTGAATTTCCTATTGGACTAAATCCTCAATTGGAGCAGTCAATTTTTCAAAAAGAATCCTTGTTTATTTGTAAGAAAAGTTCACCATAATGAAGAAAGGAATAAAGTGTTAGGAATTGCTAAAACTTACTGACAAACTCTCAAACAAAACAGTTCCAACACTTCAACACAACACACTTTTTAATTACTAAAACAGAAAATACAAGAGCTAACAGAAATTCGACAATTTGCTCTTCCTGCCCATTCCAAATTGGAAATTGTTAGATACTAACCATTCTAATTCCTTTTCCCCCAAGTCCATAAACCAATCATTTTTTAATAATTGATTTTATCTATTATTTTAGCATTTGAGTTTATTTATTTTAACTTTTTAAATAGATTTTATCTTTTTACGCGTTTTTTTAGAAATTTCCTTATTTTATTAGAGATTTCAAATCATAACCCGATCTCTATTTAAAGAAGTTGATGTAAACTTATCTTTATTTAGAGAATTTATTCTCTGCTGTTATTTTTTTTTTATTTTGATTTCGAAACAAATCTTTTGCTGTATTAAATTGATGTCAGAGCAAGACTTGTGCCTCAATATGATGGTCGAAGATGGTTGTTTTAGAAAAAGAGTCACCAACAATGACCAGAGACTCAATGTCATTGAGCAACGACTTGACCAATGTCATTGAGCAACAACTTGATGGAATAGAAAAAATTCTTCATGATGTAAAGCAGATTGTTGTTACTTTAGTTGCTAAGAAAATATGAATGTACAACACAACGATTGAAGTTCAAATAAAAGACTTTTACTTTGACGTTGACCGGAATGAAGAAAATAAAGGTTAATGGAAAACATCTTGCGATTCCCGAATTCCTAACATGATGGACAACTACGAATTTTTGCTTTGGAATTAGTCTGTTGTTGTCCACAGTCAAAATGACAAGTCATCATCTTTGATCTTTGACAACAATCAATAACATCCATTGTTTGGCCAAAAAAGTAACTAGTGGACTTTGCACAACATCGATTCCTATGATTCTAGCATTGTATCATAAAATTCATACCCTAAAGTGTGATTTTGTTTCTCTACATTCCTTCCAACAACATAATCACTACCTCCAACAAGAGTTTTTAATATATGACGATATTAAATCTGATATTGGTAAATTTGAAATTGGTGGTGATTTTTTGAACGAAACAATTAAGGTTATGGGAAAGACAACTAATATTTTGACCGAACATTATAATATTTTCCCACATTGAAAGCATATACCTTTTTTCAACACAAAAGCACTGTAGACGACGAATGTGACAAAAAGAGATTAGAATTCTTTGAGCAATTTAAAAAACCAAACTTATTATCTTGTTCATGGTTTACGACCAATTTGAAGCAACTATTGAGGAGTCCATTGAACTTCAAAAAAGTGCAATATGGTATTCACCAAACTTAATTTGCAAAGTAACAAACACCAAATTCATATTCTCGATCCAAGAGGAGTTCTTCATAACTACAAAACTTGATGACAATTTTTCTTCAAAGAGAAGAGATTAATGCAATACGTGTTTGTGGCCCAAGCTTATAAACTCGTGATTTTTTAATATTTTATTTTTTTTATTATTTTAGTATTTGATTTTATTCGTTTAACTTATTAGGTAGAGTTATCTTTTTAATCATTTTCTTTGAGATTTACTTATCTCTTTAGAGACTTCAAATCATAACTTGAACTCTATTGAAAGGGTTATGGTGAATATCAAAGGAGAATTTGACAAATCAAACAAACTATTCTTATTTTGAAAATTTATTCTCCACTGATATTTTATTTTTTTTCATTCGATTTCGAAACAAATATTCTATTGCACCACTAATATTTTCTTAATCAATGTGCCAACTCACTAATATGTGTTTCATGTTCGAAAGCTACATCATCACTTGTCATCCTCTAAAAAATTGATATTACGAAAGTCGTCTAGTCCATGTTTTCTTAATCGATATGTTGTTGAGGGCTGCTAAGACTAGCAAGAAAATTACAATGCTACAAAGAAAGGAAGTTATCCTACATATCATTAAAGGAGGGATAATCCATTCAGGTTCTTCTTGGTTGCATCCAAGAAAATAAAGAGGATGAGATTTGACTGCTTAATGAATATATATATCTATAATGTATCAATCCCAAATTTCAACATTTTTCTAATTCTAAAAAATCAATCAAAGTATCAAAACCCTAAATTAATTTGATTTTCCCAATTCTCTACGCGGGAATTGATTGTCACCAGGAAATCAATTCATTTCCTTTACCGTCATTGAATCTGGTCACAATGTAAGGAAAGATTTGTGACATTCTTTCTAAGAAAAGAATGGTGAGACCTCTCCTATAAATTAAGGGTCTCACCGTGAAGAAAATTCACACCAAAACGCAGAGTTCTCTTGAGCTTTGAAACATACCTCTAGTGCGACGAAAACCTTCCTCGCGGCCACAAAGTTCTTCTCTGGACGAGCCCTTGCTTAGCAACGAACCTCAGTCTTTATCTGTGACGAAGCTGAGAGGAAGAGTTCTCTCCTTGCTGCGACAAAAAAGAACGAGGTTCTTTTGTTAGAGTGCCCAACCAAACCGGTCCAAATCAAGTAAACCGGTCATCCAAACCAAACCAGACCCAATTCAGCAAACCGAACCAAACTGACTCAAAAGAATTGAACGGAACCAGCCAACCGAACCAAACCGGTCTAGCCATATGGAACCAACCCAATCCAAATCCATCTTTGATCCTCTAAGAATTTCGTGGTGGGACTTTCAAAAACCGTTAAAGAACATGACTCTATTTGGGTTATCGTAAATCGACTAACCAAATCAGCACATTTTCTCCATGTTAGGACCACGTATGCTATGGATCAGTATGCACAACTCTATATCCAATAAATCATAACATTACATGGTACGACAGTCTTTATAATGTCGAATCGAGATACTCGTTTCACTTCAAAAGTTTGGAGGAGTATGCAGAAAGCAATGGACACTCAGTTAAACTTTAGTACAGCCTTTCACCCTCAGACAAATGGATAGTCAGAAAGGACGATTCAAACCCTAGAGGATATGTTGAAAGTCTGCGCTATTGATTTCCAAGGAAACTAGAGTAAAAATCTACCATTTTTGGAGTTCGCGTATAACAATATTTACCAAGCTTCGATTGGGATAGCGCCTTATGAAGCATTTTATCGCAAGAAGTGCATATCTCTAGTGCATTGAGATGAAGTTGGAGATAAAATACTTGTTGGACCTGACATTTTAAGACAGACTGCTGAAATAGTTACTTTAATTCGTAAAAGGATCCTTGCAGCCCAAAGTAGACAAAAAAGTTATGCCGCTCGAAGAAGGAGAAGAAAATTAAAATTTGCAATAAGATCAAATATTTTTGAAGATTTATCTAATGAGATGTGTTGATGTGATCCAGAAAACCTACAAAACAATGATTTATTATGAGCTATTAGAGGCCGAAATACTAGAGCGAGGATAAAGAAGATTAATGAAAGATTTCAACTTTTGGTGGAAGAAATCCAAGAGAGGGAGCCCAAAATCTATGATCCAAAAATATTGAAGAACTTGCTAACAATAGAGGAGATACAAGATACAAAAATCAAAGAATGCAAAGAATAGATTTGGATCCGGAAAGCCCAATGCGAGCCCTCGACACATTCTGAAACCCGTGCGCGTCCACCTTCCATTCATATCGCGCCAACAGCCCATCAAAGTTTTAGCCCAAGCACATACCATTAATTAGTGTCAAGCACAGGCCAAGCACATGCCGAGCACATGCCATTAATCAATTATTGAACACATGACGCGCACATGTCATTAATTAGTTAGATCTTATCTTATTTTATTTTATTTTGAATTAGCTTTATTATTTTATTGGGATTAAATTTACTTTATGTTTAGCTTTATAAAAGCACCTTAGGGAACAATTGTTGAAACCTTTTGACAAATTGAATTGAAAGCTTTTGTTTTTTGGGGAGATTTTCTTCTCTTGAGTTCTTTGCGAAGAACTTGATCTCTTCAAATGGATTCTTGAAAGATTGAACTTTTGATAGCTTTGGTTCTAGCCGACAGGTTTGGTTAGAGTCAAGCTCCTCTTCGGAATACTCTGGTTCTAGTCGACAGGTTTGGCTAGGGTTGTAGTTCCACCCCTTCGACCTTGTTTCATGAGACGATCCGCTGTCAATTCTGCATAAGTTGTTGGGTCTAGGGTTCGTATACCCTAAGTTCGCATCAGTTGGTATCAGAGCGAAGGCTCGAACGTTTCAAAGTGCTATCTTTATTTTCCCGCTTCAGTTTATCTTTTTATTGATCTTTACGATCAACCTTCAAAAATATCCAAAAAAAAATATTTCTGTCTCTTCATCTATCAAAAAGTTTGACCCTTACGATCATCCAACAAAAAAAAAAGTTGTCACTTTCGATTATTAGTCAAAAAAAAAAGTGAGATTTTTTTTTTTAATCTAAAAATTTCGAAATTCAAAAAAAAAAGGAAAGAGGAGTCTTTCAAATTTCGAAATTACCATCTTGATTTCATCTCGAAGAGTACTTTCCAAATATCTAATCTCCGGTTTATTTCTGTAAGTTTTCTGAAATTTTTTGAGAAAAAATTTCCTTTCTAGGAAAGTTCTGAATACCTTACTCTAAATTCAAGGTATTCGCTTCTTAGGCTACGTAATCACAATAAGTAGTTTTGAGTGGCTTGATTTTAATCCAAATTTTGAAAAGCTGAATTTAAAGTTAAAGAAAAGTTTGATTTTTCAAAGTTTTTACTTGATTGAAAACCCTTTCTTTTCTTTGATTGAGTTGTGAGTAAAGAACTCAAAAGAGAAGGAAGAGTGGTAAAAGGCAGAGTGTGAGATCATCTTACAAAAGCCAATTGAGTGCAAACACGAGTGGAGTGAACCCTCAATTGAGTGAAACACGAGAGCGAGTGGAAAGGTCCTTAGTTATATTGTTATTTTTCTCTAACATTTATTTGTTTACTTTGTTCTTGTTCTGAAAGTATGAGGGATATGCAAGGCAAATTCCAAGCCCTAAATCAAAGGATGGATCATTTTGAAAAGTCAATTCTAACACAAGGCCGAGAAAGGAGATGTTTTGAAAGAAGTAAGTTTGAGGAGAAAAAGGTAAGTAACCAAAGGAGAGGTTTTGAAAGAGATTTCCGTATAGATGGGAGAGATGGAAATTTAAGCCATAAAAAGGTAAATTTACCACTTTTCCAAGGGGAAAGCGATCCGGAAACATATCTAGAGTGGGAGCAAAAAGTGGATCTTATTTTTGGAAGCAAAAACTACTCGAAAGAAAAGAAAATCAGATTGGCTGCCATAACGTTCACAGATTACACAAACATTTGTTGGGCACAATTATTAAGAGATCAAATGAAGTATATAGATACACCAATTCGGACTTAGGAAAACATGAGGGCCATTATGAGAAAGATGTTTGTTCCTTTACACTATGGGAAGGAATTAAGTTGGAAATCACAATTGGATTGTGAGAAACTTTATGAATCTTATTTGAAGAAGAAACCAATAGTCACGTCACCATTGAGTTCTAAAGAGGTGATTGATGATCCGAGTAAAGTAAAGCAAGGAAGTAAAGTCACGAAGAAGATAAGTTGATAGAAGAGAGAGAAATTGAGGAAAGACAAGATGTTAGTGATGTTAAAGAAAAAGAGAGCGATAAAGTGGAGCAACAAGTTGAAAGAGGTGCACAAGAGGAAAAGTTTGAAATTGAAGAAGAAAAGATTATAAGTTATAGTGACGATCAATTACCACCACTTGAGGAAAGTTCTAGTGGCAATGTGTTGTCACCACTTGAGGATTCTAGCAATGAGAAGGTGGAAGAACCAATGAAAAAAGACTTGTTGGTCACAATGGAAGTTTTAAATGTGCAAGTCGAGGAAGCCAACAAAGATCAAGAAGATATTGCCAAAGAGTCCCAAAATTTTGCCAAATCAAAAACAAGTGAAGAAAAATCAGATTTTGGAGGAGTTGAACAAAATTTGAAAGTTGAAGAAATAAAGAGAATTGAAAAGGAAACAGGCCAAAATGAAAAAGGAGACAAAAGAGCCATAGAGAGAAAAACCAAAAGTAAAGTGAGCAAAAAAGGCAATAAGGAAGAAAAGAAATTAGGGGATGAGAAAAGAAAAACCGAGAGGAAGAAAGAGAAAACAATAGTGGGAGACGAGATAAAATCCGAGGGAGAAAAGGAAATGAATGAAATTAGAGTGATTAAAAGGAGTGAGCAAAATAGTGAGGAGCATTTCCTTTTATGCAAAAATCTTTCTTTTACCTCCATTGAACTAACTTCTTTTCTAGTGTTTGTCTCACCAATTTTGCAGGATTATAAGGGAAAATTAAATGAGAGGCCAGCACAATAAGAAGTTTTCGAATGAAATCCAATCCAACAAAGATAAAGACATTGTAGTTGTCAAACCAATGTCAAAAAGATATGTTTTTAGTCTTCAAACTAAGTTATTTAAATATGAATTTATTAAGAGTTTACATGCGAATGACTTATGTTTTGGAAGATTTTGGGATGTTGATGATAAAGATGCATGTGAAAAGTTTTATAAAAAAATTTGGAATTATTATGGCAAAATTGTAAAAATACATATTAGGAACTTGTATTTATTTTTTGATTTATTTTTAAGAGAGCATCTATTCTATGCTAATTTGGTGAAGTGTTTAATGCATAATGAGTTTATATATAATAAGATTGTTCATTCTATCATATCTTATTCATTATTTGAAATTATTTATGGATGCAATCTTTTGATTTCATTAGATTTTTTACCTTTACCTACTAATGAATTTGCTAATCTTGATGGAAAGAAAAAGGTCAAAGTTGTTAGGAATTTATGAGTAAGACTTATATTCGAGCCTGGAAATTGGGTATGGATTCACGTGAAGAAAGGAGGATTTTCCATTCAATGAAAGTACAAATTGCATCCAAGAGAAGATGGTTCCTTCCAAGCCATGGAGCACATCAATGACAAAACTTATAAATTTGCTAACTAGCAAATACGGTAATGAAAGTGCTTCTTTTAATATTATTGACTTGTTTTTATATGTGCAGGCGATTCGAGGACGAATCTTCTCGAAGAAAATGGGAATGATGTGATCCAGAAAACCTACAAAAACAATGATTTATTAGGAGTCATTGGAGGCCGAAATACTAGAGCGAGAATAAAGAAGATGAATGAAAGACTTCAACTTTTGGTGAAAGAAATCCAAGAGAGAAAGCCCAAAATCTATGATCCAAAAATATTGAAGAACTTGCTAACAATAAAGGAGATACAAGATACAAAAATCAAAGAATGGATTTTGATCCGGAAAGCCCAATGCGAGCCCTCAACACATTCCGAAGCCCGCGCGCGTCCACCTTCCATTCCTTTCGCGCCAACAGCCCATCAAAGTTTTAGCCCAAACACATACCATTAATTAGTGCCAAGCACATGCCAATCACATGCCGAGCACATGCCATTAATTAGTTATTGAACACATGCCGCGCACATGCCATTAATTAGTTAGATCTTATCTTATTTTATCTTATTTTGAATTAGCTTAATTAGTACAAACTGATGCGAACCTAGGGTATACGAACCCTAGACCCAACAACTTATGCGGAATTGACAACGAATCGTCTCACGATTTCAAGATCAAAAGGTGCAACTACGACCCTTGCCAAACCTGTCGACTAGAACCGGAGTATTCCGAAGAGGAGCTTGGCCCTAACCAAACTTGTCGGCTATAACCAAAGCTATCAAAAGTTTGATCTTTCAAGAATCCACTTGAAGAGATCAAGTTCTTCGCAAAGAACTCAAGAGAAGAAAATCTCCCCAAAAAGCAAAAGCTTTCAATTCAATTTGTCAAAAGGTTTCAACAATTGTTCCCTAAGGTGCTTTTATAAAGCTAAACATAAAGTAAATCTAATCCTAATAAAATAATAAAGTTAATTCAAAATAAGATAAAATAAGATAAGATCTAACTAATTAATGGCATGTGCGCGGCATATGTTCAATAACTAATTAATGGCATGTGCTCGGCATGTGATTGGCATGTGTTTGGCACTAATTAATGGTATGTGCTTGGGCTAAAACTTTGATGGGCTGTTGGCGCGATAGGAATGGAAGATGGACGCGCGCGGGCTTCGGAATGTGTCGAGGGCTCGCATTGGGCTTTCCGGATCAAAATCCATTCTTTGCATTCTTTGATTTTTGTATCTTGTATCTCCTCTATTGTTAGCAAGTTCTTCAATATTTTTAGATCATAGATTTTAGGCTCCCTCTCTTGGATTTCTTCCACCAAAAGTTGAAGTCTTTCATTCATCTTCTTTATCCTCGCTCTAGTATTTCGGCCTCCAATGACTCCTAATAAATCATTGTTTTTGTAGGTTTTCTGGATCACATCAGGTGTGATGCGGTTTGGAAAGAAAGGAAATCTAAGCCCAAAATTTGTAGGTTCATTCGCAATTTCAAAAAGAATTTGAGAAGTTGCATATCAGTTGAATCTGCCTGAATCATTCAAGCATGTGCACAACGTATTCCACATCTCAATGTTAAAGAAATACTTTCCAGATCCCACGCATATTCTACTTATGGGATCCATAGACATCATAATCAACCCTGACTTGACTTTAGAAGAAAAATCGATTCAATTTTTGGATTATAAGGAAAGAGAATTGAGGAACAAGAAAGTTTCATTTGTGAGAGTACTATGGAGGAATAGGAACGTTGAGGAGGCAACTTGAAAAAAATGAAAGAAATGAGAAAAGTCTACCTAGAGCTTTGCAAGTAATAATTTAAATTTTGTGAACGAAATTTCTTCTAAGGAGGAGAGATTGTAACATATTAATCCCAAATATCAACATTTTTCTAATTTTGAAAATCAATCACAATAATTTTCCAAATTAAAATCAATCAAAACCCTAAAAATTTTATTTTCCAAATTCTCTACGTGGAGAAATATTGTCACCAGGAAATCAATCCATTTCCTTTACTGTCACTGAATCTGGCCACAATAGAAGGGCAAATTCGTGACATTCTTTCTAAAAAAAATGGTGAGACCTCTCCTATCCATTGAGGGTCTGATCGTTAAGAAAGTTCACACCAGAACATAGAGTTCTCTCGAGCTCTGAAACATACCTCCAGTGTGACCAAATCCTTCTTCGCGGCCACAAAGTTCTTCTCCGGACGAGCCATCGCTTGGTGACAAACCTCCGTCTTTGTCCGTGACGAAGTTGAGAGGAAGAGTTCTCTCCTTGCTGCGACGAAGAAGAACGAAGGAGAAAACAAGTTCAGGTTTTTTTGTTGGAGTGCCCAACCGAACCGGTTCAGATCGAGTAAACAGGTCATCCAAACCAAACCAGTCCCAATTCAGCAAACCGAACCAAACCAACCCAGAAGAATTGAACCGAACCAACCAGCCGAATTGGACCGAACCAATCTAGCCATATTGAAACAACCCAATCCAAATCCATATTCAATCCATCTAAGAATTTTATCGATAATAAATTTCTGCCCAAATTTCTTTCAAGGATTATTATATTTTTTAGAATGAATTTATTCGAAGGTTCGAGAAATCCCTAAAACTATATTTTCTTGGAATCCATGTAAGTAAAACACAAGTTTTACAATGTTTTGGCTAGAAGCCCTACATCACAAAACATGTATTATTCTTCTCATACTCATTTTGTTATTTAATTTTAATATTTTACTTTGACATACATTGTTAGACATTGACATATGATATTTAAAAGATAAAATTTATAGGACATTATGTATATGAATATGAATGCATGAATCTGATAAAATTGACGAAAAGCATGATATAAGATGGCTGATGAAACTTTATGAGAGTAAGAAATTGTTGATTTTCTAAAAGCCGGAACGTATGGTAATATTGAGATGGCTAATAAAAGTCTGAATGCATGGTAAAATTGGAAAAATGAGTTCTAACTAGTATGTAAATTAATGCAAGGAAATTTGGTAATGCATGGACTTAATTCATATATGCACATATTTTTATTTACTGAGTTATTTCATCTATAATTTTGTGATGTAGATGAGT
Organism: Begonia loranthoides; assembly: GCA_022433065.1. NCBI lineage: Eukaryota > Viridiplantae > Streptophyta > Magnoliopsida > Cucurbitales > Begoniaceae > Begonia > Begonia loranthoides. The sequence continues at coordinate 27,100,515 of CM039483.1, forward strand.
TTTTATTTGAAGATGAACTAGCGCTGATCGAGGATTTTTCCAAAACAAAAGAGCATACAAAGGAAGAGAATATCATTGTTGGGTCAGAAGATCAAATTTTATTTATATCCCAGTTTTAATGTTTTAAAATAAACTCTACTTAGTGTTTCAATTACTAGAGTGATTTAAATAAATGTCGTTTGTAGTTGGCTTCTAAATAAATTCTGTTTTATTTAATGAAGTTTTAAATAAATGTTTCATATTTAGTAATGTTTGATTTATAAAGTAAAGTAGAATTAATTGGACAAACTCTAATAAATGCATTTAGACTATTTTATTAATAAATATAGTTGTTTTCTTAAATGCTTCCGCTTAAAATAACAATTTCACTATTTTCAAGATTCACGAAATTTTATAATTTAAGGTTTATAACGACTTAATTTAACCTGATTTGTAAATCAATTTAAGAAAAATTTTAGGGTTTACAATTTGAGGAAAATAAAATTTAGGTTCATTACAATATATGCAAATATAAGATATTTTTCTTTTAAATCTCAACATTTCGTACCACAAGGTTTATTCTATCCAACAGTTTTCAAAATTTAGGCAAAAATTCTTAAATTGCAAAACTCATCATGATTCGTTCCATAACTTTTCATCACAAGGAAGAATATTTAATTATCACACGAATGAAAAAAAAAAAAGAATAAAATTAGCTGCCAAGCCATTCCAAAACAAGTTTTTCTCTCTAACTTTCCCATTAATGAATTAAATTTGAGTTCTGCACCAAAACACGCAAAATACTTTATCTAGTTTAGTAGTCCACAGTAGGTCACATAAAGCTAATCTACTGCCACTATCCATAAGGACGCATGTAGATTGAAACCACAATCCAAGAACACATCAATTCCACATTCTCCATATGAAACGGGAGTAGAGAAAAAAAAAAAAAAGGCTTTAAACAAGAGGTATTGAGAACCATAATGAGTGAAACGCAGCACAAAGTAGTCTATGTTTTTCAAAGGCTCAGAACCATGAAACACAAGCCTAATTTCTTCATTGTTAAACAATGATATGTAATATAAATTAAAAGTCTATTCTCCATTTAATCTTGTATTTTCCCCAAGATACAAAACAACATCTCCTAGTTAATTTGCAATGAATATTAAACCATTGACATACTCCAAGCGAAACAATTTAAAAATTAACATACCCATAATAATTCCTTGAGCACCCCTGTAGTAAGAACTAGTCAATGTTCTGAATCTCTCCTGACCCGCTGCAATAAGACAATATTTTCTTAGTCAGATACAATCTTAATCTTTTTTCACAATATCTAACCTCCAGTCAGGAATTTAGCTATACATTAGATCGTTTTCTATTATGAATATTAATAATGAAGAAAACACATTAGCTTTATTTAAACGGCTAATAAATGCTAATAAAGAAATCAATAAAAGTTAGACACTATTAAATCTAGTACATTTCCAATTACATACAGCACAAGACACCACACCATCACCAATCCTGGAGGTAAACAAGTCAGGATTTTTAGCTTGCACATTGTAACATCATTGTTGGACATATATTGTATTAGCGAAGGATAAGAAAAACTTTGTGAAGTGAAAACAAGGGTTCTCAAGGTTGCGTCTAGTTTAATAAAATTGTGAAACCATCTAAAAACATAAAACGTATTCATAAATATATATAACATGATAATGTACAACACCAACCATTTTACATAATTAAAATTTTTTTTTAAGATAAGAAATGATATTCTTTAAGAAAAAAAATGTACAAAGAGAAGGGAGGGAAAGAGATTCTCCATTACAATGACCACATTTCTTATTTTTCTCCTACACCACACAAACTGCACTCCTCAAGGATGTTGAGGCGACTACCTTTTCCTATAGCTCACCTAAGCATGCTTTCTAATAGCATTGGTCGAGTGCTTGGCAGTTGGCTCGAGTTGCATATAATATTGTAAAATACTTGATTATGCCCGCAAAACTAAGGTTGAAAGAATGATTTTAAAATGTATGTCTCTTTGCTTAATTACCAACAATCCAAAAAGTATAGGTTGTTAAATTGAAGTTGATTTAATTATTTATATATTTCTTAACCTAATTTTTTACATTTAAGTCAATTTTTTATTGTTCTTTACAAATAAATATTTTAATTTTAAATGAGGTAATTTGAAAAAACAAAAATTCAATCTCACAATCTCTTGCTCCATTATAACATTAAATTACCAATAATTTCAAAAACTTAAATTGTTAGCATAATTTAATTTAATCATTTACATATTTCTTAAGATTATTAATTTATACCAAAGCAGAAAATATAGCTTATATTTTACATTGAGCAAGCTGATTAAAGAAACTAAGATTAGGCATGAAAGATGGTTGAGTTAAAAAAAACAAAAAGAAGCTTCACAAACCAATATTATAAAACTGAATATCATAACATTTGCATAAAAGAATTACAATATATATATATATAACAGACATTGCAAAAAAAAGTATATAGACAGTCTATAAAATATGCATACTGTGAATGTAATGCCTACATATATATTATTAAACTTTCGAAAATATAATGCAAGAAAAAAAAAAAGCCAAGTAGCCAAGCTCAATATGTGAACACAAAAAATAATTATTGGTTCATTTATCAGCCCTCGGAAACTAAAACTGATTTATGATTTCAATCATGCATGACCAGGTACGTAAATCACAAATCCTTTACCTGTATCCCAAATAGCAAGTTTCAGCTTTTTACCCCCAGTATTAACATACTTTACCTTAAAGTCAACACCTAAATCCAAAAAAAAAATATTATAAGGAAGTGCACCAAGAAAATGTGATGTAGCACAGCAGCTGTTACAGACAACAAACAAAAACGGATTATGATTTTTGACTTCAAACGTAATGTAAATTTTAAGAAACAAGAAAATATTATCATTTTTTACCATGAAAAAGAGCATTCGCTAGCGCTTGAGAAAAATATTTTTTTAAAGTTTTGGTCAAGTAAAGGTGTGTTGCCAAAAAAAAAAAGGAAATAAGTTTATTGAAATATTTTTTGAAAGAAGAGAGAGAAAAAGTGGAATAGAATATTTAATTACTTCATATTCCCATCTCCTCCAAATCAATTTAACAAAAATAAATCTGTAGTTGACAACAAGAGAAACAAGAAATCTGGTTCAACTTAGTTACTAACAAAATTGTTAAGTTTCAAAATAGGAATCCATTTGTTGATTAATAAGCTCAGGAGAAGCGTTTAGCGCTACTACACTTGATTATTCACTGGCCAAACACTACAGGAACAAAAAAAAAACAAATGAACATGTAAAGCAGGAAATGTTTTAATCAGAGTTGTTAACTTTAAAAGATTTTATCATTTTTTGGCCATAGTTTATAACAACCTTCTCAGTTCAAACAACAAGCCTCCCTTGAAATCCTTCGTTTACGTTTTTCCTAGCAACAAGCAGCAGAAATTCCTACTTATAATCCTTTACATCTTTCTTGTTTTCTAACAAATGCCAAACCGTCATATTTCATACAAGCCACTTTTCCAATCCATCCTAGTTGGCTATTCAGTCTACAAAGTAAGAGGTTTCAGATTCTGATGAAAACTCTGTTTGGAAACACTTACCAATAGTGGGGGAAAGATCTTCAAAGGTATCAGAAGTGAAACTCAAAAGAAGGCTGCTCTTTCCAACTCCCGAGTCCCCAATCATCAACAACTTGAACAAATAGTCAAATTCAGGTTGACTTGACAACGAATCCATCCTTATCCGCACTCTAAAAAAGCTTTAAATCCAACAATGTAGAGGCAACAAGAAATAATGTGCTACACAAAGAAATGGAGAATTTGCATTAAGACAAAATTAATCATTCTAGAAAACTCCATAAACATTGTTAGTTAAACAATGAGATTTTACATAAATGTATGAAGTGGGAGTTTTAGACAGAGTATACATGTGAAACCATGACACCAATAAAAAAAATTCAAACAAAAACATGGCAGAACACACACATTTAGATATTTGAATACCTTTAAAGTGTGATTGTGATAAACATTTCTTCTTTATTCAATCCTTAAACAACACAAACAATTACAACAGTAGGTTACAGACACACGTACACAAGGTATTTTGAGAGACCCACCACTCTCCTTTTTCTTTCTCCCTCTCCCCTCCCTTCTCTCTTCCCCCGGTACTTGTTTTCCTAACTGCTAAACAGTTACTAACATGTTCAAACAGTTACTAACACATATACTATCATTCAATTACTTCATTAATTTTCTTTTTCCCTTCTTCTAGCACATGTAAACCTCCCAAGAGGTTTATCATTACTCCCCACCCAAAAAAGAACTTTGTCCTTAAGGTTGAAAGAAAGAAATTAGACCCGAATGTAATTAAAATCTTCCCATGCGGGTTCAAACGATGGGAGGTGCTTCCATTTAATGAGAACCAACAATTTTTAGTTTTCCCCACATTGCTTTTGAACATCTAGCAGAAACTCTGGTTCAATAAGAAAGCTTTTATTATGCAAAATATCATCAGGCAAAGCGGTAAATGTAGAGACATGACCCTTGACTTCACGTAACATGGAAACATGAAAAACAGGATGGATACTTGTCGTTGCCGGAAGATTCAAGTGATATGCTACTTTGCCAATTTTCTCCAATATAAAAAACGGGCCATAATATCTTAAAGATAACTTAAGATGTAATGGGTGAGCCAGGGAGCGCTGCCTGTAAGGCTGAAGTTTCAACCAAATGAATCATCTTCTGTAAAAACCACTTCACGACATTTTTTGTTGGCAACAAGAGACATATGAGCCTGAGCCTTTGACAAATTGGCTTTGAGTAGATCTAAAATAACATCATTTTCCTATACTTGAGCATCAACACTCAATATAGTAGAAGTAGGTAGAGTATCATACCGTATATAGATTGGGGATCTCATTTGTAAACAACCTTAAAAAGTGTCATTTTAATGGCAGAATCATACGAAAAATTGTACCAAAATTTTGCCCAAGGCCACCATTGAAACCATGCTGTCGGCTTGTCTCCCGTGAAGCAATGCAAATAAGTCTCTATCGTACGATTAACCACCTCAGATTGTCTGTCTGTCTATGGGTGATAAGCAAAGCTGAATTTCAGGGTTGTACCATGTAAGCGAAAGAGTTCCTTCCAAAAATGACTCACGAAGATCTTGTCTCTATCCGAAACAATGGATTTAGGCATTCCGTGTAAGTGAAAAATGTTGTTGAAAAATGAAAGAGCCACAGAATAAGCATTGTAAGGGTGTCTCAACTCAATAAAATGAGCATATTTACTTAACCTGTCTACAACAACAAAGATGTGTCCATTTGATCTAACTTGGGCAACTTGTCAATAAAATCCATTGAAATGTTTTCTCATGCATCTTGGAGAATGGGCAAAGGTTAAAGTAAACCTACAGGGAAAAGAGCCTCACATTTATTGTGCTGACAGACTACACAACAATTAACAAACTGTTTAATGTCTCGTCGCATACCTACCTACCCAATATAATTCAGAAGCTATACGTCTGAGTGTCTTGGCGATACCAGTATGGCCCCCCACTGAACTAGAATGAAAACGGGATAAAATTTGAGGAATATATTTCGAATGTCGAGAAACAACCCTTTGGTCGTTATAGCACAATTGATCATTGAAAACCTTGTACCTCGGTGGCGCACCCCCTGTGAACAACAACTGTTCCTTGATAGTATTAATTGTGACATCAGCTGTAATTTCCAATTCCAAGTCATTCAAATTAATGATGCCTTGACATGAAAGTGTCAATAAACGTATAGATTCCTCGTGACTCATAGCCATGCGCGATAATGCATCCGCTGCAGTATTTTCACATCCTAATTTATATTGAACTTCAAAGTCGTAGCCAAGCAATTTGGTTAACTATTTTTTATGCTCAACAGCTACCATTCGTTGCTCCAACAAAGATTTGAGACTTTTTTGATCCGTGCGAACAATAAAATGGGTACTACCCAACAAGTAAGGCCACCACTTTTGCACGGCTAAAACTATAGCCATCAACTCCTTTTCATATATCGACTTTAGGCGCTTTTGTTTGGACAACTGTTGACTGAAATAATCAATTGGCTTCTGATTTTGCATAAGAACAGCACCCACTCTGACACCTGAAGCATTCGTTTCCATGACGAATGTTTCTTTAAAATTAGGTATGGCTAGTACATGCAATGAACTCATAGCCACTTTCAATTTTTGTAAGGCTAGTTCAGTTTCCTCCGACCAACAAAACTGATCTTTTTTTAATTGTTCTATTAGTGGTAATGTAATACTACCATAACCCGAGACAAATTTACGATAATAATCTGTCAATCCAAGAAATCCACTCAATTGCCAAATGGATGTTGGAGACTTCCATTCAAAAATGGTCGAGACCTTAGACAGATCAGCCGCTACGCCTTTGCCAGAAATGATGCATCCCAAGTATTCTAGTTCATGTTGAACAAAAATACACTTCTTCCGATTAACGTAAAGTTGATGTGTCAACAACATTTGTAGAGCTATTTTAAGATGTTCATATACACTAAGATGCCATAAAAAACACCAATATAAATTTTTGAAAGAATTGGTGAAATATTTTATTCATCAAAGATTGAAACGTGGAAAGTGCATTAGTGAGTCCAAAAGGCATGTCGTTTTGTGGACATCTTCTATACGCACTCGAATTTGATGATAACCCGACTTCAAATATAGCTTAGTGAAAACCTGACCTTCATTTAACTTGTCTATTAACTCATCAATAACTGAACAGGAAAACGGTCTTTGATTGTTTCTCTATTCAAAGCTCGATAGTCTACACAAAACCGTCAGCTACTATCTTTTTTCTTCACCAAAATAATTGGACTGGAAAAAGGGCTTGAGCTCGGCTGGATAATACCCGCATCTAACATCTCCCAAACTACTTTCTCAATCTCATCCTTTTGTACCACAGGACATCTATACGATGGGATATTAATAGGAGAAACGTCCTCCTTTAATACTATTGCATAATCACAATCTCGAGTAGGGGGTAGTCCTTTAAAAAGGTGAAATACATGTTCAAACAACTGTAATAAATTTTCCAATTCTTGGTTCTTAAGACTTTCATCTATGGTCACAACTTTCTCTACATTGCACAATTCAACAAAAAGTCCTTGTTTTTCCTTTCTTACCATTCATTGAAATCCTTGCTTTATTATAATCTTGGATCACCTCCGATACTCACCATTTTGTCTCCAAATTTACACTTCATAGTTAACACTTTCCAGTTTACGTTCATATGCCCCAATGACTCCAACCACTGCATACCAAGAATCACCTCACAATTACCCAGATCTAGAGGCAAAAATTCTTCTAGCACTTCCAACTCCGGTAATTGCAAAAGCACATTTTTACAAATTCCACTTCCTTGAATGACTTCTCCATTTCCCAATTGAATATTATATGTTGCTATGGAAACGATCGGCAATTGAAGACCTTCTACCACTTGCTTAGCAATCAAATTATGAGTTGCTCCATAATCAATTAAAACTATCACCTTCCTCTTTCTAACACAACTCTATAAACACATAGATCGTGGATGAGTTAAGCCAACAATAGAATTCAAAGACAATTCCACTTGATCCAACATAGATTCTTCACTTGGCAATGTTACATTTGGAGAGACCTCATTCTCCAAAACCAGTGCATCTTCATCTTGTAATATCAACACCTGTAACATTTTCTTCTTGCATTGATGACCAATGGTATACTTTTTGTCACATCTAAAACAAAGCTCTTTTTCCCTTCTCATTTTGATTTCTGCATCTGTCAATTTTCTCCAATTCATCTCGTTCACCCCTTTATTCATCGGTTGTGCCATTTGATTTTCTCTTATCATGTTCCTACTATTCGAGGTCGACATTCAATTCAACTTTTTTGTTAGCGGCTTTTCCATTAATTTACTTCCAAAATACTTTTCTGGCTTAAGTAACATGTTCCGGTCTTCCACCACTTGAGAAGATTCCATTAAATTCAGTAAACCCACTGGATTCATTAATCTCACATCTCTTTTAATTTCTTTCTTTAAGTCATTAAAAAAAAACTAAATAAGACTTCATCTGGTATCCCCATCAAACTCGAAACTATAGACTCAAACTCAACCCTGTAATCTTCAATTGTTCCCTCTTGCCGTAGTGAAAACAGACGATCACAGTCGGTGCCAGCCCTTGAATGGCCGAACCTATTCATGATCCTTTTCTTCAAAATCATCCAACTCCGGAACGGTCGCGCGGTGCTCTCCCACTGATACCAGGCCAACGTCAGTCCTTCGAAGCATACGATGCCCACTTTCAGCCTTTCCCCTTCTGACAGACGATTTAGGCTGAAATACCATTCGACTTGACACATCCAACCCTCCAGATCAACCCCACTGAAAACCTGCCACTCCATTTTCCGCATAAAAGATTCCCGATTCAATAGTCGTCGTTCATCAACCTCTTGCTCGTTCTGTTCTCCGACAGCATGTTCTAGCAAGTCTCTCGATTCTGATGGCACATGTTGTTCCTCCAAGAGTGTTAATATCTTCGCCATTTGTTCTTGTATGTGCGCCATATTGTGCTCCAACGTGGACATTTTCTCCATTTTTTCCTTAATTCCAGCTAGTTCTCATTGTCATTCCATGGAATTTTCCTTCAAAATTTCAGACCTTGTAATAATCCTTCTGCCTCCCATGGAACTTCCTTCTGCCTCCAGTTGAACTGCTCTAATACTAATTGAAAAACATTTCTTCTTATTCAATTCTTAAACAACACAAACAATTACAATAGTAGGTTAGAGACACACTTTCACACGTACACAAGGTACTTCGAGAGACCCATCACTCTCTTTTTTCTTTATCCCCCTCCCCTTCCTTCTCTCTTACCCCAGTACTTATTTTCCTAACTGCTAAACAATTACTAACATGCTAAACAGTTACTAACACAGTTACTAACATTTACTATCATCCAATTACTTAATTAATTTTTTTTTTCCTTCTTCTAGTATATGTAAACCTCACAAGAGGTTTATCAGATTGATTGCTTTGAAGAAAACTTCTAATAAGAAATAGTCAGAAAGACTATTAAGGAGCAAACGAGAAAAAGAAATTGTTCAATTAAAAGGAAAATATACTATGGCAGAGACTATAGATTGATATCCTTGTCTGAAGTGGGACGTTTTTACATCGTATTTGCTAAACTATATTTTTCCAAACATCTATATGCATTATAATTACAAACTAAGAGAAGAGGCTGCATATTAAGACTTGAAGGAATACCATTATTATTTTAATGAATAACCAAGTCATTAAAAATGGAATATATTTGGCAAGTACATCCTTGAGAATTCAAAATATGTTCGCCAATAGTATTTCTAACAAACTAATAAACTTACCAAAATATTTTCAATGTTCAATATTAAAGTATCATTATACATAACTTTATGATGATGTAATAATGCATTCCTACAAAAATCCTACCAAACAAGTGTAATCACAGCACATTGATTGGAGTGTCCCCTGCTTGTAATTCCCTATTCCATCAAGTTCGCATTTATCCTCTTCAATTTTCAATTTGATTTATTAGGAGCTTATAGCTTTCGGATTACATTATGAACTGATTGTCACAGCGGATAAAATTTACTTGTTCTAGGGCAAAAGCAAAGCAGTTTGCATTTTGGATTAGCATAAAAGTTCTCCCACAGCAGCAAATATTAGTCATAATATCAAACCAATCTACATGAATCAATTTTTGTATAACTTCCAAATTACATCATAAATGAAATGCGCTGCTGATCTATAATTATTAAAATTGAAATTGACTTCAAAATTCTTTTCCTTGTGCAAATCTTAATTTCTCAGCAGAAAAGAATTGATTCCCCAACACATAAATAACCCCCGATCTGAAGTCCTAACTATCAAATCCCAGAAAAAAAAAAAAAAACATTTATTCATGGATTACAAGAGTAAAAATAAATTAAAGAAAAAAAAAACCTAAAACGATCACCTATTTCGCAATCAATAAACATAGGAAAGCAACATCGGTTGATACAGACATTCAATGCAGAAAATGGACTCTTACCGTCAGACGTCGGTGGAATATGAATGAAGATAAAAATATCAGGATATGAGCACAGTGTTAGCGTTGATAAACAGATAAAAAAAAAAAAGGGGCGAGATCAACGGAGGTCTGGAAAGAAGATTACAGACGAGATGGGAGAAGAAGACAACGGACTCCAGAACTTGCGAACGCAGAAAGAAAAAGAATAAAAGTTTCCCAACGATAACTTGGAATGTTGTCAAACGTTTCACTGCGACCGGGTTTCACCTTTTCTATGCACAAAGCACGTGGCAATTAGATATCTGTCATCCTCCACGGGTAAAAATAAAGGGGAATTAACCAACCACCATCAATTATGGGTCACTGAAAAATCGTAACCCCTAAACAATTTTTTTTTTTAATAAATAAAATATTTAATTATAAAAAATAAAAAGATAAAATATCACTATTATATTTTTTATTAAAAAATATTTTCTTTCCATAACAAAACTTTATTTTTTCACTAAACACATTTAAAAAATTATGTTCTGCAGCAGAACGACAACATTCTGCAACGAAATGACAATGTTTTACCTATGAAAAAATTATATTTCGCAAAGGAAATATTACTTTCCACAGAGGAAACATTAATTTACTCTGCGAAAAAATGAGACATTGATAATAAGAACTAAACGACGATGACGGACCAGAAAGAGAAAAGAAAAAATGGTGATGGACCATGAGTTCCCTTTATCATTAATGAAGCTACAAATAATATCATGGAATTCTTTGAAATCAAGCATAGCTGAAAGTTCAAGAACAATTGGAGAATAATTGAAGGACTTTCCAAAACTGTCTACTGTCTGACCTTTGACGAATGTTTGATGGTTTTGGCATTTAGAACAATGTCATATCAAAAAGTGTGCTTGATGAAGATTGTAGTTGACTTCCTAAGCTTTCTAGAATGGACTGGATCATTAAATTTAGAGTTCGTTTACTATATCAAAAACTCATGGAACAAAGCAAATTGTAACATCCTGTAACTTTTTCCGTATAAAAATTTTCTTTCCTTTATAAAACACCCGTGATGGAAAACCAGAGTAATAAACATACAGTGAAAGTCTCAGAGTAAACATACAGTGGAAGTCTTTTACATTTGAATACCACAAACTAATAGTTTAAATAAACACATTAATCTAAAACACAAATAAAACATTTGTTTGAAGTCATAAAACACTTAAAAACTTTTAAAACATTTAAATACATTTATTTTTTTTCCATGAGCCATAACCCAAGGTCAATGTCGCCAATAGCACAAACACCCAATCTAGTAATACTCCATCAACTACGTCTTTTAACAACTTTATCCATTCATCGACTCTTTCCTACATCAACGGGACCTAACCATGAACATAAAGTTTAATAAACGATATAAACATAAAACATAAAATACACATATAACTTTTGTAACATCATATATAGTTTTCAATTTTACTTATCTGTTACTGTTTTGTCTTTTACTATTATTTATTTTGTTTCTGTGCCAAGCATATCCAACCGATCACAAAAACTGTTATTTACTGTTCCTGACTTTTACTTTTATTTAACCTGTTTGTGGGTTGGGCGTATCCAACAGGATCTCACAAACGTCGGTTTACTTATTTTTTATTTCTGTGCTAGGTGTAACCAACCGGACCATAGCTATTTACTTATCATGATTTTTGTGTCGGGCGTAACTAATCGGTCCACAAAAATGGCTATTTACATTCATTCCATTTTCGTGTACTTTAGGATTTCAAGTATTAACGTTTTCATGCACGTACAATTCTATCTAACATGTTCCTCAATCATATCCTTAAAACGTGATCCGTCCTAACTAAGGAACTAAACTTAAATCAAATAAACCTACAATTCATAACAATCAATTAAACAAACAATAAACACCCCTTAATTCTTGTGATGTAGGCCCTTTCGGAAAAAACACATGCAGTACCACTTACCTGAACTTCTTAGCAAGTTTTAGCGTTTATAGTTTTCTTTCACAAAACCTATCCATAATTTGACATATGAAATCATTAATAATAATTCACCAATAATCAGTCCAATTACAAGCAATTTATTGCTTAACAGATCCTCTTCAATCCAACTTAACAATTTATTTCAACAATTAATTACTGCCCATAGATTTCCCTAATATACTAATTCCTTTTCTTAAAGTCTATCATGCATGATCATACCAACCAAATATAATTTCAATCTAACAGTGTATCCCAACTTCATTAGCTTAAACACATGCATAATATGTATCCATCAACTCGTTATCCAACTTTTATCTTAATAGAATGTAACTATTCAAGCAGGCAATATGCTATCCAATAATACTTCAACCCATAATCCTATTGTTTTGCCAAGAATAATCTACTAATAACATGTTGTCATCATAATCAAAATCTATCTTAATAGTAACGAATGACAGCAACCATCACCTATAATAAATCATTTAACAAAAACGTGAGTGACAGTAGAATTTCCTAAATAATTTGAAACCTGAAAACCTAAATTCTCCTTAAACCACTGCAGCAACTCCTCACGGTTTCATATTCTTTGTAAACCATCAAGATTTCCAACACAAAACTCCTCCTTTTTCTCTAAAACCCCACGACTTCATACTGTCCGACAACAAACCCTCACAACTTCATTCTCAAAACCACAGAACATTCACTTCACTCATACTTGTAAAACTCTCACTTTTCAAAACCATAGAATCACTTCTCTCAACAAACTAGCACTCTCTCATGCTAAATCTCTTCTCTCAGAAGCAAGAAAGACTTCACCAAAGGTTTTGGCAGAGCTTCCCCATGCATTTCATCTCCCTGAACACTCGTCCCTCTACTTATTATTTATAGACCACAACCATGACCTTCCAACATCTGTGTGAAGACGGAAGGCCAAAGGATGCAACCACTTCATCATCCAGCAATCCTTCGACGTCCAGTCGTTTCAGAGGTTCATTCGTTTCATCTTCACGTCAGTTAAACCTCTCCAAATTATCATCATAAATTGGCAGACGATCGATTTTCCTTTAGTAGCCGATCGACCACGTCAGTTGCTCTACCACGATTTCCTTCTTTAAAATTCAGCGGTCAATCAAGTTGGACATTTGACCCACACCCATGCAACTGCCACAAATGACCGCCACATTTCCATCCCCTTCAAACACCGGTCGATCGACGATCGCCGTTTCCAAATCAATTGCTGTCATTTAATTCTCCAGATTACTTCCTTAATGTGACACACACACACACACACACACACACACACACACACACACACACACACACACACATATATATATATATAGATGTATATACCCCATATATATATGTAATACCCCGATAATTTCTCCCCATTTGTATAATGTAATGAATTTTAGAAAATTGTTATATTATATTGTAGGGCGGTATTTAGTTAGATTATTATCGTGTACACATATGGGAAATTGTTGGGCATAATTGTGGTACGAAATTTTAATGGAAATTGTACGATTTGGGTTTTCGGTCTACTCACGGTCGAGTGCAGTAGAATGCGGACTCGGAGAATTTGAATCTGTTCGCATTATTGGACTTTTCAGATGATTCGGGATGACCTGCAGACGAAGGCGGACGGGGAGAGTTCGAATCTTTCCAATTTTGTTAGACTTTTTGGACGAATGTGGTCGAGGAGCAGACACCTTTCCTCGACCAAAAAAATGGGGATTTAGCAAAAAATAAGAAATAAAGAGGTTGAACCGGTCCGTCTTGAACTGATCCGGTTTGAAGACAAAGGAGTGAGATTGAAGATAAAATGGAAATTTATGTAATTAAAATAAATATTAATTTAATGAATTAAATTATAATGTTTGGGATATATAAATTAGAATGGAAAATTAAAAGATGAAATAAAGAAAATTAGGGGGGAGAAGTGAAACCGGTTCACTGTGAACTGGTTTGGTTGAAGAAAACAAATGGGGCGCGACCATTTGTTTTGGCAAGAGAGAAAGAATAGACAGAGAGAGAGGGAGGGAGAGATCGGGAGAAACGAATAACAAAGAGGAGAACAACGGGAGGAGTGGTGAGCTCGGGGCTGAGCTTTGCCAGCAGGTTCGAGTTCGTTCTAGCTTGCGGGCGACGCGGGTTGTGAGGTAGGGCTCAGGTTGCGGTCGTGGATGGCTGGGAGTTGGCAATTCGCAAGGGAATGACTAAAGGACCTGTGGTTCGATTTGTGGTTCTGTCCGAACCAGTCCATCCAATTCTGGTTCTTGCTCTAGATGAGACGACAGGGTGGGGACGTGCGTGAGGAATGGGCTGTGGCAGTGCATGGCTTGGACATGTGTGGGTGTTTGTAGTAGGATATGGCGTGCGTTCTGGACAAAAGGAAAAGAAAACTAAGGGAGGGCAGAGTGTGCTGGAGGGAGCGATGGCCGTGAGTGGTGCTATATTATGCTCATGTTGTTTGCACGTTATTAATTTAATCTCTAAGCCTGTTTATGATGTTAGCATATCGTTATTGTTTTCTTTGAATAGCCATGCATATCTATATTGTTATTGCTTCCTTTAAATTACTAAGCATGTCTATCTCGTTATCACTTCCTTTAAATTACTAAGCATGCCTATGATGTTATTGTTTCTCTTAAATCGCAAAGCATGTCCATAATGTTACCGCTTCCTTTAAATTACCAAGCATGCCTATATAGTATATTATTAGACTTATATATTTCATACCTTTATATTATTGTGATTACTGCTTTATGACTCATACTTTTATATTGTTATGATTACTACTTCTCATTGATATGCATCAAGATAATGTTTCTCACTGACATGCATCATGATAATAGAAACAAGTAAGAAGCGTCACTTTGGGGGTGGTACTCATATGCATTTATGTGAAAAAAAACAAATAAATGAAAGGAAAGGAAACGGGGAGTTGGGGGATGGACGGGTAGTTCAGATTTAATCAGGTAGTCTAGATGAAACCCCTCCCTTGTCGGGAACGGGTCTAGCTACTCTAGATGGTTAGAAGCCAACCAAGATTATACCTCCAACACGGGTTCCTCCAATCTCCCGCTCGACGTACGAGTTATGAAAGAAAGAATGAAAGAATGAAACGTAAAAAAAAGAAAGATTTGGGGTGGTACCCATTGTAACGACTCGGATTTTTCTTCGTAAATCCCTTTTTAAAATGCATTAAAATTCAAAGCTTTTATAAAAGAAATATCAAGGTGCAAGCCAGACAGTTAAAAACACTTAAAACATTGTGGGAATAAAACATTTGCGGAAGCGTAAATAATTAAAGGAAATGAACTAAACATTTAATTACAATTTAGAAATTTAATTAAGTTACAACTTAATTACAATTTATTTCTCGTAGCCTGGCCAACTACGAGCTCGTGCGTGCAAATCTCTCATCAACTGCTTCTAATCTGACGCTATCTTCTCCTGCGGGTACCTACACCGCAAGTAAGACGTGAGCCTAAAGGCCCAGTAAGAAAATAGGTTTATGCACATGAAATGCTGCTCTTTTATTCTTTGGAATGGGTCTGCCCTAATCAAATATTTTAATTACGTATATTAGTCATAGTTACATATTTTATGAATAGCTTGTATATGGAGTGTGGATTAGGAAAATCCTATGGTTTCTAATTAGTTATGTTTATTGGTCTTTTAATCCCGACAAGGGGAAAGATTAGTTATTTTCCTCACTCAATATGTGTGGCCACCCCGTGGTAGTGTTCATAATTGTTTCTAACGTCATGAGACTACCCTAGAGGCACATACAATGAAGTATATCAAACCATACAATAATTGAATCGTAACAATATATTTAAAGAATGTTAACATGCTTGAGGAGTTATGGCCTAATTCGTTAACATGCTCATATTAATTAACTTGTTTAGGGTTTAGTTAAGCACCCAATTCAATAACTTGTTTAGGTTAATGCACCCAATTCATTACTAGCTTTTTATAAATTCACAACTAAACCAATAACTAATAAATTAGTTAAGCTCTTAATTAGCAAACTTATTAATTAAGTTAACCTAAACATGCTCAAGTTGTCGATTTATAACCGATTAATGTTTACAAGACAACCAAACTAATAAAACAAACAGAGCCACCAACAAAGCAATTAACAACTAACAACAGACTAACAATTATCACAAAGAACTAACAATGCATTAATAACAAGCAGTAAACTAACAAATATCACAAAGAACTAACAATACATCAAAGAACCATAACAGACATAAACATGCTCGACAATAAAAACTCATATTTTAGACAAACAATGCATTAATGAACAATAACATGCTTGAAAAGTCTATATCCTATTTTATTTACATGCTTATAATTATTGTCTTGTTTAGGTTAGCTAGATTGATTAGGTTAACATGCTTGACGAATTAACAATAAGGTTAACATGTTCAATAAGTTAGTTGATTACGTTAGATATAAACATTCAATTTAAATAATATGCTCAAGGATTTATTTACAACGAGGAACTCAACAATGATTCGCAGCGGATATCCAAGTCAAGGCACCAACAGTAAGGAAATCATCTATAAAGCTACGCAGTATCAACAGAGAATTTACAACAACATACAGAATATTCAAGCATGTATAAACATACAGCTTCACACTATCACAGAGAGCTATCACATAGAGCATCCAAAACATACAGCTAACATGCATAGACAGTATCACAGAGCAATATAATATGCATTCTACACTATCAATATCAACAGTGAGCATTCCAGTATCACCAATAAAGCAAACACTAACTATGGAAATGACGTGCCTCCAAAAGAGGGGTCAAGAATCTATCCAATGAAAATGGAGTAATACAAGCAAGTAGCTCACTTGCAAGTAGGAGGTGGCAGATGATATTTTCCAGCAGCTGCTTCCAGTTGGTGACAGTTGATCTCCCTCTCACGAGCTCCTATGAAGCTGATTTTTGGACACCTTATTTTACTCCCTCCAAATTTCAGATCAAAAGCCTATATGCAACTCGAGATCTCATACGAAAGCTACTCGGGGGTCGGTTGGAATTGGCAAATTGAGTCTTCAGTAAAGAAAGGTGCATAACTTTTGAACTCGAACTCCTTTTCTGTTAATTTTTCTTTCCTTGAAACCCTGATGAATAGGGGGTGATTTTGACAGTGGTTTTAGTAACTTTGGTACTAGGAATGTTGGATAAAAGTGGAAGGCAAATTCAGGAGGAGCCAAAGGTGAACCGATCTGCACCTTTGGTTTAATTGAACTCCACAAGGAGTGTCTCCAACCAGGTTGGGATGTGCGTTTTGCCTCACTTACACTCTGGATCTACTACCTTAGAGGTAGCAGGGCAAGGAGGGACAATAAGATCTTCAACCAAAACACACAAGGATTAAATAAATGGTGTCTCACTCACTCGAATCTACTCCAAGAAGCTTGGTCGATGTTCCTCACAAATGAGGTGAAGAGTTTCTCTGCAAAAACTAGGTTTTTTTGTCAAATGTTCACTGTTGCTCAGTAGCTATAAATGTACTATATATAGTGTCCCCAATAGGGTTACAAATTAAGGAAAAAAGAAAAGAAAACAAATGACAAATAAAATGGCAATGTGAATGTTGATCACCACTCGGCTAAGTGCAATGTGAATGGCTGAGTGGGCTTAACTTGTGTGGTCCATGGACTCTAGCATCACCACTCCATTTCTCATGCAAAAGTTATTTTTCTAAAATCATGCAAATCTCCAAAAACACCAGCGTGATAATCTCCAAAAGCATCAGCATAAAATGTACAAAAGGATTGAACACACGGCCTTAGTGGGAGTGCTTTTCTTGAGGGCCGAGAGGAACATCACCTTGAGTTGTCTCCTCCATTTTCCAAACCAATAAATTGAAGGGTTTCTCCATGTCTTTAATTGTTGGTTCTCCTCCAAGATTAACATAGAATTGATCCCCTACAAAATGAGCAAAGAAATTAGAAATCTCCGGGGCTCTTGATCTAGTCAAGGGACCTTGCGGCATATCATCCTCCCGGGGTAGTTGAGGATTTGTCCTCAAATCAAGTTCTTCTTCTGATTTCTCTTGGACATTTTCAGCTTCTATATAGGGTGACAAGTCTTGTACATTGAAAGTGGCTGACACTCCACTGTCTCCAGGGAGGGCAATTTTGTAAGCATTGTTGTTCATCCTTTGTAGCACTTGAAATGGTCCATCGACTCTAGGCATTAGCTTGGATTTTCTTTTGTGTGGAAACCTCTCCTTGCGTAGGTGAAGCCACACAAGCTCCCCTTCATTGAAGATCACTTCTTTTCTACCCTTATTGGCCTGCTTAGCATAAGATTCATTCTTCTTTTCAATTGACTTCCTCACCGATTCATGCAAAGACTTGATGTGCTCGGCCTTGGCTTCTCCATCGGTATTTGTCATCTCCTTTGATCGAATAGGGATGAGGTCCAAGGAAGTTAAGGGATTGAAGCCATACATAACTTCAAATGGTGTTTTTTGAGTGGAAGTGTGCATGCTTCGATTATATGCAAACTTCACATAAGGGAGTTGCAAATCCCAATCATTGAGCTTCCCTTTAAGGATGCTCTTCAATAGCGATCCGAGAGTCCTATTATCAACTTCCGTCTGGCCATTCGTTTGGAGATGGAAAGAGGTGCTAAATAGGAGCTTAGTGCCAATCTTCCTCTACAAACTTCCCCAAAAAGCATTAAGGAATTTAGTATTTCGGTAAGACACAATAGACTTGGGAATACCATGAAGTCTCACCACTTCTTGGAAGAATAACTCGGCAATATGGCATGAATCATCAATTTTGGAACAAGGTATGAAATGTGCCATCTTTGAAAATCTATCCATAACCACAAAAATTGAATCTTTGGATCTACTAGTACGAGGCAGCCCCAAAATAAAATCCATGCTCACCTCAACCCACGGATGGCTTGGAATCAGTAGTGGCATATAAAGTCCTTAGGGGTAGTGATAGGCTCTTGGACTTTTTGCAAGTAATACATTTCTCTACCACTTTGTGAACATCCTTTTGAAGGTGTGGCCAAAAGAAATGATCATTCACAGCCTCTAATGTCTTCTTTTCACCAAAATGACATGCCAAACCTCCCTCATGAGCTTCATTTATCAATGATTCCTGAAGGCTCCCTCTCGGCATACAAATCCCGCCACTTTTACAAAGATATCCATCAATGAGATGGTAAGTGCCCTCGGCCTTGAATTCTTGAAATCCAAATATGCACCTTTGATCTCCTTGAATTCTTCATCTTCCAAATATGCACCTTTGATCCATTCAAATCCCATTATCCTTGTATTCAATTCGATTAGAAGGTTGCATCTCCTAGAAAGTGCATCGGCAACAACATTGGTCTCTCCTTTCTTGTACTTAATGATGTAGGGAAATCGTTCAAGAAACTCAAGCCACTTTGCATGTCTTCTATTCAACTTGTTTTGACTCTTGAGGTGCCTAAAAGCTTGCTGGTCCGAGTGAATAACAAACTTTTTAGGAAGCAAATAGTGTTGCCATACCTCCAATGCTCGGATAACCGCATAGAACTCCTTGTCATAGGTTGAGTAGTTGAGTGTGGCATTCTTCAACTTTTCACTAAAGAAGGCAATTTTCTTATCTTCTTGCTTTAGGACAGCACCAATCCCCAGACCTAAAGCATCACATTCTAATTCAAACACCTTATTGAAATCGGGTAGCCGAAGGATGGGAGCTCGACACAATTTTTGCTTGATGTCTTCAAAACTTCTTTGACATGCTTCACTCCATTGGAATTCTCTCCCTTTCTTTATACAATCAATCATAGGAGGCATGAGGGTGCTAAAGTTTTGAATGAATCTCCTATAGAAAGAGGCTAATCCATGAAAACTCCTCACATCCGAAATACTCCTTGGAATCGGCCAATCCTTAATGGCCACCACCTTGGCTTCATCCATCTCTATGCCATCTTTTGAAAGTATGAATCCCAAGAAATGCACTCTTTCTTGAGCAAAAGAGCACTTTTTAATATTCCTAAATAGTTTCTCATTTCTCAAAGTTTTCAATAGCAATCGTAGATGCTCCACTTGCAAAGCCAAATCCAAGCTATACACAAGAATGTCATCAAAGTATACCACAATAAATTTTCCCAAAAACTCCTTCAACACATGGTTTATTAGTCATATGAAAGTACTAGAAGCATTTGTTAAACCGAAAGGCATCACTAACCATTCAAAAAGACCATGCCTAGTCTTGAAAGTCGTCTTCCATTCATCACCTTCTTGCATCCGGATTTGGTGATAACCACTCTTCAAACCCACTTTGGAGAAAATAGCCGCCCCACTAAGTTCATCAAGCATGTCTTCCAACCTCGGTATGGGAAATCGATGCTTAATAGTAATCTGATTTATGGCCCTACTATCAATAACATTCTCATAGCGCCATCTTTCTTGGGTACCAACAAGCTAGGGATAGCACAATGGCTCATTGACTCTTGAATGTACCCTTTCTCTAGAAATTCTTGAACCTATTTTTGAAGTTTTTTGCCTCCTTTGGGTTTAGTCTATAAGCGGGACAGTTTGGAAGAACTACTCCGGGCTCAAGATCAACTCTATGCTCAATCCCTTGAAAGGATGGAAGTCCTGGAGGTAACTCCTCAGGGAAAACATCTTGAAAATCTTTAAGGAGTTGTGCAACTTCCATAGGAACCACTCCTAGCTTCTCCATTCTTTCTTTGAACAAGATAATGACAATTGGCCCTCCTTCACAAAGGCTCTTCCTCAACTCATTTTTTGACAAAAACAAGCTAGCCTTTGACTTTTGCTCCCACTTAGCTTCCTCATCTTTGGCCAATTGCTTCGGACTAAGAGGCATTAAAATGAAATTCTTACCTTGGTGCTTGAGTGAGTACTCATTTGTGTAACCATCATGCAATGCTCTCCGATCGGATTGTCATGGTCTTTCCAACAAGATATAGCTTGCATTTATTGACACCACATCAAATAGGGCTTGATCTTGATAGCCCCCAATAGCAAAATAAACCTTCACTTGCTTGGACACCTTCAACACTCCACGGTCATTCAACCGACTCAATTGGTATGGATTTGGGTGCATGGTGGTCTCCAAATTCAATTTGTCCACAAGCTCTTGAGATGCCACATTTGTGCAACTCCCTCTATCAATGATGAGTGAGCACACTTTATCTCTGATTAGTCATCTATTAAAAAAAATATTCTCCCTTTGCTCATTGTCTCCACGGATGTGAGCAACTGGAGATTTCCAAATCACCATCAATAAAGGTCCTTCTTGTGCCAAGCATCTCTCGGCCACATCAACTTCTTCCTCTCCCTCTTCAAGGGTGGTGGATGCTTCACTTTTAACCTCACTAATTAACTCATTTGTGGCCTCCCTAAAGATCATAACTCATTTATTGGGGCATTGAGAGGCAATGTGACCATGTCCGAGACATTTGAAGCATTGGATGTCCCTTGCTCTCGACCTTTGAACTCCATCTACTACTTTCTTTTCCTCCATGGTTTTGATGGTAACTCCCTTGTTATTTGTCCCCTTGAAGTTTGTTATCTTCTCATTCTCCTTGGTTTGGGACTTGGGATAGGTAAAACTTGGTAGCCCCCTCCTTTCCTTTTCTCAATCTTTGTCGCTCCCCCTTCACGGCCATTTTGATAACACCATCCAAGGTGTCAAGTGGTTGCAACTCCACAATGTCTCCTATATCACGGTGGAGACCTTTAATGAACCTCGCTATGACTTGATCCTTTGGTTCTTCAAGTCCACATCAAGTCTTCAAAGTTTCAAACTCGGCCAAATACTCATCAACCATCAATGGCCCTTGTCTCAAACTTTGCACTTAATAAAGCAACTTTGGCGGTAATGTAGTGACATAAATTTCTTTCTCATCAAATTTTTCATTTCCCTCCATGTATCAACTTCTTCCATGCCATCTCTCCTCCGCTGAACTTTAAGGTTCTCCCACCACAAGTGAGCATATCCGGTAAGCTCAAGTGCCACAAGCTGAATTTTTGCTCTATCGGAATAATCACAGCACCCGAAAATCTTCTCTACCTTTTCAATCCATTCCATGAATTCATCACCTTGGCTGGACCCTTTAAAAGGAGGAATGGACACTTTGGTATTCTTCAACTCATCTTTGGTGGAAATTCTTGGATTAAAATCAGATTCATCATCATCAAAAATGTGGTCTCCTAGCACCCACATTTCTTCTCCTTGTGGTTAGAGGGTTTTGTTGTGGTCGGTCAGCATTTGGTTGGGGCCTCTATAGCAATGTAACTTGTTGTAACATCAGCCTTATCTCTTTCTTAAAAGAGTCCATTTGCTGCTACAAAGATGGTTCAACAGTGGGTGGTGGTTGAGGAGCAATCGGTTGGCTAGTTGAAGCTTCCCAGTTTTGGTTTTATTGAGTCCCACTTCTTGTCATCATAATACCAAGTAATTTATAACCAAAATGTAACCAAACACAGATTAAACTAGCTCTGATACCGACGTGCCTCCAAAAGAGGGGTCAAGAATCGATCCAATGAAAATGGAGTAATACAACCAAGTAGCTCACTTGCAAGTAGGAGGTGGCAGATGATATTTTCCAGCAGCTGCTTCTAGTTGGTGACGATTGATCTCCCTCTCACAAGCTCCTATGAAGCTGATTTTTGGACACCTCACTTTCATATATATGTATTTTACTCCCTCCAAATTGCAGATCCAAAGCCTGTATGCAACTCGAGATCTCGTACGAAAACTACTCGGAGGTCGGTTGGAATCGGCAGGTTGAGTCTTTAGTAAAGAAAGGTGTGTAACTTCTGAACCCAAACTCCTTTTCTATTGATTTTTCTTTCCTTGGAACCCCGATGAATAGGGGGTGATTTTGGTAGTGGTTTTAGTAACTTTGGTACTGGGAATGTTGGAGAAAAATGGAAGGCAGATTCGGGAGGAGCCAAAGGTGAACCGATCTGCACCTTTGGTTTGATTAAACTCCACAAGGAGTGTCTCCAACCGGGCTGGGATGTTTGTTTTACCTCACTTACACTCTGGATCTACTATCTTAGAGGTAGCAGGGCAAGGAGGGACAATAAGATCTTTAACCAAAACGAACAAGGCCTAAAGAAATGGTGGCTCACTCACTCGGATCTACTCCAAGAAGCTTGGTCGATTTTCCGCACAGATGAGGTGAAGAGTTTCTCTTCAAAAACTAGATTTTTTTGTCAAATGTTCACTGATGCTCAGTAGCTATAAATGTACTATATATAATGTCCCTATTAGGGTTACAAAATATGGAAAAAAGAAAAGAAAACAAATGACAAATAAAATGGCAATGTGAGTGTTGATCACCACTCGGCTAGGTGCTACGTGAATGGCCGAGTGGGCTTAACTTGTGTGGTCCATGGACTCTAGCACCACCACTCCATTTCTCATGCAAAAGTTTCTTTTCTAAAACCATGCAAAACTCCAAAAACATCAGCATGATAATCGCCAAAAGCATCAGCATAAAATGTACAAAAGGATTGAACACGGCCTTAGTGGGAGTGCTTTTCTTGAGGGCCGAGAGGAACATCACCTTGAGTTGTCTCCTCCATTTTCCAAACCAATAAATTGAAGGGTTTCTCCATTTCTTCAATTGTTGGTCTCCTCCAAGATTAGCATAGAATTGATCCCCTACAAAATGAGCAAACAAATTAGAAATCTCACGGGCTCTCGATCTAGTCAAGTGGCCTCGCGGCATATCAGGAAACCAACCAACATAAAACTGCAGAGAACTAACCTACAACTAACAAGCATATAAACATGCAGAGTATCATAGAAAACATATAGACTCGACAACTCATGCACCCATACTTGTAGTGTAGGGCCTCCATCTGGCCAAGAACACACCCAAGTTCTTACCATTTTGACGAAACTAAAACCGAGACAGACCACTCTAACTATGACAGCAACTCCGTCCTTGGCTTCGGCAGCTTCACAACAGCATCTCCAGCAGTCCATGGATGACAGCAGCTCCATCACACGGACAGCAGCAGCTTCAACCCCAGCTCCTGGACAGCTCCTGCTTCGACGTCCAGCACAGAGAGCTTAAGCAGCACCCAACTCTCTAGAGAGCTCCCGATCCCAGCTTCAGCCTGCAACTCGTCTATGCCATTTATCCTTCATCCAGGAGACAAACACTCTCCTTCTGCACACCTGACCAAACTGCCCAGCATGTACGAAGTGTCTCCCACACCCGACATGTTGTCAATTTCCAGCACAACAAGAACAAGCCATTGATGGGCCGGTTCGAATCCATTAGCAAGCTGGACCAAGGCCTTCGGCCAGTCTAGCTTGAACCGCTATTCCCCAGTGCTCCCCCTGCGAAGACAGCGAGCTCAATCCCCGAGCTTCGAACGTCAGCCAACATAACGCAACAAGGGGGAAGGGAGAAAGCCGTCGACTTACTTCGTTCTGTCGCTAGAATCACAGCAGCAACATCGAACCCGAGCCCCAATTCACGAGCCCTAGCCGTCCTGATGCTCGCTTTTTTGCTTTGCCAGCAGCCATCACCATTCCTCCGCTCGAGCTCACCGTCGCCTCGCTCGGTCACCAGCGCGTCTCCCTTGTCACTCGCTGTCCCTCCCTCTCTCTCATTCTGTCGAGCTCTCCCTCTCGTAAAATGGCCTTTCGGCCATTTTGTCTTTTCCTTAATTGGTTCGCCCATCGAACCAGTTCAAGTTCTTGCTGAACCGGTTCAGTTCTTGCTGAACCGGTTCAGCCCATACACTACTCATTTAATTTAATTTATTAAATTAAATACAATTTATTCAACTTATTTATTAATTTTAAAATACCCATTTTCATCATTTTAAATCCCTAATTTTAACGCTCCTAGTATGCCCTCTGTAATATGTCGATAATTAAAAATATCGGGGTATTATACCCATTCCAAAAGAATGAATGAGAGGCATACAACATACTGCATATCTCATATCTTACTGGGCCTCGGGTTCATAGTTTGCTAAAGGTGTAGGTACGTGCTTGAGAAAATGATAAACAGATCAAGAAGAAGATGATGAAGGATTTGCACGGGCAGGACTTATGGCTATTTAGGCTAAGGAAAGTAAGAGAGAAAAGAGTTTTATAAATGTAAAGTAATAATTTATTTATTGTCTTTTTAAAATGAATGATTTATGCTTCTGCTATAAAATGTTTTATGCTTCCGCTGGAAAATGAGAAAAATGGATTTCATAAATAAAGTCTTCCACTAGTAATAAAGATTTAAATAATGAGTTTTAAGTATGATATTTTAATGATCGGGTTTTTAAGAAAATAACTTTGATTTCAATTGAAAGGGTTTTAATAGGGATTCAGTTGTTTTGTAAAAGTTTTCCATTTAACGCATTTTTAAAGTAAATAAAAAATTGGGTTGTTACAATATATATATATTACTTTTAATAAACCATAATTCACTCTTCAAAATTATTCAAACCTCAACACATACCATATTTTTCACCATTCCTCCCTCACATTATTCTTCAATAAACCCAGTATGCCTAAACATATTCTATACCTTCAACCTTATTATATCAAAGTACATTTTCTCATATTTATTTCACTGACTGTCAATCTAATTGATATCATTCAATTTAACTCCAAATATTATCAAATAATTCTTCAATTAACTTCAATCCTTCATATAAGCTAATTAATTTGGGCATCAAGGTTCACTTTATCCAAAGCTGTTTCACTTGACTAATACCTTAATCGTCCATTTAGCTTCAACAACCCCAGAATTATTCTTTAAGCTATGCCTTCAACTCAATGAAAATTTGGGATATTACACAAATATTGTACAAAAGCCCAAGTGGCCAAGCTTAGAGATCAAGGAAAATCAATAGATGGAAACCATCCAAGTGGACGAATTCAATAAGGAATTGTAATACTCGAATTTAAGTTGGGACTGAGGACAATAATAATTGTGAATTATTGAAAATTAAAAAATGATTTTATTATAGGATATATTACCCCAAAATAAGTTTAGTAAACGTAATAGGTTGGGGTATAATTTGTACCGATTGTTGGAATGAGGTTGAAGATTTATTATGTGATTATGGAGTAAATTATAAATTATTGAGAAATTGGTTAATGGTTAATTGGGAATAAATTAAAAAGGAAATTGATTAAAGAAACGAATGAATTAAATAGAAATAAAAGAGAAAGAATAAAAGAAGAAGAAATGGAGGAGAAGCTGGCATTTTGGACCATGTGGGAGCGGATGTCATGATTTGGCGGTCGAGTGAGCAGCTGATATTTCAGCGTCAGAGCGGTCAAGCAGTGCTCGACCAGTCTCAAGGGGAGCGATGTTCCAACAGCGAAAATGAAAGTGGCGGAAAGGGTTGACCATGTGGGAGCGGTCGAGCACTGCTCGACCGGTCCCACTAGAAAAGGTGGCAAATTGGATTTTTAGCGTGTTTTCCTAGTTTGTTTGGGGGAGTGAATCCCACGTGATGTGTATTATGTGATTCTCCCACGTGTTCTACTTTACAGATGGTGATTTATTAGAAGTGGTAGGTGAGATTATTGGGATAAATGAGGCATCCCATATATGCCTCTGTGACGAGAAAAGAGAGACAGAGGGTGAAGTGCTCTGGAGAAAGTTGAAGGGCCGAAAGAGAGAGAGAGACAGAGAAGAGAGAGGTAGAGAGTCAGAAAGAAGGAAGGGTCATGAGCTTCTGAGAAATAAACAGAGGAGAGAAAAAAGGATGTGTGAGGGTGAGTGGTTCTGGAAAAGAAAAGAAGGGAAGGCTTTTGACGAGGAGTTACAGAGTGAGAATCTGTGAATAGCATGGAAGAGAAATAGGAAAAGAAGAAAGAAGGAAGGAGAAGAAGATGGAGCCATGAATGGGTAGACTCAAGGTGATGGAAAACTACTCCTTTGGTGCTTCTCAGGTGTTCCTTCGATAAGGATTTCTTCTCTTCTGTTTATGGATTTAATTATGTTAAAAGTAGTAAATAAAAGATTAAATGGATGTTGTGATTTGCTGTTGCTCAGTTTGGGTTATGTTATTGTCAATGTGGAAGGATTGGGTTTATGTTTTTAGAAATGGTTCTTTGTTGATGGATTTTGCTGAATAATGTTTGGATATATGCTCTTTGTGTTGTTGGGTTAGGCTCGATGCTCTGATGGTTTATATGATGTTATCCGTTGTTTTTGAATGTGAGAATGAATTACTGCTTCAATGTTTATATTCTGTTAATTTAAGTTTCTGTTGGTTATTGTAAGTGGAATAAGCTATTAAGTTGGATTATGTTGAAGTGAAGTGTGTTATTTGGTTGGTTTCTGATGTAGGATTTCGTTCTCTATGATGTTTACAGTTTAATAGTTATTATTGGATATTCATATTCTGTTTATGTTAAGTTATAAGTTAGAGAAAGGTTTTGAGATAAATATGGACAGTACGAGTGATTGAGGAATTAGAGGAATATGTTTTGGTTAGAGCAGAATGGTTGTTAAAGGATTGTTATTAATAATTAAATGTTATGGATTTATGAAGGTATTGGAAAGGAAGAAGGTTAAGCTGTTGAAACGTGTTGCAGACGCCAAGTAAGTTGATATTTTCTTTGTTTTACTGAAAGGCCTACATCGTAAGAATTAAGAAATTGTATGCGGACTATGTTTATTAGATTTAGGTTCTTTACGTTATAGATTTAACATGTTTCATGCATTGAGGAATATAGGATTTTGATATTGATATGTTTCAAGGATTGTATTGCTGCTTGATGTCGTGTTTATTAGAATTAGGTTATTTTAATTATGTGTTTATTATATTTTAATGGAAATGATATGGATTACGCTTAAGAATTATAGGACAGATATGATCATGCTTCGAGGATTTTATTGATGATATAGAACTGGATGCATTCACGAGCATCATGCATCATGGTTTTTAAAGCGATACGAAAATTGTTTTTCATGCATGGTTTTAGAAAAATGGTTTAATGGATGCTCATACCTACTAAGTGTATGGTGTTCTTGAGGGTTGATCACTTGAAGCGGACAACTATCACTTAGGTTGTAGGAATATCCATTTTATCATTGAAAGTGAAACGGATAATAAATAAAACGAAAATGGAATCAAACGGTAAAATAGCATTGTGGAAGGGAGTGGCCTGTGTGGCCCGGCTTCCCAAAGAGAAATAGCAACATAACGAAAGAAATAAATGTAAATGGGTGTGACAAGATGTGAGGTTGGTTTGGTCACTCATCCTCGTCAACTTTAGACATCTCTAACGCCGTCAAGTCAAGATAAATGTAAAGGGTCGTTTTGAGGTGTGAGGCTAAGTGGGCCGCTCTTCCTCGTCAAGTTCAGACATTTCCAACGCCGGTCAAGATAAAGTTAAGATCAAGAAAATCGTAAAGAAAAATGTAAAGGAAAGATAGAAAAGAAACATAAACATAAACAAAAACATAAAATGAAAATAGATTTTAAAAGCAGCATGACATGTGCATTGTATAGTTTATTTTATATCACTTACTGAGCGTTAGGCTCATTAATTAAGTCTTGTTGATGTAGGATTATGTTTGAGGTCAGGATGATGAACATGTTAAGGAGCAGTTGATAAAGGATTTGCATGCGCGGATCTTATGGCTGACTAGGCTAAAGAGATTTAAAAAGAAAAATTGTTTGTAAAGGAGTTTAAGTATATTATTTGTAAATGCCTTTAAGAAAAAGATTTTATTTACTTCTGCTATGATTTGTAAAAAGGATTTTATGAAAGAAAAGTTTTCCGTTGTTTTAATAAAAGAAAAGTTTCAAAATTTACACGTTTTCAAATGTAAGAAAAATCAGGTCGCTACAGTTGGTATTAGAGCACCCGAGTTTTAAAACAGATTCTGTAGATTGCCTACCTGCACAAGCTTCGACGTGGAAATACTCCATTAACTATAAGTACATTACTAGATTTGTTTTCTAAGTTAATTATTTTATTTCATGTTGAAAAAGTATCATGGTTAGAGGACAATTTGGGGGAGGAAGAAGAAGACGTGCACGAGGCAATGATGGTGGAAGGAATGGACCTGGTGGTCGAGGGAATGAGAATAATCAGGCGGATTGAGAGGATGCAATAGGCCGCTTGGCCAGCTTTGTGGAACGCCTAATAGAAAGGAGGGAAAATGGAAATCCTGGTCCTGTGGTAGCACGTGAGGAAGCTGGATGGGAAAAGTTTAGATGGTTAAGGCCACCAAGCTTTGATGGAAGTGTGTCAAAACTAGATCGGGATGAGGAATGGATTAAAACCTTTGAGGATTTGTTTGAATACATAATGATAAGGGAATCGAAGAAAGTTTCATGCATCGCCTATCTTTTGATCCGGGATGCTAGGTTCTGGTGGGATACAATTAAAGTTGCCCAAGATATAAGAGTGATGACTTGGAGGGAGTTTAAAGATGTTCTCTACAATAAGTACTTTAACCAAACAGTTAGGACTCAGAAGTTGGTAGAGTTCGTACATCTCCGCCAGACCGCATCAGTTGCGAAATACATACGGAAGTTCGAATCACTTCCCGGTATGCCAGTCATATGGTGGCTACCAATACCCTCCGAGTATACTAGTTCGTTCAAGGATTGAAAGCATAAATATATTGAGGCATAATAATTTATGGTACAGAAGATGTGTCATATTCTAAGATCGCGGCTAAAGCCTTAGCAATAGAAGAAGCTGAAGATCGAGTTATTAAGTAGAGGGAAGATGATCAGAAATTCAGAAAGAATAATGAGACACAACACTTAGTGGATGAGCAATTAAATGAAAGAGGAGTAAAAAGGACGCTTGACAGTAAATATCAATGTGCAAAGGACAAGTGGACGCGAAATGAGTTGGGTACTGCTTTAGTTGGGACCCCTCAGGCTGGACTATGTCCTAAATGTTAAAGAAACCATTACGGTGAGTGTAGGGTTGGTACAGGGCAGTGTTTTAAGTGCAGCAGGCAAGGGCATCTAGTCAAGAACTGTTCAAGGCTAGGAAAAGAACCAGCATGAGCTGCACTAGGAATATGTTTGATCTTGGAGAATGAAAATGGGAAGCGAGTCCGTAGGATCCTAATGAGTGGGATAGGATTAGAAGACATGTGCAGTGTATGTATTTTATGGTATTGTATGCGGGGATAATATTTCGGTGTATAAAAACATTAAGAGTATAATATAAGTGTTGTTTCTGTAAGTTTTCCTTTTTGACATAGTTGTGTATAGGCGAGAGTAACACATGTACAAGTTGTTTTTATTTTGGTTGGATGTATGAATGTAAATATTTTGCCTCTATTCGATTAAGTTGAACAATGTATGTGATAAAAGGTAAAATGATTATGGAAATGTTTGAGTTTGTTTGTAGGATGTATGAAATTAGCTTTAGGGGAGTAAACAAACAAGGGAAACTCTGTCCAAATTTTTATAAATTGCAAAGGGGATAGGTGAAAAGCGAATCCTACATGAATTAAATCAAGGAGACAATTAGGCGAGGTTGCCTAAGTTGCAAAGGATTAGATAAAGGATAGATTTATTACGAGAAGGAAGAGCATGGAGGGCTATGGACCGAGCTAAATTATTAGGACGATAATTAGTTAGCAAGTGTTTATCCGCTCGGTCGAGATTCTTAAGAAATTGTAGAGAGAGTGTTTCAGACCTTCCATAGCGAATAGTTGGGTACTTGGTACCATGATCACTATTCGCATTGTTAAATTAAAAGTCTAGCCTAGATAAAGATAAGAACTTTGTTTTGATTAAAAGGAGAAATTGATTATTTACCGCTCCCTACATAGGATGAATTTTTGTCGTGAACTCGAAAATTTGAAAAATGAAAAATGAGTTAATGGAGGAAGTTATGCTGTGAGGGATGTAAGGTGGATAGAGAAAGTTGTTTGGACTTAGAAAATGAAATTACATGGTACGTACATAGATGTTGTTGAAGAGGTAATGTTATGTTCCATGTGCTTGATATGGTGGAAACTTAAATCCATAATTAACACCGTCGAGGTTCTGTTCTGCCAATGATTGGAGTTGTAATAGACTATGTTGGCCGAATAGAAGCGAGATGGTGAGGAAGCAAAGACGAAACACAGATCTAAGAGATGAAATGAATAGTAGACTAATGGAAGTGTTGAAACGTCAGGTTAACGAAGTAAGGACTTAAAGGAATGGAGAGGCCAATAGTTGACGGTTCCCAAAGATTTTAAGTGGAAAAGGCTTCAACGACTAAGCCTCCATATTTTGAAGGAAATGTTTATGACCCAACGAGTATGGAGGGATGAATTCAAATGGTGAAGAGTATGTTTTAGTGCGCTAAGGTCAAAGAACAAGAGAAATTTTAGGGAAAGTTACGTGTGTCGGGTTTCAAGTCATGAAGTTTAGGGAGAGTAATAGGAAATAGGAAAGGAAATTTGATTTTAATGGTTGATGGAAGGTCTGTCAGAGATAAGGAGATCAAAGAGACCTTTCATTGAGAGTGAGACACAAGGAAATGAGAAGCGTTTTCTAGGAGACCCATCGATTCAAAGAGAAAATGTTGGATCAAAAGTGTACGAGAAATCATTTTGGAGAGTGTCTCTTGGCTCAAAGCAATGTTTTAAATGTAATGAGAGTGGTCATCTGGTCAAATGTTGTTCGATTTCAGATTAAGGGACAGAAAATGGTTGCACTGAAGGTGTTTTCTATCGTGGTAGATGCAATATGTAGTGAACATGCCTTGTGGTGTCGTATACGAAATTGATATTTTAATATATCCATGCATTAAGGAAGTGAAACGAGTATAGTTTCTGTAAGTTTTCTCTTTGAATATGATAATATACAGATGAGAAAAGGTGTATGGCTGGGTTAGGAGATATATTAGGCGCAATAAAAAAGCTCGTGTTGAAATGATTTGCCACTCACTGGCGGATGAAAGGAAAGAAATTCAGACAAAGGTGACAGATGTAGATGACAATTGGAGGATTTGGATGTGTGATTTAGCGTTTTGCTAAGTTGTTATAGATTGCAAAGGCAGAAGAAGAGAAATCCTTTGGAGGTTTTAGGTAAAGGTATAATGCAAGAAGTTATTCAGGCACTTCTATGTTAAGAATGGTAGTTGTTGTTTTGATTGTTAAGTTAAGGAGGCGTTTACATTAGGCTAAATTTCGAGGATGAAATTTATATAAGGAGGGATGAATGTAATACCCGAACTTAAGCTGGCACTGAGGACAATAATAATTGTTAATTATTGGAAATTAAGAAATGATTTTAGTATGGGATATATTACCTCCAAAATAAGTTTAGTAAATGTAATAGGTTGGAGTATAATTTGTACTGATTGTTAGAATAGGGTTGAAGATTTATTATGTGATTATGGAGTAAATTATAAATTGTTGAGGAATTGGTTAAGAGTTAATTGAGAATAAATTAAAAAGGAAATTTATTAAAGAAAGGAATGAATTAAGTAGAAATAAAATAGAAAGAATAAAAGAAGAAGAAATGGAGAAAACATTGGCGTTTTGAACCATGTGGGAGCGGATGACATGATTTGGCAGTTGAGCGAGTGGCTGACATTTTAGCGTTGGAGCAGTCAAGTTGTGCTCGACCGGTCTCAAGGGGAGCGACGTTCCAGCAGCGAAAACGAAATAGGCAGAAAAGTCTGACCATGTGGGAGCGGTCGAGCAGTGCTAGACCAATCCCACTAGAAAAGGTGGCATATTGGATCATCGTGTTTTCCTGGTTTGTTTTGGGGCGGGAATCCCATGTGATGTGTATTATGTGATTCTCCCACATGTTCTACTTTATAGATAGCGATTTATTAGAAGTGGTAGGTGAGATTATTGGGATAAATGAGGCATCCCATATACGCCTATGTGAAGAGAAAATAGAGAAGAGAAAAGAGAGGCAGAGGGTGAAGTGCTTTAGAGAAAGTTGAAGGGCTGAGAGAGAGAGTCAGAGAAGAGAAAGATAAAAGAGAGAAGCAGAGAGTGAGAGAGAAGGAAGGCTCATGAGCTTCTGAGAAATAAACATAGGAGAGAAAAGAGGAAGTGTGAGGGTGAGTGGTTCTTGAAATGAAAAGAAGGGAAGGCTTCTGACGAGGAGTTACAGAGTGAGAATCTGTTAATAGATGGAAGAGAAATAGGAAAAGAAGAAAGAAAGAAGGAGATGAAGATGGAGACATGAATGGGTAGACTCTGGGTGATGGAGAACTGCTCCTTTGGTGCTTCTTGGTTGTTCCTCTGGTAAGGATTTCCTCTCTTCTATTTATGGACAACTGTATGTGTCGTGTCCTATTACCCATTTCAACTTTAAGAATTCGAAACCAAAGCATACGACACATACAACTGTCATATTACCCATTTTAACATTTAAAAGTAAATAAATGCAATGATGAATTTAACTGAACTGAACGATAAATGAAACATGCTCAATTTAAATTAATACTTACATTTTTTTGAAATTTAAGTTCGTTTAATATAAAATAACCTCTACCTCAAAATTGAGTCAACCAATACAAAGACCCAAAAAAAAAATAATTAGATGAAGTCCAACAGCAGCGAATCCGAAAATTCTTAAGTACTGAACCTAATCATAACAATTTTTATTAAGGATTAGAATTTAAAATTTAAAATTAATTATTTAAATTCGGTTCGAAATCAAACTTGGGCTCGACCCACAACATGGCATTTCCTTGATATAAGTAATATAAGCTAAAAAATATTGTCCAAATTGCCTTTGGCCCAAAAGGGCCTTAGCAACATGGCCTATAGAGCCCAATTAATTTGGCCCAAAGGCCTAAAGTGGTCTGCCCAAAGGGCCCAAAGTTGTCAGAAAGCTGCTAGCCACAACGCGGCTACTATGGCTGCGATTATTCTGGCAACCCCAAAATGCTAGGGCAATCACCCTAAACACAAAATAATCGACAGAGTAATACAATAGTCTAAGTAGTTTCCTTGGTGATTGGACGGAATCACCGTAGGTCAGGAAGTCTTTGTCGTTTCTGTCGAATCGCTGCTTGGCCGAAAGGTTGAGGCTTTCAGTCGAAAATCCTTCCTGACCTCCAATAAAAAACCTTAAACATAATCAATTTAACAGACTAAACAAGCAATCATCATTACCCAACAGTCCAGAATTTGAAGAATTTAAGTAGGATTTATGTTCCTTAATCGGAGAAATTTCTTCCCCGGTAACTACCTACCCTGAGATGACTCACTCGACAACGCCAAGATTAGACCCTTAAAATAAATCAATTTTTCGAACTCAGTCTCACGAAGAGCTTAGAAACAAATGGGAAAATCGTAGCTTACCTTGACAAGAATGAAGCTGCTAATCCACTGGAAGAAAACCAAAATTCACTGATCCTCAAAATCGTTGACACTCGACAGTCAATCCCCTAAATAGGAACAAATTTTTCCCTCAATATTGATCAATCAAGGTGAAACAGACGAAAATCCGACTTCAAACTTACCTCAAACTCAGATAAATCGCTAAACCGTCAGAGACACCTCCTTCAAATTGACAACCGCCGAGAAATGCACTCCGTCGAACGCCAAGAGAGGGAGCAAGAGGAGAGTGGGGGGAAAATCCTTCCCCCACTCTCTGAGAAATAGGAGGGGTCTTCTTGCTCACCCCTCTTTTTCGCCAACAACCCCCTAAAGGGGGTTGTTTTCAGTTAAAAAAAAACAATTTTAATTTTTTTATGGGTGGACCCGTGTTTTGTAGGCTGGATATCTCTTATCTTAATTGGTTATTTGCAATGACCCAAATTTTTATACATTTAAAAATACGTTAAATTTAAAGAAAATATATCAGAGTGCAATCTGGGTCGTTAGAAACACTTAAAACATTTCAGAATTCAAAAACATTTGCGGAAGCGTAATAGTTTAAGGGAAATAAATTAAAATTTTAATTACAATTTAAGAAAATAAAAACTTAATTAAATTACAAATCAATTGTCTCTCGCTTTACATAGCCTGGCCAACCATGCTCGCGCGTGCAAATCCATCATCAATTGCTTCATCCTTGCTCGAGAAACTCCATTTGTCGTGTACCTACACCGCAAGTAAGACGTGAGCCTAAAGGCCCAGTAAGAAAATGGGTTTATGCGGGATGAAATGCCTCTTTTTAATTCTTTGGAATGGATTCACCCCAAGCCAATCTTTTAATTACGAAGATTAGGCATAGTTACGTATTTTAGGAATAGCTTGTACATAGAGCATAGAGTTAAGGGAATCCAATGATTTTTAATTAATTATGTTAATTGATCTTGGGATCCCGACGAAGGAATGATTAATTATTTTCCTCACTCAAGACGTGTAGCCATCCCGTGGTAGTGTTCCTAATTGTTTCTAATGACGTGATGCATGAAACTACTCTGAAAGCATATATAGAGAAATAAACAAACCATATAATAAATAATAGCAACATTATATTTAAAGGATGTTAACATGCTTGAGGAGTTTCTAACCTAATTAACTCATCTGCTTATTTAGGTTGGCTAAATCAATTAAGTTAACATGTTTGCCGAGTTAACAATTAGATTAACATGTTCAATATATTAGTTTATTACACTAGTTATAATTATTCATTTTAGATAGCATGCTCAAAGAACTTAATCGCATGAGGGAATCCAAATCACAGCACAAAATAAAGAAATTACCTACATAGCTACACAATATCAATAGAATTACAGCAACATTAAAGTGCAAGGCATCCGAACATAGAAAAACTTACAAGCTAACAACACTAAACATCCGAGGCATCAACCAAGAAATTATTACAGAACAATATAAAATTTAGCATTTTGCGTTATCACACATACCATCCAAACAGAGAAACATATGAAGAATTCAAACATAGAAGGACATGTAGGCTAACAACGAAGATCAACAGGAGAGATAGCACATAGTAACATAAAAATCTAACATTCTACCCTATCAACCTAAACAGTGAGCATTTTAATGAGTTATCAACAATTAACCTACATATGTGTTAAAGAAAACATGCAGAGAAAACATGCAGAGCAATTATACAGAACCTAACTACAAGGGGAAATACAAAAAACTAACAATGACAATCATAGAGGAATTAACAACAGAAATCAACAGAGGAATTAACATCGACAATCAACACCAAAGACTGACTCACGCACACACTTGCGGGTAGGGCTTAGACGGCCAGACACACCTAAGTCTTACCATCTAGACGAAAACCAATCACGGAGAGCAACTCCATTCTCGGCCATCACCCTTCGCAGTTACCCACAACAACCTGAAGGAAACTCTCGGCTCCAGCTCACCCTCTCAATTCCTTCAGATTGTCCCTCGGTAGAATGACCAAAACAGAACAGAACATCTACCAGATTTTATCAACAGAGACTGACTCAAAGAACAGAGAAATCCATACCGACAGACATCTGACGTCTCTCTCCAGAAAACTCCCGAGAGCATATCCTCCTCCAGAACACCTCAGCCTCCAGGAGAGTTCACCCTTCTCTGTTCTCTCTCTCTCATCCAGAATATGAAGACAGAAGACAATTTGAATTGTTAAACCCACTTATCCCATGAAATTAGCCACCGATCCAGATTTTTCGGCCACAATCGTTCGTCGTTCAACTCCTAGCTGGACCACACTCAGTCGTCCTTCACCAGGCAGGAACCAGTGGACCGATTTGGTCCAAATAGAGTCGCAGACCAGACGACAAGTCATTTCCTAAGCGAACCGACAGCCCCTACCTCGATCGTTCCTCCATGAGCCACAGCCATCATCGCCGCTCCAATCCTGCCCATCTCCACCTCCGATTATTCGAAATCAACAAGGGACCAACAATCGAGACTTACCTTAACCGAAGCATTCGCCAAATCATCGCATCGCCCATTTCGAGCCCAAAGTAGCCCATGACCAGACGCCGACCGAAACTGCTCGGTCGCGGTCGCCGTTACCTTCGTCGCTCGTCGCCTCTCCTCCGAACGGCACTCGCCTCAGCTCCCTCTCTCCCTACTCTCGTTCTCTGACGGATTTTGCGGGTGACACAGCGAACAGAATGGCCTTAGGCCATTCTGTTAATTACAACAGGACCGGTTCTTGAACCGGTTCAGTCCACTCAAATTCTTAATCCCCTCTACTAATTTACCTACTTAATTAATTAAATTTAACCCCTTTTATCAAATTACCCACTTAGTTAATTAAGTTAAATCTAATTTATTTATTTACTTTAAAATACCCATCAATTAATTTAATTTATCAAATTAAATTCAATTTATTCTTTAATGTAAAACAATTAAATTAATCTCAAGCAATATAATTTAAATTCATTAAATTAATATTTATTTTAATTACATAAATTCCCATAATTTAAATCTAACGAATACGTCCTGTAATATCCCGATGATTAAAATTATCAGGGTGTTACATTATCTATAACCATCTTATGTAATTGTTTTAGATAGTGAAAATTGAATAGAAAAATCTTTTGCTTTATTTTCGAAATTGGAGTGATTCCTCTTTCAAACATTTGCTGAGTTACATCCAAAGTTTCCTTATGTGTGTTGCA
This sequence comes from Begonia loranthoides, assembly GCA_022433065.1. Taxonomy (NCBI): domain Eukaryota; kingdom Viridiplantae; phylum Streptophyta; class Magnoliopsida; order Cucurbitales; family Begoniaceae; genus Begonia; species Begonia loranthoides. The sequence goes on from CM039483.1 coordinate 27,138,175, forward strand.
TCACAAAATTGAGTTTACTTTGTGAGTTGAGTGAGTTCTCTTATTGACATACCTACTCCTACTCCTTGGAGGAAGAGTGTGTGAAATGATTTCCAACTTTCCAAAGGAGTTTCATTGGTAAAGACATTAATACGGGAGTTACAAGTGTGTCTACTTGCTATTTCCAGCCAATCGACTTCTCCACCACATATTTCCAAATCTATGAAATTTCTTACTCTAATTTTAGAAGAGTTATTCTTTATTCATCAAGAAAGTTTCTGTCAAAATTTCAAAGCAAAAGCTTCTAAAAACAAGGGATTTATGGGTTTCTAAAGTCAGAACTTTCTTAAAGTGAATTGTAGAAATTGTTGAAACTGTCCAAGAAGGCGATCAACCGCAAACCTCCATATGATCGATCACCCTCAATTTCCTTCACCTCTATAATGATTTTTTATGTTGCTGATCAACTGCTCATGCTACTCCAGCTTTGCGGATGATAAAAAATCACAGAGTTGAGGTTGAACTCTTTTAGGGCTTGAACAACCACTTCTCCTCATTCTCAAACCTTAGGCTGATCAACATTTCATCTCCAAATCAACCACTTACAAGTTATATTTCTTATCCTCCTTCCGTTGGTGTATCATTTGGTATAAGAGCTAAAAAGACTCCTAATAATTGTGTTCTTTCTTTTTACTTTATGATGGCATTGGGAGCCATTAGGAGCAAGGAAAAGTTGGAAACATCTATTCCTACTTTTAGCGGTTCAGATTTTTCCAAAGATTATTTGGATTGGTAAGATGAGGTCAATTTTTTTTTTCAAAGAGCTATTCTTGTAACGACCCACGTTTTTCAAAATCCTTTTTGTTTCTTTATATTTTTAGTTATAAAAATTTTTCTTTTTAAAACGTGTACAATTAAACTTTATCAGAGTAAATGAGTGGAATAATTTGAAAAAATTATTTAAGGTATATGAAGAAAATTGACTTGAAAAGATATCAAAGTATTTATAAAATAATTAAATCAAAGTTTTGATACTTAAAACACAACAATCCATAGATTCAAATAACAGTCTAGTTTGCAAAACGTTTTTTGAAATTAAAAACATCATTAATCATAAAAACCACCAATGTTTTTCTTGGGCCATAACTCATCAAGTCGAGCCCAATTGGTAACCTAAGAGCTTTGCAAGCAATTCATCTTCCTCTAAATTGACATCATCAACATTATCACAATCACCTGCATCACAAGACAAAACAATGAGTCTAACGCTCAACAAAAAATATGATGAAATGCAATGCTTATGCTCATGCTTATGCAGTCATTCTCTAAAAAAGAACCTATTTTTTCTGTCTTTTCATTTTCTTTACATTTCCTTTACGTTTCATTACTAGAGAAATGATACATCTGTTGGTTAGTGTGGACTAACCGACTCTATCCCTACATGGGTGAAGGCTTCCATCTGGGGTGTTCCCACCTATGACTGTCACCAATCTTTGTCTTTTCTGACGTTAAGGACTAAGAGCAAGGATACATTTGTTGGTCGGTGTGGACTAACTAACGCTCGTTCCCTACCTGGGGCGAGGTTTTCCATCTGGGGTGTTCCTACCTACGACCGTCACCCTAACTCCCGAACCCCCACACGCTCATTTATGTTTATTTGTTCATTTCATTTATCATGTTATGCATATGTCACATTTTCATAAGTCCTATCAGGATGCATGAATGTCAGTTCATATTCAGTGTAACTGTTCATAGCAGTATATAACAATCATGCTTAAGCTAAAACAATTCATTTCTATAGTTAGCATTTTATCGATAATATATAAAGCACCATTAAGAGAACTATCAATTAAATCAAGTATTTGCTAACAGGGAGAATAATTAACAATTTAACAAAGGCAATTATACACTAATTAACCAACAACAGTTTATAGGCTATTTAACAGAGGCAATGTAACATAAATAATACATATTGATTGACAAGGAGCATTTCCTATTCTAATTTTACAGGGAGCAATTTATATTGTAATATATATGCTAATTACAAAAGGGCAATTTATATGCTAATTAACGTAGGTCAAATTATATGCTAATTAATTAACAAGGTAATTATTTAACAAAGAATCACACTTTAAACCTATTTTCCATTGTCCATTTCTTCGCCGTTAACAACCAATCATAGGTCCCCTTTCCACTTCCCATCAGTTCATATTTAATAGAAATTAAGGCCAATGATAGCACAATACTTCACAGAGAGGCAGTATGGGAAAATGCTTTATACAAATATCCATGGTAGCACTTAACCAACTAAATAATAGTAACTAGTTTTCCAACAAATTGACAGTGGCGATTAACAATCTTCAATTTCCTTTATTAGCAGCATATTAACGATAGACAACAAATAATGAAAGCAGGACTCAGCTTAGCAGCTTATTAACATTTGACAACAAGAACTCAAAGAGTAATCTCATCCAATTATTGTTGACATTCTTAGCAAGTATTAACACCAAACAAGGTCATTAAGCCACACCAACAAAGTAGGAATTATCAACAAGATTCAAAGCAGGTATTCCAACTTCGTACATGAAACAGTTTCTCAAATCAACAGGAAATGACAGTGGTTAGCAATTCAACTAACCAGAGCATATTGACATAGAACAACAACTAATGTAGTGTTCAAACAAACAAGACAGTCCCGTGATGTAGGGCCTCCACTGGCTAACGTACATCCCATTTCTTACCTCAAGGTGTTTCTGTAACGACCCGGATTTTTGTAAATCTTTTAAAATACGTGAAAATTTGAATTTTCTTTTTGAAAGTAAATCAGAGTGCGTCTAAACCGGATCGCTACCAACCATTCATAAAATTCATTATAAAATTTCATTTTTGTAAAACTTATGCGGAAGCATTAAAATAAAAACCATGGAGGTAAAACGTTTGCGGAAGCGTGAATATAATTTAACTAATGAAAACAAAACATTTAAATACGATTTATTACAACTTAACATGATTAAAACAATTTTTCTTTTACCCTTTTTATGTCTGGCCAGTCGTGAGCATTCCTCAAGCGTGCAAACTCATTATCTCTACTTGCTATTGTTTGTCCTTTATCTTTCGCTACTCCTAGTCCATGTGTTCCTCATAGCGCATTAGTACCTACATCTACACCACAAGCAGTTGTAAGCCCAAAGGACTTAGTAAGGAAAAAGGAAAAATGCATTATGCTTATGACTCTCTTTAGTTCCTTTAGAATGGGGGCCACCCAAACCAATTCTTTCATTTACGTTTCCTTTCTTTCTTTCTTTTCTTTCTTTCTTTACTCGTACTTCGAGCTGGAGATTAGAAGAACCCGTATGGGATGGTATAGTGGGTCGGACCTAACCTCCTGTGGATAACTAGGTCCCGTTCTCGATATGGTAGGGGCATTTCCTAATTATCAGACTAGGACCGCTACCCATCCACCTCCTAACTCCCTTTTCTTTTCATTCATTTCCTTTGTCTTTTCATTATTATTTTACTTCCTCACTATGCATGTGAGTACTACCCCTTTGGAGTACTCCCTACTTGATTTCTATTACATGATGCATGAACAAACATTCTCAACCTAACGTGATGCATGATGCTTCACAGTATAACATTCATAGAAAATGAAGTGTGCATATAATCCAAGTATCTCTCATCTTTACGAGAAATTTATCCTAGCACATTCTTAATCAACTGTCCTTCAACACCTTTCTAGTCCTTGAAAGAATTCTAACCCACGTAGGAACTCAACTTCACCCAAAATTCGACAGGTTCCTTTTTTGTCTACCTCCCATGAGAGGTCAAACCTCATACTCTAAATTCTTTCTCAAAGGTTATAACCCAATGGGCAATAACTTTACTAGTCAAGTCCTACGTCCCTACTTCGATTTAGTTGTTCTGTTGTAATTTAAGTATTCACGTTTAGCTATCTAGTAGGGTTTTTTTTTTTTTTTTTTAAATTTTATTTTATCTAGTTTGTTATAATTTATGTGACCTCGTTTATCTATCTAGTTGATCCAGCTTATGCTTATCTATTTAGTCGATCTAACTTATACAGGATTTTCTTTTCCATTTATTTTCCTTTCTTATTTTCTAAAAATTTGAGCAGAGTCTCCCCTATTTTTTTTACACTCCCCTAAAGCTAAAATATTGTATAAAAATCCAAACAATTCCAGAATATTCACTTATCCAAATCCAGAATCCAAATCCAAAATCTAATATACAAGGTATAGCATCCAATGGTAACGGGTAACTCATAAATCGACAATCATAAATACAAGCAAAACATTTATTGTCATGCCTACTTAGTCCACTAATCACTACAATTAATTCCTGACTATTCCTTTATCGAACTACAATAAGGAAATCGCACATTATTAAAGTATACGGAAAACATTAGGAAGTACACTTACAGCGATGATGGATTTCCACATCGAGGCTCGTGCTGGCAGACAGACTTCTTTAATTAGTTTGGCTTTTACCAAATTTGTTTTACTAAGCAAACATTACTGACTCAGTTTTAAAAACGATTATCAAAGCAACTTACGAAAATCGTTTTTAAAACCACTGCTCTGATACCAACTGTAACGACTTGGATTTTTGTAAATCTTTTAAAATGAGTGAAAATTTGAATTTTCTTTTTGAAAGTAAATCAGAGTGCGTCTAAACCGGATCGCTACCAACCATTCATAAAATTCATTATAAAATTTCATTTTTGTAAAACTTATGCGGAAGCATTAAAATAAAAACCATGGAGGTAAAACGTTTTGCAGAAGCGTGAATATAATTTAACTAATGAAAACAAAACATTTAAATACGATTTATTACAACTTAACATGATTAAAACAATTTTTCTTTTACCCTTTTTATGTTTGCCAGTCGTGAGCATTCCTCAAGCGTGCAAACCCATCATCTCTACTTGCTATTGTTTGTCCTTTATCTTTCGCTACTCCTAGTCCATGCGTTCCTCATAGCGTATTAGTACCTACATCTACACCACAAGCAACTGTAAGCCCAAAGGACTTGGTAAGGAAAAAGGAAAAATGCATTATGCTTATGACTCTCTTTAGTTCCTTTGGAATGAGGGTCACTCAAACCAATTCTTTCATTTACGTTTCCTTTCTTTCTTTCTTTTTTTTTTCTTTCTTTACTCGTACTTCGAGCTGGAGATTAGAAGAACCCGTATGGGATGGTATAGTGGGTCGGATCTAACCTCCTGTGGATAACTAGGTCTCGTTCCCGATATGGTAGGGGCATTTCCTAATTATCAGACTAGGACCGCTACCCATCCGCCTCCTAACTCCCTTTTCTTTTCATTCATTTCCTTTGTCTTTTCATTATTATTTTACTTCCTCACTATGCATGTGAGTACTACCCCTTTGGAGTACTCCCTACTTGATTTCTATTACATGATGCATGAACAAACATTCTCAACCTAACATGATGCATGATGCTTCACAGTATAACATTCATAGAAAATGAAGTGCGCATATAAAAGAATGTAACGGTAACTGAAAACACATATATAAGAATAACAGTAATTGAACGTACACATAAAAATAGAAGTAACTGGAATTGAAAGCACGTTTAACATGAGAAATAACCAACCCAATGGAATAGCACGCTCAACATATATAATGAATTTAAACAAGGAAGGCATGCTTGAACTATTAGAACACAATACTATAAATCGATATGTTAATTCTTCTAGTTAATTTCCTAGCTCATTTTCCTGCTCTTATATTTCTAAGCTATTATTCTATTCAGTTATTAACAAGCTCCTACGTCGATTTCATGTTTTTATTCTACTTAACTAACTATACTTTGGCTTAGCAGAAAATACATACGAAAGACATGTGATCATAATTGAGATCCTAGGCAATACTAAGACAATAATAACAAAAGCAATTACAAAACATTCATTCGTATAATAATTGAAATCTTTGAGACCCTTAACTCATTCACGTTACTCCATTCTCTTTTCTCCTTATTTATCATTCTATTCTTTAGTAATTTAAAACATTGATTATAAATTTGAATAATCAGCAGGCTCCACGGGAAATGCATCCTCCTCTGCTCCTGGCATTATCATTTATTGACCATTTCCTACACCACAAGTAAAACGTGAGCCTAAAGGCCTAGTAAGGAGTGAGGTATGTTTGTATGCTTTATGCCTCTCTTTAGTTCTTTTGGAATGAGTACCGCCCCAAACCAATCTTTTTTCACATTTCATTCTTTCATTCATTCTTTCTTTCATTCATAACTCATACGTTGAGCGGGAGATGGAGGAACATGTGTTGGAGGTATAGTCTTGGTTGGCTTCTAACCACCTAGGGTAGCTGGTCCCGTTCTCGACGAGGGAGGAGACTTAGTCCAGACTACCTAGTTAGATCCGAACTACCCATCCGTCCCCCGAATCTTCATTCTTTCTTTTCCTTTCATCCATTTCATTTATTCATTTTCCTTTCATAATGCATATGAGTACCACCCCATAGATGACACTTCCTACTTGTTTCTATTATCATGATGCATGTTGATACAATATAAAAGTAACAATAATTAAACATCGTATATAATGAATAAAAGTAATTAAAATGTATGAAAGAGAAGAAATATATCAATGAATTGAAACAACGAATGACATGCTTGAATGTACAAAACATAGCAGTGAAAGAAATAGCAGATTGAGCATGCTATTAAACGGGGATTAAACGTTAAATGACAATAAGCTACTCAAACTAATTAGGCATGCTTAACATGGACATGTAATTAACAATTAACTAGAAACATGCTTAGTAAATTGATACGAGCTAATGACATGAATCCTAAACACGTGTACATTTGAAAGTAAAGCATAGTTCAACAACATTATTTCTAGCTAGAGTTAACACTCTACTTTAAGGTTATCGAAAATTAAATGAGTCATATTAGGGATTCATTATCAATAGGGTCTACTATCTTAATAGCAAGATGATATACAACACTTTAAACAGAATAGAACTACTGTCCATGAACTAGTTAATAGCTTATTCATATGTGTCATTTCATTGAGAAATCTTCAGTTCATTAGTTCAGTTTAATAGTCTGTATCACAAAGCTTAACGTTAGAAAGCATAATCTTAGCAGTAGCATTATCAGTTTCTCTATCAAATAAAGCATTGAATTGCAGTGAAAGAAAATACAAAATATTAACGAAGGAAACACACAGACACTACTTGTGGGTAGGGCCTCCACTGGCCAAGACTTTACCCAATCCTTACTTGTTGAAGAAATCCTACACGGACAGCAAAACAGCAACCACCCAACTTGATCCTTGTGTTCCCCTTAGCTTACAAGACCTCACACACACTCACATATCACCTCACAATTTCTCACTTCACTTAGAATTTTCACACAGCTCACACACTCTAGAGGGTTCTCACTCTCGCTCGCAAAAGAAAACTGAATGCAGGGAAAGGGTTAGACTGAACCCTTAATAGGTGAAACTTACCTAGAGAGGGATAATCGTACACAACCTAGAGAGGGAGAGGCGTTCTTCGACGTGGAGAGGGTGTGTCCAGGCGTTGGGAGTTGTCTCCCGTGTCGCCTTAGTGCGTATTTATGGACTACGTGACAAATGTTCTGTCATTTAAAACCTATTATATTCGTAGAACTAGAACATTTCAGACGAGGAGTGCGTCCTGGCCTCATCCGCGTTTGTCCAAATTCCTCATTTTCACTGTCCGAGCCGCGTTTTCAGATGAAGGACTGCGTCCTCGCGTTCGTCCGCGTGCCTCCGAAACTGTCCAAAAATTGGACAGATTCAGTCCTTCATCCACTATAGTCCGCCGTCGTCCGGGCTCGTCCGAAACCTCGTGTTTATAGGCGACAGATGAATTTGGACGCGGAGTCCTGTCCTGTATCGTCCCAAAACGCAAGGATGACATTCCATGCTTTGTCGGACGCAACCCCCTGTCCAAGTGCGTCAGAATTTGTGGGTTCCACATTTTCTCCAATGCATCTAAATTCGTCATTTCCTATTTTATTCCACAATTTTTCACACTTAAATTATTCTTCAATATTTACCCCATATATACACATCATAAATTAACATGTATTGTCACGCAACGTAATATACTAATTATCCTGAAAATTAATTACATCGGGTATACGGGAAAAATATTATCGGGGTATTACATTATTCTATTTTAAAATCTGCAATAATCATCAGAATTCAATTAATTCAATTACACCCAATTATTTTCCAATTATGCATATTAAATCCCATTACAAAAAATTGGGGTATTATATTAACAGTTGTTGAAATCGTTTAAAGACTCTACTTTATGGTTTTTAAATACTCTAAATCATGTTGTTTTTGGAAAACAATTTAAATGTTTTTATTATTTTACGTAAAGTACTATGATGTTTTCTTGTAAGTATATTTTAAATGGGTTTTAAAATGATCAAATTTTTATATTGTCATAAAATGGATATAGAAATGTATAAGCAGAAATGAGATGTTACAATCTTTCTTCGGCACAAAAGCATCTTTTTCTTGATCAAACAACTCTCATCTTGTTCACTCTTTTAGTCCAATGATCCCTCTCTCTTCCACAAAAAATCTTTCACTCCTTTGGAAGTATCTTTTCTATTCACTCTTAATCTAACGATGTATACCCCACCCACACAATAGATCCAATGGTTGCCATTTACTCTGCTCATCCTAACCATTTCCTTCATCCAAAATAATACCATACAACATATGAGTTCCTTCCTTCCAGGAATCAGTATGCTCCTATGGACGCCTTCCTTAGACAACTCTTTAGTCTTTAACAACGGACATTTCCTTCAAAATGAAAACGTTTATAAATCACAGTCAAAATATGCACTACACTACATATCTGATTCCTTCTATTTTAACTTGTACCCAATTTAAACTATTATTAAATTATCCTTTTTATTAAAATTCTTTACATTTATTTATATAAACTATAAAATACACTTATTTTAAACAATTCATAATATATATATATACACACACACACACACATACACATATATACCCTCAAGCAAAAGTTATTGCTTAAAAATAATAATTATTTTTCTTACAAAATTTGCGGTCACTACACCTCCTCTCGATGTCACCCATTCAGTTCTCATCACTATCTTCTCTTTTCTTTTCCTGGTCCGTCATTGTCGTCTAGTGGTTATCACCAATGTCTCACTTTTCATTGAGTAAAGTAATCTTTTTTGCAGGTGAAATTTTGTTGTTCCACTACAAATTATTATCTTTCTACAGCGTAAAGTAATCGTTCTATGAACGAAAATTAATATTTTAAATCTATTTAGTGGAAAGACAACGTTCCACGGTGGAAAAGATAACGTTATATAGTAGAATGACAATATTTTTTAATGGAAAACGTAACCGTGATATTTATTTCATCTATTTTCTATAGTTCAGTGCTTAACTTGTTATGACCCTATAGTAAGTGACTATTCTGTTAATTTCTGTTTATATGATAAGTATTTGCAATAAGCAAAAGTCAATTAAATATTCACATACAGTCTTTAATTTAGTTTTTATTGATTCAAGCTACATAAAATAACTCTGAACTATTAGGTTTAAAGCCTGTCTTGAACGCACATGATTGTGCTAATATGATGAGATAATAGTTTATTTCAAATTTTCAATTTTTAAAAATGTTACTAGTTTTTGCATAATATGACTTTAACAGTTGAAAATAAATGGTTATATAATTAGAATGAATAGAAGTTTATTGGGAAATTAATAATAAACAAGGTTAAAAATGAGAAGACTTTTCAACATATAAGGTTTTTAGTTAACTTATTTGAAATCGATTTTCCTATCAAATTGAAAAATTTTTAGTTAACTATTTGTTGAAAAATCAATGTATTCTAAACTAAACATGTTTTCGATTCTTGAAGAAAACTCGCATAAAAATAGATTTTTAAAACATTAAGTTGTTCAAAATCGATTTTGGTATCAAAATGGAATATTTTCAATCAACCAATCCACTAAAGATACTCGCCGAAAAATACGTTGTTTGTTACATTAAAAAATGACAAATAATTCAGCAATTAGAGCATAAATAACATTTTTCATTGCGAAAAGAATAGCTTTTCTTTTCGGCAAGTAATCTTTTACTTGCGAAAGTAATCTTTTCCCTACAAAAAGTAATCTTTCCTCTGCGGAAAGTGTATCTTCTGCAGCAGAAACTTATTTTAAACAAATTATTAATTAAATTGTTAATTAATTTTTTAGATACATGTCCAATTTGGTAATTAATTATCCAATAATTAATTATAAGTTTAAATTAATTACCAATTTTAATTTTTGCATAATATTAATTAAATTGCTAATTGATTTCAAAACTAATTTAACAAATAATTAACTTGATAATTAATTGCACTTTATAATTAATTAAATAAAATAATTTGGTAATTAATTATCGAATTGGACAAGTATCTTAAAAAATAATTACTAATTTAATTAATATTCTGTGGATAATATGTTTCTGCCCTTTATGGAAAATCATATTTTCGCTGCGGAAATTAATATTTCCTTGAGAGTAATATTCCCTCTAAAGAAAGTGTATCCAGAATATTAATTAAATTGTTAATTAATTTTTATAATACTCACCCAATTTGTTAATTAATTATCAAATCAATTACCTAATGATTAATATAGTAATTAATTTCATCTTATAATTAATTACTTGGAAATTAATATGGTAATTAATTTCAAATTAGATGAGTATCTCAAATATTAATTACCAATATTTTGTGAAAAATGCATTTCCACTGCTTAAAATAAGTTTCTGTTAAGAAAGATATATTTTTTGCTAGGGAAAAGAAAATGTATTTTTCGCAGGGAAAACGTACATTTTTTGTAGGGGAAACATATATTTTTTGGTGTGGAAAAAAATTAAATTTTTAGTGAAAAACATGATAGCGATGCTTACTGTGTTCATTTATAATAATTCAGTATTTTATTTGTTAACATAAATTATTTAGTGATTGTATTGTAATTAATTTCATAGTTAAGAGGTGATTTATTAATTTCTCTAGTTTATTTCAAACATGCGTGTCCTTTCTATCAAAAAAACAAAAGAAGAAAATATTCCCAACGACATCCAAGTAGCTATGATGAAGTTAATGAGGAGCGGCACATGCAATATAACCCAAGAAGGAAAATGCGGGTCTGCATAACTTTGGATCCAGCAATTAATAAAAAAAGTACAAAATCAATCAAATAAGAAGAATTATCCAAAAATGAAAAGAAAAATCTTAAAAGTAAACGAAAAACGAAGAGTTGTGAGTACTATTGGTTGAAATGAAACGGAGAGGAGTGGGAATGCTTCGAGTTCTGGGCAGGAGCTGCCACCATTTTGAAAGCCACAGTGTACTCTCCCAACAGCGCCACCATTATTGCTACCCTAAACATCTTTATTCAGTTCTGAAAAACCAGGAAGGGATAAAAACCCCTTTCTTATAAACCCTCGGTTCGAATTAACGTGGGGATGGGCTTCCTCTACACGGAGATACTTGCGAGAAACCGATGCTAAATTTAGAAGTTGTTTTGCTTTTGTTCTTTGTTAGGAGTGTGAGGACGACACATAATCTAAAAGCAAGCCACGTGCCCTGGAGTAATGATTCAACCAGCTGTTGATGGTAGGATAAGATGCGCAATCAAAGCAACTCATGGCGGCTAAGAGTAGACTAGTTTCATAAAGCAAGTGATCAATTCGTAATCACTGTTGCAACGAACCCTCCTAATGAACACTGCCATATTGTGTGACTGTAATCATAATCTTGCCGACTTAAAATATTTGAAACAAGTAGCTGAAAACATGTGCAGAAAAATGAGGCAACCACAAGAGACAAAGAATGACCAAGCAGGATAGATTACCTAACCCTCCGTTCAAACGCGAGGAAAGGCTTTCTTTACGGTTTTGTTTGGCTTTGGCCACATCCAATTTAATTTTTCAATCAGAGAATATACCTTCACTGTAGAGACGCTTTTCTCAGGCTCGTGCTGGTGGAAACCATATTGAATTTGATGCATATCTTGTAACATATGATAGATAGAATGAGGGTGACCAACTCTATTTAACTCAATTGAAAATGAAGTTAGATATTTCTCGTAGTGTTCTTATATGAACCTCACTAAAAATGGTGTGATTCAAAGAAATTAGAAAATTGTTCTAAATTAGTTTCGAAAACAATAGTGGACCATGTCCCTTTATCTATCATGTCCCGTTATCTATGAAGAGATAATAATCAAATGTATAATATTAGTGAAAATAGAAAATTATTTTCTATTAAGAGATAAAAACCAAAGGTATAAGAAAAATTGTACACGCCTTAAGAAAGAAAAGAAGATTGTGATTGATAAGTCTAGATTGAATACAGCAAGAAACTCTTAATGAATTTACGAAGTTTTTTGAAAAAATGAAAGAGAAAACTCTAACTATATAATTAACAATCAACCTCCCTAATAAAATAAATATGCCTATTATTTATAAGTTACAAATCGATAAATAAAAGATTTCTAATTTGATTCAAATTTCTTTAATCACCATATCTTCGAAATTTCAGTAATTGTTCTAAACGTTGGATAAGAATTGTTGAATTTGAATTGGATAAGTTTGTTTAATTTATATAAAATTTGGAATGCTGTTTGAATGATCAAATCTCCTTTAAATTTTGTGATTTTAGTGTCTATTAATTTGTATGCAGATCACATTTCCATTTGAAATCTTTATATATGTGAAATCTATGAAATAATCCTTCAAGGTCAGCGTAATGAAAATTTTGAATTATTTTCCAAATCTTCTAAAATCACCATAAATCAATTTTCATGCACACCATGCCCAAAGCCTTTAATTAACTCTTCTAATTGCCTTGATAACATTGACCAAGTATTTGTCTTTTTTTGTGGATGAATCATTGAATCTATTTTAGAATTAGTCCACACTTGTTGTACAAATCCATTAAGTATTTCTTTGGCTTCTTTTACTTTTGCCCTTGTAATTGGCTTAATTAGAATAAGTAATGAATACTTTATAATAGCTCCTTTATTCGCATCATTATCTCACTCTTGAAAAGGATATGTCCTCAAATCTTTAGAGAGATGATCCAACATAGAAGTTGTGTCATTGATTGGCTCATGAACTTAGAATGATTTTACTGTTCTTTGTTGCAACTCAATACATCTTTGAAATGGAAACATCCTTTTATGCATAAGTGTCAAAACATGATCTCCAAGGTCAAACACAACATGTGAGAAAGTAGATGATCATTGTTTGGTGATTTTATCTATCACAAATCGGAGGCAGGCTGAACAGAATCGTCGGGTTAGACGACCCGATTCTCTGAGAGAACTTGGTTACCCAACCCAAAGCTTGAATTTTTATGCGGAAGACTTAACGGGAATAATACCAAGCCCAATCCCAAATCACATGGGTTGGGGTCCACAGAGTGATAAACTAGAGACATGATAGCATAATAAAGAAAAGTACTGTGCATGAATTAAATCAAACAACACCAAAACTTAAATCCCAACATACTAGGAACAAATGGATTGAACCGACAAACATCCACCCATTCACGAGGAGATCGTGACACCCATCAGGTAACATCAGCTTCGCCCAGCTGCCACACGTACAAGACCAGTACGCCAAACCTACACCCTAACTTGGGGAAAAATATAGTATAAGAGGTGAGTGACTAACTTAGTAGGAAAATTTATACTAAATGCAATGCATTCTAAAACTATTTTCTTAATCCTTTGAAAACCATTTTATGCTTCTCATTTACCGTACATGCATTTTGAACATTTAAAATCTATTTAACATTTTAAATAACTGGCCCATGGCCCTCAATGTGACTTTATTAATACTCCTAGTATATATAGACAGCTATAATCGCAAAATATGCCAACATCATTTTTCGTATGAAAACGTCATCGGTGAAAAGGGATGGTCACTCAAGGACCCATCCGTCACTCATCATCGAAAGGTAGTATGATCTCTCAGATGTACCGACAGGTTATCGCCACGGCCAATATGATCCGAAGATTTGGTGCGTTACCAAAGTTGTCGGCGAACCAGTTAGCCAGGACACAACTCGTGTAACTGCCCAGCACAAGTCACAAAAAGGTGGCTATCCACCAATAACAATACCCCATGAGGTAGGAACGAATACCATTGACGGTGATCTGCAAATCCAGTGTAACGATCTGAATTTTTCTAACTTCAAAAATCACGCTAAATTTAAAACTTTTATTAAACAACTAAATCCCTATTAAAACCCTTCAATTGAAATCAAAGTTATTTTCTTAAAAACCCGATCGTAAAAACATCTTACTTAAAACTCGTTATTTAAATCTTTATGGACAGTAGAAGACTTATTTATAAAATCCATTTTTCTCATTTTACAGCAGAAGCATAAATCATTCGTTTTAAAAGACAATAAGTAATCTTGTATTTTACATTTACAAAACCCCTTTTCCTTTTACTTTCCTTAGCCTAGCTAGCCACAAGTCTCGCCTATGCAAATCCTTCATCAACTGCTTCTTCATCTTATCTCGTGCATGTACCTACACCATAAGCAAATTGTGAGCTCAAGGCCCAGTAAGAAATGAGATATGCAATATGACGTATGCCTCTAACTCATTATGTCGAAAGAGGTCCACCCTAAACCGTTCTTTTCTTTATGTTTCATTCCTTCATTACTCATACATCGAGTTGAGAGATTGAAGGAATTTGTGTAGGAGAGAATAGTCTCTTTGTCGGCTTCTAACCACCTAGGGTAGATAGTATCTCGTAACCAAACAAGGGAAGAACATAGTTCTTTCGTAACCCAATAAGGAAAGTGCATAGTTTTTCCAGTTTACCTTATTAGATCCGAACTACCTCTCCATCCCTCAACTCCCCTTTTTCATTCATTCATTTTCTTTATTCATTTTTCCTCACGTAAATGCATATGAATACCCACCTCCGACAGGGTATTTTCTACCTGTTTCTATTATCATGATGCATGTCAATGAGAAGCATTATCATGATGCATGTTAATGAGAAGTAGTAATCACAACAATATAAAAGTATCAGACATGAAGTAGTAATCACAACAATATAAAAGTATGAGATATGAAAAGTCTACTAACATACTATATAGGCATGCTCTGTAATTTAAAGGAATCAATAACAATATAGACATGCTTTGCGATTTAAAGGAAACAATAATAATATAAGCATGCTTGGCAATTTAAAGAAAGCAATAACAATATAGGTATGATTGGTAATTTAAAGAAAGCAATAACAATATAGACGTGTTTGGCTATTTAAAGGAAACAATAACGATGTGCTAACATCCTAAACATACTTAGAGATTAAATTAATAACGTGTGAACAACATAGGCATAATAAATAAGGCAACATAGTAGAAACACTAACAAACAATCAAAGAAAAGACACAGCTTATGGTATAGGGCCTCCACTAGCCAACAACTCTACTCAATTTCTTACCTCAAAGCTTTATCGCGCATTAGCACTAAATCGTTATCCTTCTTTCCTTTCCAATATCTTCATGATTAAAATATTTATTGATTAATAATCATAACTTACTAATTTCATTCTTTTCCTATTCTTAATTACATAACAATTCCAGGAACTCATTGACACTTAAAACGAAATGAAACATATCTTAATAAATTAATCCGAATCGTAAATCTTTATTCATTACTTAATAGAATCTCACAATCTGAATCCAACTAATCCTTTAACAGTCTTCAATAATAAACTTAACATGCAACAGCCTACATAGCACCAAGTAGCCACTCACAACTTAAACATAACCATGTACCCTTTTAACACAACCATACACCATCATCACGGTCAAGCATAAAGTCCATAACTAACAAGCATACCTAGAGAGAGATAGTAATACACCATGAGAGTGAGAGAGAGAGAGAGTAATACCCTAAGAGAAGGAGAGAGAGTAATACCCCAAGAGAGAGGGAGGTATAGTAATACCCCAAGAGTAATACCTCAAGAGAGAGAGAGAGCGATTAATACCCAGAGAGAGAGAGAGAGAGAGAGAGAGAGAGTAGTAACTCAAGAGAGAGAGAGAGAGTAATATCCCAAGAGAGAGAGAAAGATAAAGAGAGAGAGAGAGAGGTCGAGTAATTGTAATACCCCAATAACATTTTTCCCATATACGGGATGTAATTAATTTTGGAATAATTAATATATTACGTTGCGTGACGATACTTGTTAGTGTACATATGGGGTTAATGTTCAGAATAATTAAAGTATGAAAAATTGGTAAATATTGGGTATAAAGGAGATTTCGGAAGCAGTGGATAAACTGTGTAATTCAAGATTTCAGACACGTGGGGACTAAGGGTGGCGTCCACAATCACATGGCACAGTGTCCCCGAGTTTTGGGAAGAAGCAGGACGTGGTTTCGCGTCCTAATTCGCCCATATCACGAGTTTTTGGACGAACCTAGATGATGGCAGACGATAGCGGACGCTGGAACTTCGTCTCTGTCCAATTGATTGGACTTTTTGGACCAACCAGGATGCA
Source organism: Begonia loranthoides (assembly GCA_022433065.1). NCBI lineage: Eukaryota > Viridiplantae > Streptophyta > Magnoliopsida > Cucurbitales > Begoniaceae > Begonia > Begonia loranthoides. The sequence goes on from CM039483.1 coordinate 27,154,770, forward strand.
TACGGACACAAGTGGACAAATGAAGTTTGAATCTATATAATTTCTGGACCGTTTCGGACGCATGCGGACGCTGGATTCAGACGCCTTCTCTATCCAAAAACGTGATTCTGTTAGGAAGAATGGTGATTTCGGACGAACGCAGACAAGGCCAAGACGACTCCACTCGTCCAAAATGTCCTAGAACAGCGAATAAGATAGGTTTTAAATGATAGAACAATTGTCATGTAGTCCATAAATAAACACTAAGGCGCCATGGATGACACTCCCCTTGACTAGACCACGCCTCCACCACGTCGACGAACGCCTCTCCCTCTCCGGTGGTTGTATGTGTGTCCTTCTCTAGGTAAGGCTATTCAATTTAAGCAACTCTTCCTTGCAGCTCTCTGTAGTTTTTCAATATTCCTAGGTGTGAGAGTTCCCCTACAATAGAGAGTTTTCTTATGTAAGAGAAACCTCCCTGTGAAAGCTATGAGTTCATGGGCTTTCTTCAATGTGTTATGTGGGTGTAGTGAGGCTCTATAAGCTGAGGATTAAGCTAGGATTTTGCTGTTTGTGAGGAATTTTTCCAACAAAGGTAAGGATTTGGTAGAATCTTGGCCTATGGAGGCCCTACCCACAAGCAGTGTGTGTGTGTTGTGCTAATGCCTTTGCTATTAATTTCCTATAATTTCCTTTAATGCAATTACTGCAATGCGATGCTTTACTTTGATAGAGAAGTGATGAATGCTTATTGCTTGAAGGATAATCTTTGATGTTAAGTCATGTGGTTGTATAAATTGATGAATTAAGACCACACTACATTATGTTAAGCATGGATGAGCCATGAGTTTCATTGATGATGATTCTGTTCTATGAATGCCTTTTATTGTCTAACTTGCTGTAACGATAGTCTCCATAGATGTTAGTGCTATTTTGTCTTGCTATTATTAGTATTGGAATCTTTGTGTTAACTAGAAGTTATCTCCTTTAATCTAAGCATGTTTAATTAACTAGGTTAATAATTGTAACAGTGAACTAAGTTGTTAACTCTAGCTAAGAACAACATCGTTAAATCATGCTTTACTCTCATATGCACGTTGTCTTTAGTTCCAATTGCTTATAATCGATTCATGCCATTATCCATGTCTATTTCATGCCATCATATTCTTCTGAAGTTGGCTTATTCGTTTGAATAGTTGTAATTTGACCTATGATCTCAGTTTAATAGCATGCTCTGATCGCTGTTTCTTTTATTGTTGTGTTCTATAATATTCAAGCATGTCATTCACTGTTTTAAATTCGTTGCTATAGTTGTTCTTTTATACGCGTTTAATTAAGGTTATTCATTAATGTTCGTTGTATAAATTTCATTATGTTATACTGCATCAACATATATCATGATAATAGAAACAAATAAGAAATGCCACCTTTGGGGTGGTATGCATTACATGAGGAAAAATTATAAATAAAATGAATGAAAGAAGATGATGGGGAGTTGATGGGCGGATGGGTAGTTCGGACTAGTCTGGTAGCTAGCCTACATCCCTCCCTTGTCGGGAACGGGACTAGCTACACACAGGAGGTTAGAAGTCGACCAAGACTATACCATCACACATGGGTTCCTCCAATCTCTCGCTCGGCGTACGAGTTATGATGAATGAAAAATGAAAGAAAGAACGTAATGAAAAGATTGGTTTGGGGTGGTACCCATTCCAAAAAGAATTAAAAAGAGGCATAATCATACTACATAATCTCATTCCTTGTTGGGCCTTTAGGCTCATGTTTTACTTGTGGTGTAGGTACATGTACGAGAAAATGATGAACATATCAAAAAGTAGGGATGAAGGATTTGTACGTGTAGGACTTGTAATTGGCTAGGCTAAAGAGCTGTGATTCTCTGTCAATTTTGGGTGACTGGTGATGCTCGGTGAAGATGGATTGGCAACGGTGTGGCTGTGATTTCTAGCCTCAGGTCAAAAGCAGGGAGCTAGCGGTTAGCGAAGAAACGGCTGAAGGCTGTGGTCCTACTTACTATTCGGTCTGAACTGGTCTGACCTCTCTAATGAAGATGATAGTGTGGATGTACGTGAGGGATGGTGCTGAGTTAGGGTATGGCATGTGGTAAGGAATGGTATGCCTCTCTGGTGACATATAAATGTCAAGGAAGAGGAGAGAAAATGGGAGAAAGAGCTGAGAGCTGTCGTGTGTGGATGAGTGCTCTGGAGATTTGAAGAACATAGAAGGCTTTAAACATAATGCTTTAAATCAGCCACCAAGGAGATTCTGAAGAGTCTGTTTCTGGAGATTCCGAAGAGTCTGTTTTCTGGGGCTGAAACAGAAAGGTTTAAATCTGCCACCAAGGAAATTAATTTTATTAGTGAAGTAACTTCTTCATCAACAGAAACAGAAGCTTGTTCAAGCTCAAATTTGGAGAGGCATGATAGTTATGGCAGAATGCAATATTATTCTTAATCAAATTCAGAAGATGTAGCGAAGTCCAACTTTATATTTTCTGCTTCACATGGAGCTCAGGGTCAGTTATCTACAGTTAAATCCCAGGACAAAAAGAGGAATAAGGTCAAAGGCAGTCATGATATAGATATTCCCTCCCCTAATTCTAGTAAAGTTTCATTCACATCGTCTTTACAATTTGTATCCTTGTTTTGAAATTCACCACTCTTATCCCCTGGGCGAAGTAAGAAAGAACTATCTTTCCTTCCATACAATTGTGGAGACAAATGTTCAATGCAGAAAGTGCAAGATACCAAGATAGAGTTTGTCTCTACTTCTGTTACAATAATTGCTACTTAGGAAGTGACTGAAAAATGGAGATTGAGGGGAAATTCTGCTTATTCAAATGGTGATTTATCTAATGTTGAGGACTATTACTCTAAAGGAGTGAACTGTTTTTCTGTGAATGAGACATCTAGGAGCTGTCGTTGAGATTTCATGTTGTGTTATAGCAACCATGCAGTAACACGCATGTCTCTTGGGAGAATGCGAGATGCAATAAGTAATTGCATGATGGCTTCTTCAATTGATCCAAGCTTTCTTAAGGTGCAACTTAGAGATGCAAATTATTATTTGTCCCTTGGGGAAATTGAAGATGCAACAAGGTATTTCAAGAGATGCTTGCAAACAGGAGGAGAATGTGTGGACCAAAAAATTGTAGTAGAAGCCTTTAAAGGCTTGTAGAGAACTGCAAGAGTGTCACATTGCATCAACCAATCTAATGAGCTTTGTAGAAAAGAGTTCCAAATAATGTAGAGAGTGCTTTGGATTAATTCTTAAAGCCTTGGTACTGAGCCCATGTTCAGAAAAATTACTTGAGATGAAAGCAGAGGCTCTATACACGCTATAGAGGCTAGAGGAGGTAATCCAAATTTGTGAGTAGACCATTGATTCTGTTGAAGCAAATTCACTCCAGTAAATGATGGCAACTTAGTCACCAATCTTGGTGCGTCTGAAATCTTGAAGTGGTTTTACTTCATGGTGTGGCTATGCCACTTGATTCTTAAGTCATACTTTCCTCTTGGAAGGCTTGAGGAAGGTATCACTTATTAAAGAAGCAAGAGGAGAAGGTGTTTGAAGCAACTAGGTATGGTAGCAAAATTTGGGAATCTTCAATCCTTTTGGCTGCTAATATACGAGAGCTATTACATTGTAAGACTGTTAGAAATGAAGCATTTCAGGAATGAAGGCATTCATATGCTTTTGAACACTATACTACAGCCATATCGTGCAATGTAGAGTCACATCCTTTTGCAGTTGTTTGTTTTTGTAATCGTGCAGCGGCATACAAAGCTCTAGGTCAAGTACTTGATGTTATTGAAGATTGCAGTCTGGCCATAGCTCTTGACAGAGAGTATCTAAAGGTGATTTCTCGGCGAGCTTCTTTGTACGAGATGATTAGAGATTATGGGCAAGCAGCTCACGGCCTTCAAATATTTGTATCCCTTCTTGCTAAACAATTAGAGGGAAAGATCAAATAGTGTAGCACATCTGATAGATCAATGAATGTTGCAACTGATCTCTTACAAGATATTCTTTTTGGAAATAGAGAGAGGTTCTACTCAAGTTATTGCAAATGTACAATGGTTATAAGATCGTGCAAGGTTGATTTTTTTGATTATTTGAAAGCAAATATAGCTCTCATAGATGATAGATGTGCTTCTTTCAAGTCATGAAATTAGGGTGTTATTAGGAGAAATGCATATTTGGCATTACATTAGGTCAAATGTTTGTATCCTTGAGACAAGGATATCATGAAGGCGGAGGACTGTTATAAAGGAGTCAGCTGCGACCTATGTGGAACTCATCCCACCATCCACGTGTCATCAATTAAAGGAGAGCATAGCTGAAGATTAATAAGGGGCACCGAGGTGGGGGAGAAGGGTTGAAGAATTGAAATCTGTTATTATTTTTCTACTTTTCCTTTTCTTTTCTCTGCACTATTCTGCTTCTTCCTCTGTAATTCTTCTTCATCAATCATTCTTCTTCTTCTTTTGCTTGAATATGAATACAGTTTCTTGCAGTTTATTCTCCTCATCAGGACAAGTTGTGGTCTAACCACAACATGTAATACCCGTCAAATCCCACCACTTTTCCCCCTTCAATGCTCGGTTTTCCATTAACAAACCAAACCAAATTTCACTACTCTGAGTAAGAAATCGAATATGCAGAATTGAGAGGAAAAGGGCTTACTGAAGGCGACTGTGGCTCGAGGACAGAGTTTCGACACTTTGTTCAAATTAGCCGGAAGCAGACTTTGATGGAAGAGTAACTTATCCTGAGGGGGAAATTTCTTTGGCAAATCGTCCGCAATTTTGTCAATAGTGAGAGGGAAAGAGAGAACAGGGAGGGAGACAAGAGACAGTGAGGACTTGAGCAGATTGTTTCTGTTTTTGAGGGGAAAGGAATGGGAGGAGGAAAGGAAGGGAGGAGACTTTCCTTTCATGCTCTCCAACGTTCCAACAATTTTAGGGGAAGTTACGAAAATAAATAGGAAATAAAATTTTTCTTAAAAGAAAATTTGCATCAGATATTACACATACTATGTGGTTACTTAGAGAATAATTAATGGGATCCTATGCAGTTTTTAGTTTATTTATATGTTCAATCTTTTCTGATGCATTATGCATTGTGGAAAACATGGTTTATGTTTGTGAGATCCTACTTGCGAATATTAAGAGTTAAAAATTCATGTGATGTAGTTTGATTATAAGGACCTAAATGTGTAGTCAGTCGACTCTCACTTTGAGAATGTAAGAGTAAGAGGCTTGAGCCTTGATGATGTGAGAATTGGGGCTTCATAAATCAGTAGTGTTAGACAGTTTCAAGAATTTGAAGATAGGTCGTCACAAAGGTTGGACATGCTGTCAAAAGTCTAACTTAATGAAGTAAATGAGTAAAAATAAGTGGCCCATTGATGCAAACCAACGGATATGAGCGATCCGAGAGCCAACAACAACGCGGAATAATAACCAGGATGCCTTGGAGATTCAAAGGATTAGGAGCTCGACCCGTTATCTATAAAGAGATAGGAATCGAAACTATCAAAGAAAGGAGTTTGACTCGAACCACACCTGTTGGTTGAACCAAAGCTATCAAGTTCGATCTTTTCAAGTAAACACATGAAGAATATCAAGTTTTCAAAGTGAACTCAAGAAGAGAATGCAAAATGCTCTCAAAGTAGTTCTTCTAAATTGTTTCAATTGTGTTTACAAAGAAGACTTGCCCATCTATTATAGGCAACTCAAGGGGACATGGAAACATGTTAAAATTACATAAAATATACAAAAGAATTGATAAAATTTAAAGTTAGGTGATGAAATGCCTATGTGGCATTTGGGAGGCAATTCTGGTCGGCGGTGCGCGCGTGGGTCGGTGTGCGCACTGTTCCTTAGGCGTCGTGCACACTGTACATACGACGGCGCGTGCACTGTACCTTTTGCGGCGCGGGCTAGGCTTCTCCGTGGGCTGTTTGGGCCATTCTTCAAATTTAACTCTTTTCTATTCAACACATTTCTTCCTTGGACCTCCATTGGACTTTCAACAATGCTTATAACCCTAGTGGACCTTGGCTTACCATTTGTTGGGTCAAAACCTTGGACTTCATTTATTAAAGATTGTAAACATTGGTCCATTCACTTTGTCCTTGATCCAAGTCTTGTTCTTTGCATGTTTGGGCTCTTATTGGCTCTTTGGATTGTATCACTCACATTGTGGAAGAGGGTTTATTTTAGTTTCAAAAAGTAGACCCTAACTCTATTGAAAATATTTCCTTTTAAAAATGAAGAACAGATATCAAATAAGAAACGCTGAAATGTTTGAGAAAATATTGAGAGGGAAAAAAGTAAACGAGGCTTTCAACAACTAATGGAGGTTCGATCCATCATTCGATCATTCTGGTTTTGAAAATATTTTTCAGTCAATTTGAATTGTAGGAAATTTTGTGGACCTTGGTTAGATTCTTGTGTCTTCTTTTAATGGTTCTCTGTATATACTATACACAGAAGCAAATTTGAGTAGGAAAGAAACAGACCAAAAAGAAACATTAAATCACACGTAACGAGCTAGAGCAATCGAAAGATCAACAGAAAGGCCGAAGAGAAGGATTGCTAAGCCGGTGAAGCTAATCAAACGAGACTCATTCTGGGTAGCATTCAGTTTCAAGAAACTAGCTTTCTCTTGTAAACCAGTCAAAGTAGAGCATATTGCCATGAATAAAAGAGCTCTTCCTCCGCTGACATGCCATGGCATTATTCTAATCCGTGTTCTTGCTGAAGCCCTTGGAAGCAGAAATGCGCAGAATCCAAACACCCACTGTTAAAATGGATTCAACAGTCGTATTAGCCATCAGAAATCTTGCTCTTTTTCTGCAACAGTAATAATCAATGCCAAACCACCCGAATTCTAAGTGATTTCCAAATTGATATGTCAATCTCTACATAATATATATTTTTCCAAAAATATATATTATATATTTTGTGCTTTTGAATTCTTAGTGTTTGCAAGTTAATTTCTTATCTGGATTTTACCTGCAAGCCAAACAAGCAGATAGTAATCAAGCCAATCCATGAATGCAGGCTGTACAAGTCTTTTAAATTGAGCATATCATGATATTTGAAAGCAGCACACATCCCAGCGATTCCAAAACACATCGCAATTAAGTTTAGCATCATGTGCACAATTTTCTGCACATTCTTTGCTGCAATCACCGTCTTGTATGTCATCATTGCTGCTTAAACAATGCCAATTTAGAAAATTGTGTCCTTGATTCATGACATATTTTAGCATTTAGAGATAAAATATCATAATTATATCGGAAAAGCAATGTGACAAAGAAATTTTTTATGGGGATGTGCTAAAAGTTCTTTGTCGTAATTGTTTTTCTCATTAGTTTTGGACCAACCACTCAGAAAAATCAGTTTTTAGAATTAAGACCAAACGCTTCAAAATGGTAAGGCCTTACAAAAGATACTGGAAATGAACCAAAATATCTATATTTTAGACGTAAATCAAAGAGGAAATTCGTCATACCTTCGCCCGACACAAAAACGAAACCGACGAACATAAAGAAAGGGTGACACTGCAATGATAGGGAACAACATTGAAGTAAGTTGTTATAACTTGTGGCATAAAATACAGAATAGATGAAGATTCAAGAGAGAGAAATATAACATTAAAGACAAGATCAGGGTTTTGAGAATCATATTGGAGGCCCCCGCGATAATGTACGATCCAAACAAGCATGAGAACAATGGCTGTTACGCCAAGCAAATGGGCAGCAATAGTTATCCTAGAGGCTGACTGTTGGTACCATAATCTTTCTATTGCATGATCCATTTGAGAGTGCGAGAGAGGGAGAGAGTGAATTGTTAGTTTGTGACAGAGACTGGTTTATGGCAGTTTATATAGAATTTTGTCTTTTCTAGAGCTGGAGGTAAAAGATAATTAAATGAAGTTTTTTAGAGTTTGCTTGGTTTGTTGGATTTGGAATTTTTTGAGGATACTTTGAGAGTGGGGAAAGCACAATCTAAAAGAGCTCTTAAATGTCAAAAAAATAAAAAATTTGAGCTTTTACAAACATGATAGTGAAAATTAAAGTGAAAAAAAAAGATCGATTTAAGGTAAAGAATTGGGAAATTAATAAAACAACTATTGTATTATGAAGTGAATGACAAATTAATTACTAAATAATTTTTGCGAACAACTTAAATATTGAACTATGAGAAACGAACAAACCAAACATCGTCGTTAACTTTCTGAGAATTTGAGAGCTAGTACCCATGGAAAAACTGTAAAAACTCGTAATTTTAGAGATTTTAGTGTAAAAGAATTAATATTCATGGAGAATGGATTTTAGAAAATACTGTATAAGTTGATTTTAATTTTTTTTTTAGTTTTGTAAAAGAAAATATAATGTTTTAGATTTCCGATGATTTAGAATTGTTTTACTGTCCATGGAAGAATCACAACTTGTCTGCGTTGTCTGTGTTTTTCTACGAAGAAACAATAGATTTGTTTTTTATTTGCAGACTTTCCTCTGCAGAAAGTCGTCTTTCCTTGGTGCCAAACAACAATATTATTTAACAACAAACATGACTATGATATTTTCAACATCTATTTTCTATAATTCAGTGGTTAAGTTGTTTGCAAAAATAATTTAGTAGTCGATTTGTCATTGATAAAAAAGAATAGTGGTTAATTTGTTAATTTCTTAAAAGAATTTTAGCTTCTTAATTACCTTCTGTTCAAGTTGGAAACTCCGTTACCTGATTTCTTTAATTTGTGCGTATAAGTAATATAAAGAAAATATTCTTTTAGTAACTTTTTCTTCTCTATAAATATCTGGGAAGCATTATGATTTTGAAATTTTGGAATCTGAATTCACGTTTTACTCTACTTTTAAAAAACTGTTTTATTATTCAATAATCAAAATGAAACAAACGTCCATTTCGTAATTCTAGAAATATTCGAATACACAAACCACCCAACAAGAAAGTAATAGTAGAGAGATGGAGATTGCAAATAGGGTTAGCCAGTCTGCCCACATCCGCACTCCAAAACTCTCTCTCAAAAATTCTTTTACTCAACATTCTTTGTTATACTTGATTAAGCTTTTCTCAACCTTTTAAGTTATACTTGATTGAGATTATGGGTGTCAATCAAACATTTACACTTTTAAGACTCTCTCAACAATAACTAGAATTGTAGAGTTCGGTACTACAACTAACTTCCAGTTAAGTAATAATGAAAGTTGTGGGGCAGCTCAAAAACTAGAATGTTTGAATGTCTCAAATTGAATGCACTTAGTTTTACTATTTGCACAACAGATGTTGCCTATATTTATGGACAAGAATCATTTCTTCGAGCTTCAGGTCGACCACCACTGCAGACCAGTTATCTCTGATGTATCCTATAACATCCCACAACCTTTTTACTGTATAAAAATTTTTGATATTTTAAAGTACTTATGTGAGGGAATACCAGAATAAAACAAAATGGAAGTCTTAACCATATAAAACTCAAAGTAAACGAAATGCGGAAGTCTTTTATATTTAAATACCACAATCTAGTAATTTAAAATCTATTTAAATAAGCACAGGTAAGACAAACATTTTGAAGCAATTTGAAGTCATTAAAAACTTGAAAACTCTTAAAACATTTAATTATGCTTATTCTATTTCCGTGAGTCATAACTCCAAGGTCAATTCGCCAATAGCACAAACGTTCAACTCGACAATACCCTATCAGCTGTGTCCTTAACGAGCTTTATCCAATCATTGGCTTATTACCTACATCACAAGACCTAACTATGAGCCTAAAGCTCAGTAAGCATATAAACATAAAATAAGACATATACATGCAGCTTTTAAAGTCCGTATAAAGTTTTCTGTTTTCTATTTCGTTTTCATTTACATATTTGTTGCTTTTGTCTTTTAATGTGATTTCTTCTGTTTCTGTAACGGGCGTAACCAACCGGACCACACAAACAACTATTTACTTATCTTTGGTTTCTGTGTTAGGCATAACCAACCGGACCACAAAAACAACTAATTACTTATCTTTGGTTCTGTGTGGGGCGTAACCAACCGGACCCCAAAAATAGCTATTTACTTATCTTTGGTTTTTGTGCTTGGCGTAACCAACAAGACTAGAAAAATAGGTATTTACGTTTCTTCATTTTCGTGTACTTTAGGTTTGATTATGTTTATTCATTTTAGTATACATTAGGAAAACAATGGAAGCATACAATCCTACCTAACATGCCTATCTACCGTATCCTTAAAATATGATATATTCTTAACTAAGAAACTGAACTTAGGTCTAATAAAAATACAATTCACATTAAACAATCAACAATACATCAAGTAAAATGCAAGCATTAAACAAACCCTAATTCCCGTGATATAGGTCATTTTGGACAAAACACATGCAATACCACTTACCTGGAGTCCTTAGCTTTAAAGAGTTAGCACTTAAAGTCTCTTTTCTTCAATATCTATTTATCAATCAATAATAGTTTACTTATCAATAATAATTCGCCAAAAACTATCCTTATCAATAGATTACATATCTCTAACACCTCAAGGAATATTATTCCCAACCACTACTTAACACGACATCATTTTACTCTCTATAATTTAGCAATATAAAACCCAACTATAACAATATTAGTCCTATGGGTATGACCTGTTACATTTCATGCAACCAAAGCATAACAATTTCCACAACCACTGTTTCAACCCAACAATTAATCCAATAACCACATATCCTTATAGAGAGTATGAAAATCAAAACATTTTTCAATGTCCAACATAATATTATTTCAAATCCTATCATCCAACTACTCAACCCAATAGTTAATTCCATATAATAATAACTTAAACAAATATCATTAAGATCATTCTCAAGCAATAACTAAAGTAAAGCGGCTTACTCATGCATACAATGCAATACCCAAAATGAAGACAAGGCTTACCTTTAGTTTTCCTTCTTCTAAAATTTCTCTCGGCCTCTTTTGTCAAACTCCCACTCCCTTCTCACATTCAAAATCACAACAGCAATTCGTCACTCATACAGCTTCTAATATTCAAAACTCCAGAACCTAAAACACAGTAGCCACCTTGTCTTTCTCACAATTCCCCACTTTCACTCTCTCAGTTTATAATTGTAATACCCCAACTTTTTATATCAGAGTTAGTAAGGATAATTGGAGGGTGTTTTGATTTATTGGATAATGTTCAGGGTATTACCAAGGATGTATTCGTTAGGTCAAAAGTATGGGAATTCATTGGATGAAAGTTAAGTAGGAAAACATGACGAAAAAGCTGGATTTGTAGTGATGCGGACGACATGGGGACGAGATATGTCATCCGCAAACGCATAGGAAGCTGTCCCTATGCTTTGTGACACAGCAGGATGAGGTTTTGCATCCTAATGCGTCTGTCGCTAGGCACTGCCGGACACATGCAGATGAATGAGGATGAATGCGGATACGGTCAATTTGGATCTGTCCAATTCCTAGACAGTTTTAGACGCATACAGAGGCTTAATGCAGACACCATATCGCATCCGAATGGTGAATTCGAATGACTCTGGATGAAGGTGGACGGATGCAGACACGGTCGTTTTGAATCTATCTGATTTCTAGACACTTTGGTTTCAATGATTGTTTGCTTTCATTTCTATGCATTTTCAATTGCTGTTATTCGATTATTGTCATTTACTTCTTTTATATGCACAATTCAATTATGATTAATGTTACGTTAAATTGCATCATGCATCATGTTATTGAGAGAATGTGTCATCATGCATCATGCTAATAGAAATCAATAAGGAGTGCCACCTATGTGGTGGTACTCACACATGCATTATGTGAGGGAAAAACTTTAAGAATGAATGAATAAAAGAAAAGAAATAGGGAATTGGGGGATGGAAGGGTAAGTCCGGATCAGTCAGGTAGTCAGGATTAAAAGAACTTTACCTTTCTCTTGTTGGGACTACGAGACTATCTACTTTAGGTCAAGCCGACAAAGACTACCTTTCTGCCACGGATTTCTCCAATCTACAGCTCGATGTACGAGTAAAGAACGAACGAACGTTGAAAAAATTGGTTTGGGGCGGTGCCCATTCTAAAAGAACTAAAAAGAGGCATATCATATTGCATAAACTCATTTCCTTACTGGGCATTTAGGCTCACGTTTTACTTGTGGTGTAGGTACAAACATTGAACAAATCACGAAGTAAGGATGAAGGATTTGCACGCGCGAGACTTGATGTCGGCCAGGCTAAAGAGAGTAATGAGAAAACATTTTGTAATTAAATTGTTTAATTTCTTTATTTAAATTAATTACGCTTCCGCTATGTTTTAAATAAAAGATTTTATAACTTCCTCCACTTTAGCTTTACAATTTTTCATAACGAGTATAACAAAAAGGTTTTAATGGTCCAGCTTTAGGCACTCTGATATTATTGTAGTTTTATAAAAAAAATTTTAATTTAACGCATTTTTAAAAAGAGGAAACAAAAAGTCTTGTCATTACAATTGGTATCAGAGCAATTATGTTTTAAAAACAATTTTAGTAAATTGCTCTGATAATCGTTTTTAAGATCGGTTCTATAGTCTGCCTGCCAGCACAAGCCTTGACATGAAAAATACTTCATCCACTGTAAGTATACTTCCTAATATTTTACTAATACATGATTCCTTATTCTAATTCGATAAATGAATTGTTAGGAAATAATATGTAAGGACTAGTGGACTAGTGGACTAAGTAGACTTGGTGGTTAAGTATTTGGTATTTTGGACGTGTACTCGGATGTATTTTGGATTTTAGATTTTGGATTTTCGATGATATAAGTGAATATTTTGGAACTATTTGAGATTTTTATGTAGGATTTATAGTTTTAGGGGAGTGTAGAAATAGGGGAGACTCTACCCAAATTTTTGGAAATAAGGAAAGCGAAAATAGGTCGAAGAAAAATCCCAAGTGAACTAGGTCAACTAGATAGATAAACGAGGCCACCTAGGTTACAATGGACTAGATAGATGATAGATTAGGTATGTGAAGGAAGAATACTAAGGACTAAGTCGGAAGTCAGAGTAAAGGAATAAGATTTAATTAGCCAAGTAATTGCCCACTTAGTATTGACCTTTGAGAAAGAATTTAGAGAATAAAGTTTGGACTTTTACGGAGGATAGTTGAATGAGAAACCTGTGGGATGATGGGATAAGTGATTCCTGCATATGTTAGATCTCTTACGCAAAAGTGACCAGTTTGGATTTAAAGGCGATTCCGACATGATAAAGGTACTCCTTGTTCGTTAGTGGGACTTGGATTAAGATAATAGGACTTATGTCGGACTTGGATTATGTTCTCCATCTCGGTCCAAACTCAATCAAGATGACCAAGAACGTAACTGCACAACTGCATGACATGGGCGGAGGCAATCAGTTGAATTTCTCCTGGAACGAGTAACAGAAACAGAAACGAAAACAAAACTGAAACAGAAATGGAAACAGAGACAGCAACGGAAACGAAAACAATAACAGAAATGAAAATGAAAATGGAAATAGAAACAGAAATGAAAATGAAGTTTCCAGAAATAAATTTTTGGGAATGGATACGGAAACAAATCCATAAACGAAAATGGGAACGAAAACAGAAATGGAGACAGATACAGAGACGGAAACAGAAACGAGAACAGAAACGGAAATGGAAACAGAAACAGAAATGAGAACGGTTACAGATACAAAAAGAGAAGCAAGATGGAACGCTTCCAACTCAGCCATGGAGAGGTGTAGTTCATAACTCGGAAAAGCTTGGATGGATGGATTGGTGGGTGGAGAACACATTTGAGCATGCTAAGTGGTGGAGTGAGGGAAAAAGTCGCATGCTGAGGTCGTGAAGTGCAGTAGACTTAGGAAGGAGAACTGTAGAAGGCATAATGGTCAACGTCAAGTGGAGAGTTAATGGATGGCGTGAAGATTGAAGAGACTCTTACTTGGTGTTGAATTACATGGAATTGGTGACAAATTTGATGTGGAACATCAAATTAAGGTGAAAAATGCTGTAGGTTCAGGAGTTAAGTGGCAACGGTGAAGTATTCATTGAATTGAAGCAATAATTGGATATAAGAAAGTTGTCATTCTGCTCTTGATGTTTGATGTTGACCTGGAGAAAACAGAAGAATGGTCGGATTTGGGGCATTTTTTTTTCTGGAATCAATGTAATCAGAGTGGCGCAGTGGAAGTGTGGAGAGTGTTGGATTGACTTTTTGGTACAAGAGGATGCGTTTTAGGTGTAGTCAAGTTAATCAAGTAGCAGTAGTTGGACAACTGTCAATAAAAAGAGAGTAAGATAAAGTGAAGTTGTAGGACAACAAGGAAGCTAAGTCATCAAGTAGGATAGCTAAAGGGGGAGAATTGATGTGTAGTTAGCGTTAGTGAAAGCATTTCGCTAGGCAAATTTCGAAGACGAAATTTTTGTAAGGAGGGAGGAATGTAATACCACGACTTTTTATATCGGAGTTAATATGGATAATTGGAGGATGTTTTGATTTATTGGATAATCTTTGGGTTATTACCAAGGACGTATTTGTTAGCTCATAAGTATGGGAATTCATGGGATGAAAGTTAAGTAGAAAAATATGACTGAAAAGCTAGATTTTTGGTGATGTGGACTCATGCGGACGACATAGGGATGAGATATGTCATCTGCAAATGCAAAGGAAGCCATCCCTATGCTTTAGGATGTAGCAGGGTAGGGTTTTATGTCCTAATGCGTCTGTCATTGGGTACTTGCGGACGCATGTGGACGAATGAGGATGCATGCGGACCCGATCGATTTGAATCTGTCCAATTCCTAGACAGTTTTAGATGCATGTAAACGCTTAATGCGGATGCCATATCACATCCGAATGGTGAATTTGGATGACTCCGGATGAAGACGGACGGATGCGGACACGGTCGTTTTGAATCTGTCTGATTTCTGGACACTTTGGGACAAATGTGGACGCTACATGCAGACGCCATCCTTCATCCGAATGTCCAATTTTGCCTGAAGAATAATATGTTTTGGATGCTTGCAGATGAGGCCAGGACGAGTCCTCAAGTCCGAAACAACCTAAAACTACGATAAATTAGGGTTAAATATTAGAAATCCTTGTCACGAAGTTCATTAATATGCACTGCGGGAGACACAGAGAGCCGACTCCCCATGCCCAAACCTCTCTTCCAGCAACGCCTTCCCTCTCCTTAGGTGTAAAATTGCCTCCCAAGTATAAGCCATCCTTCTCTGGCATTTCATTCATTCATTCTCCATTTTTCAGTCCAGCATTTGCCCTGCGTGATGAGAGACCTGCGAGAGAGAGAGTTCGAGGGAGAGCTTCATCTGTGAGCTCGTGAGTGTGAGTCCAACTCTTCATCATGGATCGTGAGGAAGGAGTGAGCTATGGTGGGTGCTACTGGAGCTACTGACCGTGAGCTGTTGAGCTACTTCGAGTTGCTATCCCTGTTAGGTCTTCACAGAGGGTAACGACTTGGGTGTTTCTTGTCCAGTGGTTGCCCTACCCACAAGTAGTGTGCGAATGTTTTAGATTTCTTTACTATTAGTCTCCTGCTATTTGATACTGCTGTTAGTTTATGAAATTTAATATCCTGCCATTAGTTTCCCGCAACTCTTTTACTGACAAATGCTTAGAGAGATGATGAATGCTTAAGGATTGAATGTGATGAATGCTCAATGCGTGAATGAGCTAAGAATTTCGTTGACTGTTCTGTTCTTTGTTATTTGTTTGCCATCTAGTTTAAATATCTCTATGTTAACTTTAACTATCTGATTGTGCTGCTGCCATTTGTTCTGTCATTACTTGGTTAATATCTTTGTGTTAATTATAAGTTTTACTCCTTTAATCAAAGCCTGTTTAAGGTAACCACAACTAAGTTATTAGGGGTTGAACATGTTTAATTGTTAATTAACAAGAATCATTAATTAGACTCTGGAGCACGTCTAATTAACTAACGTAACTAATTAACTAGAGTAATAAATGTGTTTTATCGTGCTATTATTAGTGGGTAATAATAAGAATAACCCTTAACCCAAGCATGTTTAATTAACTAGCTAAGCATGTTTAAATCCATTAAAGTATTAGCATGTTGAACTTGTTAGCATGGTTAATTAACTAACTAGAATAATATTAGTATATTAATTAACTAGGTTATGGCATGTAATTAGCATGTTTAATTAACTAACTAGAATAGCATGCTAAGATGCCATGCACGTTTTTGTTATGTATTGACTGAACATGTTTCTGTTTAAATTATTAATTCCATAAACTACTTGCTTTATTTTTCTGACTGCAATTATTAACGGAAAAGAAATGCTTTACGATAGAAAAGTGATAATGAAGAATATTTACTGCTGGTAGTACGTGAATGTGTAGTGTTATTTTACTGTTAATTTTCCTGTGATTTCCAATACTTTGTTGTGAATTCCTTTCATGTTTAATTAACAATTTATTCAACATGTTCACCATTTCGTTAGTTGTTCGATTCGTTATTAAAAGCATGATATTACAAGCTTGTCGTTTTATATTTTGATATTAAAAGCATGTAATCTCTCTAGCAAGTATTCATATTTGTTGTACACTTTATTGTTCAATATCGTTGTTTACTTTCCCTTAAATGTGCTAGTCAATTATTGTCTTCTTCAATTATTGCTTACCTTCATGCAATGCATTATTTAATGATTGTTTGCTTTCATTTCTATGCATTTTCAATTTCTGTTATTCGATTATTGTCATTTACTTATTTTATATGCGCAATTCAATTATAATTAATGTTACGTTACACTGCATTATGCATCATGTTATTGAGAGAATGTGTCATCATGCATCATGCTAATAGAAATCAATAGGGAGTACCACCTTGGTGGTGGTACTTACACATGCATTATGTGAGGGAAAAACTTTAAAATGAATGAAGAAAAGAAAAGAAATAGGGAATTGGGGAATTGAAGGGTAAGTATGGATCAGTTAGGTAGACAAGATTAAAAGAACATTACCTTTCCCTTGTCGAGACTACGAAATTATCTACTCTAGGTGGTTGAAGCCAACAAAGACTACCCTTCCACCACGAATTTCTCCAATCTCCTGCTCAATGTACGAGTAAAGAACGAACGAACGTAATGAAAAGATTGGTTTGGGGCGGTACCCATTCCAAAAGAACTAAAGAGAGACTTAGCATATTGCATACACTCATTTCCTTACTGGGCATTTAGGCTCACGTTTTACTTGTGGTGTAGATACAAACAATGAACAAACCAAGAAGCAAGGATGAAGGATTTACGTGCTCGAGACTTGAGGCTGGCCAGACAAAAGAGAGTAAAGAGAAAATGTTTTGTAATTAAATTGTTTAGTTTCCTTCTTTGAATTAATTACGCTTCCGCTATGTTTTAAATAAAGGATTTTATAACTACTTCTGCTTTAGCTTTATGATTTTTCATAACGAGTATAACGAAAAAGTTTTGATGGTCCGACTTTAGGCACTTAGATATTATTGTAGTTTTATAAAAAAAATTTAATTTAATGCATTTTAAAAAGAGACAATAAAAAGTCGGGTCGTTACACTAACTCTCTAAACCTTATCCTTCCTTCAAACCTTCTCTCAAAAACTCACAGTAGGTTTCCCTTCACCAACTCAAGAAACCTCATTGCCATTCTCTCAAAATTTCTCTAAGGTTTTTCCCTCACTGTGGTATTCTCGTTCTCCTTCTCCTCTATTTATAGGCCACGATTTTGACTCTTCATCATCTTAATGAAGATGGAAGGCCAAGGGGATGGACACCTCATCGTCCTGACGCGTTAAACGTCAAACCTAGAAACTTCCAGGCGATGGTTTCCATATTCAACTGACTCTCTAGATTGCTGGTCGATCAATTCCCCATTGGACAATCAACCGCCAATCCATATTTTACAACGCAGAGAATTGCCAGTCGATGACGACATATTCTTTTATTTCTTCGATGTCGGAACGTCCGTCACAACCGAAATGATGCCGTATTCTTTTATTTCCTCGATGACAAAACGTTCATTTTCCATTAGGTACGTCTGTCACAACCGAAATGACGCCATTTGTTTTCCATCTTCGCTATGAGGGATGTCCATTCCTTCATTAAGGATGTTTGTTTTCCCCCCAAACAACGCCATTTACATTATTACGCTAAACACTCACCTTCAACAAGGGACGCCCGTTCTTCTTTAAAGGATGTCCGTCATAGCTTCAAACGGCGCCGCTTCCTTTTCATCCCCCAGCATCCATTCCTACAAGCGATAAAGGACGTACGTCTCGCCCAAGAGACGTTCGTCATCCCTATTTTCTTCCTTTATTTATTCATTCATATCTTTATCTCCAATTATATATATACATACATATTATAACGTTGTGATGCTACTTCTCCATAAATATATATATCCTTAATAAATTACTTTTGTAAACTATTCAAGCCTCAATTTCCAAATTAATCAAACCTCAATTTATCCCCTCATAATCAGAGTATAGTCCATAATTTCTCCTCCACCATATTTTTTTTTACTAAATCGAATATATCCATGTATATACCAACTCTATTATTCTCAACAACTTAGATACTATAGTTCACTATTTCTAAATGTATTTTTCCTTGACCAATATCTTAAATCATCCAAGTCAATTCCAATAATTCCTAAATCATCCTCCTAAGCTTTATATGAATCTAATTCGAGGTATTATAATTTACTTATTCCAAATATGTTTCTCATGACCAATCCTTTAATCGTCCATTTCAGCTCCTAATGCCCCATAATTATTACATAAGTCGTATGTTCTACATAACAAAAATTTGAGATATTACATATCCACTAGAGATAGTTATAAGGTAGGTGGTCTACCATAGATATGTAACAACCCGGATTTTTCATACATTTAAAAATGCATTAAAATTTAAGGAAAACATATCAAAGTGCACGCTGGGTTGTTAGGAACACTTTAAAACGTTGCGAAAAATAAATCATTTTGGAAATAAAGATTTTTACGGAAGCGTAATAATTTAAAAGAAATAAATTAAACTATTAAATTACAAATTACAATTTATGAAATAGAAACTTAATTACAAATTAGAAATTGAATTACATTACAATTTAATTATCTCTCACTCCTCATAGCCCAACCAAACACGAGCTCGCACGTGCAAATCCCTCATCAACTGCATATGTGTACCTACACCACAAGTAAGACATGAGCCCAAAGGTCAAGTAAGGAAATGGGTTTATGCATGTGAAATGCCGCTCTTTAATTCTTTGAAATTGGTCCGCCCCAATCCAATCTTTTAATTACATATATTAAGCATAGTTACGTATTTTAGGAATAGCTCGTATATGGAGCGTGGAGTTTGGGAAATCCTATGGTTTCTAATTAATTACGTTAATTAATCTTGTGATCCCGACAAGGGAATTATTAATTATTTTCTTTACTCAAGACGTGTGGCCACCCCGTGGTGGTGTTCCTAATTGTTTCTATCGTCGTGAGACTATTCTAGAGGCACATACGACATACGAGAAATTACATGTACAAACTATATCGAACATAGCAACGCAAGACAATAACAAATCCAAACAATACATTGAGAACAATAACAAGTTGAGAAGTTTATAACCAACGTTTATTCACATGTTTATATTAATTAGATTGTTTACGTACTTCTAAATAACTAAAAACAGCAGGGAATATAGAAAGAGAAAACTACGAATACATGCCTTTTAATGATTAAAATACAGCAGCTAAAGTATCAAAGCAAAACAACGAATATGTGCCTTTTAATGATTAAAATACAATAGCGAAAGTATCAAAATAAAATTGCGAATACATGACTTTTAATGATTAAAATACAGCAACGAAAGTATCAAAGTAAAACAGCGAATACATGCCTTTTAATAATTAAAATACAGCAGTAACGATGTTCAAACAGAGCAACAGAAATCATACTCATTCACGACTATAACAAGCAGCCAAGAGTCTCACTATCACAGAACTTAATTATCAAACCAACAACAAATATCACAAGCTAATAAGTTCACATAATACTGATATATCTATGCTATCAATGAAGGAAAATTTTTACAGTCCAGGAACTCCATACAAATCAATAGGCGAGAAATCATCGAAGAAAAGAGCAATATAAATTCATCCAAGGAAATCCAACACTACGCACACACACTTGCGGGTAGGGCTTAGACAGCGAGACACACCCACTTCTTACCCCTTGAAGAAAATCATACATGGACAGCTCTCCTGCTCCTGGACATGGACAGCAGCTCACGGCAGAGAGCTCCAGCTCTAGCAGCTCCATCATACCCGAGAGAAAATCATCTCCAAAACACCACCCTTTCTCTGCTAACACTAACACATGATGAATATAAACATAAATCACAATTTGAAATGCAAAACTAACCTATCCCACGATTCTAGATCCTTATTTTTCGGATCGCACTCCCTCGCCACTCAACTCCCAACTAGATCGCTAGGCAAGCAATTAGAGGATGGACTGGTCCAAACAAACCAAATGAACCATTGACAGACCGACTCCCCTGCATCCTCCACAAATCGCTGATCGCTCACTACCAACAATCGATCAATAGAACATAACGGAAGAGGAAGGTCGACTGGATTTACCTCGCCCGAAGCATTCATCGATCGGTCGCCGAAAACTCTGAATCGAACATGCGGAGCTCATTCAATCCGTGCCCTAGCACGACCCACGATGCCTCTCGCCGTGAAGAAACTTCCCGAGCACCGAGCTACATGCGTCTGTCGCCGGTAGCTCGCTCGTCGCCGTCGCCCGATTCGCTCGCTCGGCTCTCTCTCTCTCCTTCCCCCTTTCGCTCTGTCTCCTGTGAAGAAATGACCAAAGGCCATTTCTTCTCCTCACCAGAACGACCCAAAGGCAATTTTTTAATGCACTAGACCGGTTCTTGTTGAACCGGTTCAGTCTTTACACTAACAATTTAATTTAATTAATTAAATTAAATCCAAATTAATCTAATTTAATCTCATTCTAATTTAATCTTTCACTAATTCTTTCCTTAAATTAAAATAAATCTAATTAATCTCAATAATCCCAAATTAATTCTTAAATGTAAAACAATTAAATTAATCCCAAACATTATAATTTAAATTCATTAAATTACTATTTATTTTAATTATAGTAAATTCTATTTAATTTCGATAAATGAAATTCTTATGAATTCGTCCTTCGTAATACCCCGATAAAAATAATTATCCACTTAAAAAATGTCGGGTTGTTACATAGATAAGTTCCTGGTCTACTACTCTGGACTACCATTTCTCGGGTCCGATCTACTATATATGTCCCTATAATGAAATTGTCGAGAGTCTAGTCTACCTTGAGGCTTCTTTGGTTTACTACGGTTGAGATTTGGTCTACTACATGTTTTGTTCCAAAAATATTTATCTTGGGCTTGGCTAGGGCTTCTCTCCTCTACAGCTGCCGTTGTCACAACCCGGAGGCGACCTAACAGAATCGCTGGGTCAGGTGACCCGATCCTCATAGAGGACCTAATTACCCAGCCCAATGCGTAAAATAAGCAAAAAAATTAATATGAATTTGAGCCCAAACCCAAATCACATAGGTTGGGGTTCCATAGAGTCATCCGCTAGAGACATGATAGTATAAATAAAGAAATGTACTGTGCAAGAATTAAATCAACCAACACCAAATGATCTAACAAAGCCCAAATGTACTAGAGACGAAGGGACTTAAACCAACGAACCTCCACCTATGCAGGAGAAGATCGTTACACCCACCAAAGGGGTATCGGCAATGCCCGACGACAACACATGAAGATCCCATGCACCGAACCTACACCTTAACTTGGAAAAAAATAGAGTCTAAAGGGTTAGTGACAAACTCAGTAGGGAAATCGACACTAAATGCAATGCATGCTAAAAACTGTTTTTTCTCATCTCTTTTGAAAACAATTTTTCTTTTTCTCATTTACCGTACATGGATTTTAAATCATTTAAAAACCTCTTTATCACTTTTACCAACCCAACCCATTGCCCTCAATGTGGCTTTATCAAAATCCATTGTATACATAGACAGCTATATCGCAAAATATACTAACATCGTTTTTCGCATAAAAACATCATCAATGAAAAGGTATGGATACACAATGACCCATTTGGCTCACACCACATAAAGGTGGCCATTTGTTGAGAGCAACACCTCATGATATAGAGAAAATCAAATGACTGCAATCCAGAGATCCAACACATTACTCGAGTTGACGATGAGCCAAAGCTCAGCACCGACAAGACTCGTATAATCACCCGGATGTGTCAACGAGCTGTAGCTTTGTGCTGATACAATCTGTATAATCGAAGTAACAGATAAGGTTGCTTGTGACAGATTGCTTCTCAACTAAAAAACCTATTGGTTCCAAATTGATTAGGGTTGCTAATGAGTAGAGCTACGAGTCATCACGCCAGCCGTCAAATGGAACGATACTAGAATAAACAAAACCCAGCGACTGACAACCTTCAATCTGTGTGACTAAACACACTTGCTGTGTTTTGGGGCTCAAAACTCAAGGACACATCATCATCGTCCCATCTCCATTTTTACTTCCGGGGTTTGAAATATGAGAATATGTCATCAATGCCCTATAACCCTTTCGTACGTACAAACAACTAATCCTCTCGTAGTAAAAGATTGGACAGGATAAAATTGTGATGCTTTAGCGCCAGAGTGCCTAAAGGATTCATTCTCCATCATATATGCACAGAATATGAACTCAACATATAGGTGCCTAGAATATTAAACAGTATATAATGTACGATAAAATAAACTTGAGAAAACATACAGATACGTAAAACAGAAGTGCTATCAAAACAGTCCCCCTCGGGGTTTCAAGTGTGGTATCACACAAAATATCAGTTTTGAAAATATGATACAATGTAGTTCAGAAACTATAAAAATCCCTACCTCATAGGTTACCACGACACGCTTACCGATAAGCAAGCTCCACAAGCTATTGGAAGTAAGGGTCACACCACTAACATCTTCAAAATCTATAACATGGTCAATGTTAACATTCTAACAATCACACATGAGAAATATATAAGTATCAAATAAGACTAGGAACCCTAGACTATCTATAGGGACAACCACAAGTCCCAAACCAAAAATCAAATCTAGGAATACCCCAAGAGCCCTATACTGAAACAAAAGCCCAGACTGAGACCCAGGTAGGGCTCGTGAAGCCCAACAGAGTTTGCCAAACCCAACTCTAAGAAATAAACAGTGAGATCAACCAAAATATAACATTTGTCTACCCAGCAATCAACAGACAACCAAAAAGTCCTACCGGTTATCAAGACATAGTTACGAAAGACGGAACACGACATGCTCAACCTAATCTACTCAGCAGTTGAGAAGACATATTTGAAGCCATTCGAACCCAACCATGGTCAATAAGGCATCATAGTGGTCAACCTAGACCACTCAACAGTCGTCGAGACAAAGTGAAGGTCAACCTGGACCTTGAAATTCTAAAAAACTCAACAACAGTCAACTAAGACCATTTAGTGTCAATGAGGCACATCGACGGTTAACCCGAACCTCATTGTGGTCAATACAGCATGTCTGCTACCATCCAAGACTCAACAGTCCAAGAGGTTTATCTAAAGTCAACCAGGCATGACTTTAGTGGAAAACCATCTCGAAAAAACCTTGCCAAAAGACAAGAATTTTCCAACAATGAGTCACAAGGAATAGGTGGAAAGACTTTATGTCAAATTTAGGAATCCAACCGATGCACAAACGGCTCAACGGAACAAACTAGAACGATTTCCCCAGTTCTGGTCGACAAGTTTTGGCCACTGGTTGACCAGTTCTTCATTGGTTGGTCGATCAATTTAGCCACCGGTCGATTGTGGTCAACCAGTGTTACACTAGTCGACCACTGGTTGACTATTTTTTTAGGGAAAAGGGCATTTTTTGTGTGTTTTGCCAATTTTTGACTCCTAATGATCAATAGCCCTGCATAAACTCCAAATCTACCAATATAAACCAGAAATTTCCCTTGGATTTGAGTTTTTAACCCCAAATCCAAAGCCAATCAAAACCCTAAACTTAAACCCTAAAAACAGACCAGAAAAGTTTACTGTTGCGTAAACCGCCTTCACAATAGTTGGTTGTGTGGACAATGGGAACCCGAATCCGCTGTCAGAAGTTGGAGACGCTTCGATTGGTACTCTCCTCTCCTCCTCCTTTCTCGCTCGTAGTGAAGGCTTATAGAAGAAGAGTATTTCTCTTCTTTTGTAAACTTTCCTTTATATAAAAAAAAATAAAAATAAAATATTATATATATATATATATAGTTCAAATCCTAACTTGTTTAAAACACTAATCGAAAATAATTCTTTAGTTAAAACAATTTATCAAAAATATTTTTGCCATTTATCACATATGACCGCTACGCAACAAAAGAGGTCAACCTTTCAACACTTGACCAAAATGTTCACGAAAAATTTACACCTGAAAATTTAAAATTATAAAAATATCTGATTTTATAGCAGTCTACCACAGTTGAGATCTTGTCGACCACCATTTTATCATTTAGAAAGTTCTCTCAGGACTAGTTTACCACAAATGATCTCTAGGCTATTGTGAATAGTTTTCTCTAAGACATCTCTTGAGATTGGGTGGTCGCAAGTGATATGTGTAACGACCCAGATCTTCATAATTCCTTGAACATGTGAGAAATTTAAAATTTTCAAAAGACTCCTTTATAAAATGAAATCAAAGTGCAACGCTAAAACCGGATCGGTACTATCCTCTCTTTAAACTCGTTGTGAAAATCAAATGAAATGTGGAAGCGTTACAAAATCATTTGTTGAAAATGTTGCGGAAGCATAAATCATTAAATGAATGGACTAAATAATTAAATACTGCGTTTGATAAATGAATTCTAACAATTAAAACAACTTATTCATTTTCTCTTCTCGGTCTAGCTTGACCAGCCCTAATCTCGCTTGTGCAAATCCCTCATCCCTCTATTTATTATTTGCTTATTATCTATTCATCGTTTGTACCTACACCACAAGTAAACTGTAAGCCCAAAGGCTTAGTAAGGAAATGGGTTTAATGCAAGTATGCTTATGACTCTCTTTAGTTCCTTTGGAATGGTGGCCACCCAAACCAATCCTTTCATTACGTAAGTTCGTTCGTTCGTTTGTTCTTTACTAGTACATCGAGCAGGAAATTGAAGGACCCATATGGGGTGGTATAGTTGTTCGAACTAGCCTCCTGTGTGCAAACTAGGTCCTTTTCCTGTCGTGGTAGGGGCTCTGCCTAGCTGCCAAACTAGACCGGACTACCCACCAGCCACTAACTCCCCATTCATTCCATTATAGACTAGCCTCTTGGGTGCATACTAGTTGCCAGACTACTAGCCTCCTGGGTGCATACTAGTGTCAGACTAGACCCAATTACCCATTCATTTTATCATTCATTTTTAACATTTTACTCACTCAAGCATGTGAGTACCACCCCACAGCGGCACTCCCTATTGATTTCTATTAGCATGATACATGATCATACATTCTCATCCTAACATGATGCATGATGCATTATAACATAACAGTAATAAAAATTGAAGAGCACATTTAATTAATTGAAAGCAAACTGTAATTGAAAACACATATAAAGAAAGTAAAACATATAATAGAAGGAAATAACTTCGCACAACAGAAAACAAGTACAACATTGAATTGAAACAGTGAATGCATACAAATAAAGGGATGGTATGGTGAACATGCAAGTAATCTATTTAAACTAACATGCTTAAGTCGAATTACCATTATTACTCTAGTTGATTATCCTAATTAATTTACATGCTCAAGAATGAATTATATTTATTTTTCTGATTAGTTATCCTAATTACTTAGCATACTCTGAGGATACCATTATTATCCAAATTAGATATCTTAGTTAATTTCCTAGTCCATTTACATGCTTCCTACAGTTATTATTCTAGGTGATTATTCTGATTAGTTATCCTTAGTGAATTACAGGCTCAAGAAGGATTTCATTTATCATTCTAGTTACATATCTTAGCTAGTTTACATGCTCCAGAAATGATTATAATTAAACATACATTTGTTACGATTCACTAAACATGCTTTTAATAGTTTAGTGGATTAAGCATGCATAGCAAATTAATTAACATGCTTTTCATTATTTTAATGGACATGCTATTTTAGTTAGTTAATTAAACTATTACTATTTACATACTTTTATTCTAATTAATTAAACTTGCTATAAATAACAATCCAGTTTAGTTAATTAAATAGTTAATAAATTAACTAAACATGGTATGACTAGGTTAATTAATATGCTAATATTATTCTAACAAATTACATACTCAAATGGAATACAATTAAATTATCTACCATTATTATCTAAATTAATTAAAATGTTTGAGTGTAGTTAATTATTCTAGTTAGTTAATTGTTCTAATAAATTGACATGCATCAATAAACAATCAATTCAATTAAGTCAATTGATCATGCTCAACTAAATAGTTTATATGCTCAAGTATTTATTAACTAGTTAACATGCTCTAAGTAGTTATTTAATGACTAGTTATTAGTTAAGCATGCTAACATTATTATAGTTGCTTAACATATTCGGGTTAGTCGATTCTCGATTAGTTAATAGATTAACTAAACATACTTGATTTGTGAATTAAACATGCTCATACAATTGTTATCTTAATTAAAGACATATTATCAAATTATGGAAAGGAATTTATAGAATAATATATGCCATCGAATGAGAGATTGAAGGACCCATATGGGGTGGTATTGTTGATCGGACTAGCCTCCTATGTGCGACTAGGTCCCTTTCCCGTCATGGTAGGGGCTCTGCCAAGCTACCAGACTAGACCGGACTACCCACCAGCCCCCAACCCCCCATTCATTCCATTACGAACTAGCCTCCTTGGTGCATACTAGGTCCCTTTCTAGTTAAGGTCAGGGTTGTGCCTAGCTGCCAAATTAGACTCAACTACCCATTCGTTCTATCATTCGTTTTGAACATTTTCCTCACTCAAGCATGTGAGTACCACCCGAAGGTGGCCCTCCCTATCTGTTGTTTATATTATCATGATGTATGATGTAGTTCACATTGAGCGTATAAAGTAACTTAAAGTAAACAGTAATTGAAAGCACCAGTAATTGAAAGTAAAGCAGATAATGGAATGTAACAACCAAAATTGAATAGCGCACAAAATGACAATAATAACCATAGAACACCCAATAAAGTAAGGCATATGAAGGAGACAATTATAGGATTAATTAAACTGCAAGAGGCATGCTTGGATATGCAATTCACAATATTAAAGGAAACATAATGGGATTAACAATCGATGTGCATCTAAAAGTAAAGCATAATTTAATTGACATGCTCAAGAGCTGGTTACATGCTCTTATCCTAGTTAAGTTACATGCTCATTAAAACTAATAAGCTATTTAGTTTTTCTAGTTAATTACATGCTCAAGGAGGTTTACAATTATTATTCTAGGTAGTTGTCCTAAATAATTTACAATTAGTTACTTAACATACTTAATTTAACAGATTAGATCAATTAAGTGTCAACCTAGTTATCTATGCATGATCAGATTAAGGTAAACCATCTATCTATCACAGATTATTAAGCAATTGAAATGACAAGACAATGTATGTGTAGCACTAATAACATAATGATAGGAAGTAAGGCAGTAGAATTTCATATAATAAAACACAATCTAAGAACTCTTAGCTCATTTATCATGCACGCACTAAGTATTCATTCCATTCAACTATTAACCATTCATTACCACATTGATCTCTATCAAAACATTTATCAAAGTAAAGCGTTTGTAATAAAGGAAATTAAGAGAATTACAAGAAACTAACAACACAAGAACTAACAGCGAATGAGTTAATATCAAACAACCCTAATAGTTAACTAACATACGTGAAGATTAAACAGGTAAACAAGCCCGGATTGATTTAAAATTAATTGATAAATCAACAACCTAGTTAGTGAACATGCTGCTAATAACGTAAACATGCTAATTACAATTTTGGTTGATGAACATGCTAATCCCAATTATCATTCTAGTTAATTAACCTAGCTAATTAACATATTCAAGAAGAAATCACGAATAAGTAATCATATTTATTATCTAATTAATTAACATGCTCGCTAATTAATCACATTTAGTTAATTAACCTAGTTAATTAACATACTCAAATCTAGTTTATTAAACATGCAAGGGTTCTATTTGGTTAACAATTAATCATGCTCAAGGTCTGGTTAAGTTAATGTCCTAATTAATTTAACATGCTAGTCTAGTTAATTAATCGTGCGAAATAGATTAATTACAATTAAACATGCTTAGATGATTAAACATAGTTCTTAGTTTCAATTATTAAACATGCGAACATTAGTATAATTGCTTAACATACTCGGTTAATGGTTAAGTTAACACCTAGGTGTCAAACAAAGAAACGACAAAATGATATATACATTACATAGAGAAATATACTAAACAACAAGTAAGGAACATGCAACAAGAATAAAATAACACAAGTACAAATTATAGTTCATTCATGCCATCCTCACATACTTCTCTCCTCAGTTCATTGTTTTCTATTTCACAGCAAACTATTCTACACTTCACAGTCCTAGCAAGTTTATCAACCAAAGCATATTTACGGAGTATAAATCATAGAGCAATTCAATAAAGGAAATATCTTCATAATAGAACTAACAGTGAAGACAATGTCTACAAAATATCTACACAATATCAACAAGGGAAATAACAAATAGCCAAGGAATCAACAAAGGGAACAACAATAATAACTCATCCAAGGAACTATAACGAACAGACAGGAACCAATAATCAAAGAAACACTACATAGCATTAGTAAATCTACCAATCACGCATACCTACTTGTGGTGTAAGGCCTCCAAATAGCCAAGACACCCCAAATTCCTTACCTAAGCTGAAGAACACAAGCAAGGATAGCTGCCACTACCCAGCAAGCAGCAGCTCATAGTTCCAGCAACCACTCCACAGCAAGCAGCAGCTCATACTCACAACAGCAGGGAGCAGCTTCTAGCTCCACCACTTAACCACACAACTCATATACACTTAGAAGCTCACACACAGGAGCTTCCTCGTAGGTCTCTCTCTCTCTCTCTAGAATTTCTCTCTTGTAGAAGGAAACACAGCAGAAGACAAATGGAAAGGAAGGGAGGGAAGGCTTTACCTGGGAGAGGGAGACACTTCATACGTGTAGAGGTAGACAAAATGATGACCAACATGGCGAGGGAGGCTCCAGGCAAGGGGAGTTTGGCTACGGGCATAGGGAGGGCGACTTCGTCATCCAGGGAGGGGGAGGGGTCGGTTCTTGTTGTCAATTAATGACTAGACGACAAGAAACCAGATTTTAAATCCCTAAATTATCGCTGAACTAGGTTATTTTGGGTGAGTACGGACGCATTGGTCTCATCCGCAAGTGTAAAATCTCACTGGTTAAATCATACCTTCAAACGGGAAAAGGCGTCCCTATCCTATCCGTACCGTCTGCAGACGAAGTTCGAACGCGTTATGGCGTTTGCACGTAGTGTTCATAGGTGTCCGAAAGTGTCTCAAAATTGGACAGAGGCAAATCGGACGAGGCTAATCCACGTCCGCAGTCGTTTGAAACTGTCCAGGATTTGGACAAATTCTAATCGGACGCAGCTAGTCCACGTCCGCACTTGTCCATACTTGTCCGAAAGTCTGCAACACATTGTAGTCAGGACGCAGAATCACATCCTGAGTCGTCCCAACCCATTCCTCGTGTTTGTCTGTAGTGTCGTCCACAGGCGTCCGAAAATGCCCTAGACAACATTTCCTCACTTAACTCTTATCTCGTAATATTTCCCCATAAATACACGTCATAAGATGACATGTATAAATACGCCATGCGATATTCAAATCACCCCACCCTTTAGTCACATTGCGTATACGGGGAAAACGTAACAAAAATACCCCTAAACTTAGCGCTCTAGAACATCCTTGGTAATACCCCAATAATGGTCCAATTGAAAAAGTCGGGGTGTTACATACCTCCCTCCTTATATAAATTTCGTCCTCAAAATTTGCCCTAGCATAATACTCTCACTAACGCTAACCTACGCATCAAATCTCTCCACCTATTCTACGTGAATTCAACATCGAGAAAGAGTCCAAAGTCTTCTTACCGCCAAAAGACTCACAACTTGATGTCGAACTCATCTTCCCTATATAGTTCTACCCCTCAGATCCTTCGCTCTCCGTGACTTCGGCATGCTCAAACGTATTCTCCACCATCAAACCTGTCCATTTAAGCATTCCCGAGCTATGAACTACATCGCTACATGGCTAAGTAGGACGTGTTCCATCTTGCTTATCTTTTTGTATCTGTACTCGTTTCTGTTCGAGTTCAAATTTAGTTCCCGTGTATGTTCTCGTTCCTGTTTCTGTTCCCGTTCCTGTTTTCATTCCCGTTTCTGTTTCTGTTTCCATTCCCATTTTCATTTCAAGAAATCACTCTGGAAACTTCGTTTCTATCTCCGTTCCCGTTTCTGTTTCTGTCTCTGTCTCTGTTCCAGTTTCTATTTCCGTTCCTGTTTCTGTTTCCGTTTCTGTTCCAGTTTCTACTCCCGTCTTTGTTTTTGTACTCATTCCAGGAGAAGCTCAACCGATTGAATCCGCTTTTGCCATACAGTTGTGTAGTCACGTTCTTGGTTACCTTGATTGGTTTCAAACTGAGATGGAGAGCATATTCCAAGCCTGACCTAAGTCCTAATACCCAATTTCTACTCCGTCTCACTTTCCTTTTTGTGTCTGTACTTGTTTCCATTTTTGTTTCTGTATCCATTTCAGTATCTGTGATCGTACACGTTTCCGTATCCATTTCTGTATCCATATCTGTATCTGTATCTGTATCTGTTTTCATTTCCATTTCCATTTGTAGAAACTCGTTTCCATTTCGGTTTCCGTTTTGGTTTATGTTTCAGTTTTTGTTCAGGTTTCTGTGCTTGTACCGTTTTCGTATCCATTTTTGTTTTCGTTTCTATCTCCGTTTCTGTACTCGTTTCTGGAGAAGCTCAACTGATTGCCTATGCCCCACTACACTCTCTATTCATTTCCAAAGGTCAAGACCGAGTGGGCATAAACTTGGCTTGTCGAATCCCATTCTCCTACCCTAGCTTAGCCCTTAACATCCTACCTCTTCACAACAAGTATACCCTTCGTCTACCCTCTTGCAACCTAGGTGACTTTGGTTAGCTATCTAGTTGATCTAAATTTGCTTGGGTTCTCTTTTCACTTAATTTCCAAAAATTTGGGCAGCGTCTTCCTTGTTTTTACACTCCCCCAAAGCTATAAATTCTGTATAAAATCCTAAATAGTTCTAGAATATTCGCCATTCATTCATCCAAAATCCAAAATCCAAAATCTAAATTCCAAAATATAACATTCAAAGATATTGGGTACACTCACGAATCTACAATCCCAAATACAAACAGAATACTCGGCACGTCTACCTAGTCCGCTAGTCCCTACATATTATTTCCTAACAAACCATTTATTGTATTAGTAAAGCATTAGGAAGTATACTTACAGTGGATGAAAGATTTTCCACGTCGAGGCTTGTGCTGGCAAGTAGGCTACGTTATTAGTTTGACTTTTACAAAATCATTTTGCAAAATCGTTTCACATCACAAAATGTATCAGAGCTTAGTTTTAAAACGCAAAAAACGCAAAATTGCTCTGATACCAACTGTAACGACCCGTATTTTTGTAATTCCTTGAAAATGCGAGAAATTTAAAATTTTCCAAAAGATGCCTTTATAAAACAAAATCAGAGTGCGATGCTAAAACCGGATCACTACTATCCCTTCTTTAAACTCATTGTGAAAATCATATGAAATGTGGAAGCGTTATAAAAATCATTTATTTCAAACATTGCGGAAGCATAAATCATTTGAGAAATGAACTTAAAGAATTAAAAACTGTGTTTCAAAACTAATAATTTAAATACAACCATTTCTCTTCTCGCTCTAGCCTGGCCAGCCCCAATCTCGCTTGTGCAGATCTTTCATCCTTGCTTTGTTATCTGTTTATTATCCACTTATTATCTGTTCATCATTCCTCATATATGCACCTATTACTATCTGTTCGCCGTTTATACCTACACCACAAGTAATACGTGAGCCTACTGGCCCAGTAAGAAAAAGGGTTTAATGTAGTTATGAAATGTTTCTCTTTAGTCCTTTTTGGAATGGGGGCTATCCAAACCAATCCTTTCATTACGTTCGTTCATTCATTCATTACACGTACATCGAGCGAGAGATTGAAGGATCCATATGGGGTGGTATAGTTGATCGGACTAGCCTCCTAGGTCCCTTTCCCGTCATGGTAGGGGCTTTGTCTAGTTGCCAGACTAGACCGGACTAGCAACTAGCCCCCAACTCCCCATTCATTCCATTATGGACTAGCCTCCTTGGTGCATACTATGTCCCTTTTTTGTTAAGGTCGGGGTTGTGTCTAGCTAGCAGACTAGACCCAACTACCCATTCGTTCTATCATTCATTTTTAACATTTTCCTCACTCAAGCATGTAAGTACCACCCCACGGTGGCCCTTCCTATTTGTTTCTATTATCATGATGCATGACGCAGTTCACATTGCACGTATAAAGTAACTGAAAGTAAATTGTAATTGAAAGCACCAGTAATTAAAAGTAAAGCAGATAATGAAAGGTAACAACCGAAATTGGATACGTACACAAT
The DNA here is from genome assembly GCA_022433065.1 of Begonia loranthoides. NCBI lineage: Eukaryota > Viridiplantae > Streptophyta > Magnoliopsida > Cucurbitales > Begoniaceae > Begonia > Begonia loranthoides. The sequence goes on from CM039483.1 coordinate 27,187,688, forward strand.
GTAATACCCTGATTTTTATATCAGAATTTAATAAAGGTAATTGGAAAATAATTAGGGATATTTGGAATAATTGGGTAATTATCGACGTATTACCAATGACGTATACATAATATTGTAATTTAAAGAATTAAAAATAAATAAAATGGAGATTTAGGAACTCAATATAAATGTTATAATGTAGATTTAGGTAATTAATATAAATTTTAATTTAATTATAATTGTTGGAGATAAATAATAGAGAAGGAAAATAAAAAGGAGAGGAAGTCATTTGGGGATTGGCTGAACAGGTCCAGCGTGTAAATACACATAATAGCCTGCAGCCATTCTGTGCGTGTGAGGGTCTCGAGAACAGAGAAAGAAGGGGGTGAGGGAGAGAATGAAGACGAGCAAGAGGGATGGAGACCGCGAGCGAATCGAGAGTGACGGATGACAGAGTGCGTGACGACAGACTGTGAGCTCGGGCTCGAGTTCGGGTGGCGACGTCCAGCCAACGGCGAGGGACAAATCAAAGCTTCGGCCATGGCGAGTTCTGGCGATGATTTGAGGTATGTGTGGTTGAGTTTCTCTTCTCCTTTGGCGTTCTAGTGATCACGTGTTGGCAGGGGTACAATGTTGGGGTGATTCGAGGTTGGCAGTTGTGATTTCCGGCGTCGGCCTGGGCGGTTCATGCTGGATTGGCCAAAGGCCATGGTCCAGCCTGTTGGTTCTTCAATGCTGAACCGGTCCTTAATGTCATGCCCCAAAGAGGACCCGAGACAGAAAGAGGAACGATCCAGCCCAAAAGAACCGAATCGTCCGACCCTCACTTAATTCCAATATATAGCAGCGGAAGACTTAAACATTCACGTTACAGATCAGGCCCAAAAAATAAAGATCTAGAAGTGATAATAATATAATCCAATTTAACAATCTAAAATCAAAATGAAATAACATAAGATAAAACAGGTACAAACCTAGATAAAACAGGTACAAACCTTACTAAAATATCTTTAGTTTCTTAAACAAAGTAGGAAAATCACTAAATTTGGGGAAACTCCAAATTTTTCTCTTGAGGCAGCAACGAAAAACTACTCTGACTATTTCCTGAAAAATATAGTCAATTTCGGGTGAGTCGACAAAACTCAGTAGGGATTTATCTTATATTCAACTTTTATATCATATGAATCATATGTGAGATTTCAATTTCTTATTATTCACAATTTAACATATGAAAGAACAAAGTGAACAATAAATAATTAACAAAAATACACAACGGCGATATTCAGGCAATCGCAACAGCCAAATAGGCCATGATCAGGTTTAAGGTTTTGCCCACAGGGACACGGCACATACAGTTGTCCCATTACTCTAGTTAACAATAACAGTAAATAAATGAAAAATTAAACATAACGAACTGAACAGTAAGTCAACATGTCTGAATTAAAACATTATTAGACATTTTATAATTTAATGTGCGTTGAATATAAAATAACACCTACCTTGAAATTGGATCAACAATGCTAATGCCCAACCAAATAAGCACTATGACCCAACAACAACACGTCCAACATCACTTAGGTCTTGAACCTAATCAACAATTTTACTAATCCAAATGACAAAGACCTAATAATGTGGTACATAATGTCTTAGTTAACTAGGGTAAAAGGCCCACATAACATGGCCCAAATATGACCTTAATAAGATTGGTAAGAATACATTGTCATCAATTCTTATTCAAATTCTCATGTAGCTTCCTTTCATGATGATTCCCTCACGGTATCCAAACCAACAGTATCTCACAATGACAAAAACTTTTATCACAAGAAAGAGATTCCTCCTTGAAAGAAACGTACTCTTGAATAGGCACCTCGGTTCAGGAAATCACATATGATGGGTCAAACATATACTTTCTCAACATAGAAACATAAAAGACTTTATGAACATGAATTAATTGAATAAATGAATCCTATTGATAAATCATTGCATCAATATTCTTAATAATTCAAAGAAATCCAATACGCATATGAGAGCTTACTTACCCATTACAACAAAAGCAACCAATACTGCAACACGGTCAATCTCCCAAATTTCTAAGTCGTCGCCTTGAAACTCTTCAAATGACTCTAAAACCGTTTAAAAGTCATTTCATAATCACTTGAACTTTCTCAATCTTTACATGAACTCAAAAAGAGTCAAGGTTTACCTGCACCTCGCTCTCAGCTTAACCTAGCGATAGTTTGTATTGTCTCCCTAAGGAATCCCATATGTTTAAAATATCACAATAATTGAATTTCTTTTTGTCATACACAAGGTCAGATAACTCATCTTATCAACTTATGAGTCCAAAGCTCAAACTATCTTTTAATTGAAAGTTACATATTGCTCAAATTTAGCTCAGTACTTAAAGATCTCAAGAGAGCTAATCTAAATGATGTAATAAGGATAGAACATAAGATTGAATGATGCCTTCTATATTCATTTTACTCAACTAAAACTCATAATTGTCCATCTTCACTGCAAATAAAAGAACTTAGAAGAAAGGTCAATCATTTTACGAATATTCAACATAACCATACATCAAAATATCCTCGATAATTGATTCTTAAAACCAATAGTTGTAATACTTTGTTTTTCACATCCTCAAGATAATGGTGTAGTAACCTAGCAAATTTCAAATTTTCAACTCCTAATTTGTTAATAATTCAAAATCTAATCACACATCATCCACATTCAGCTCTAAATTTGCACACTTACACTTACGTTTCAATGCTTCAAATATTTGATATCATCTAAACAGATACATAGTTTCAATGCTTCAAATGTTTGATATCATCTAAACAGATACACAATTTGATTTAAAATCATTTACTGATTTCTTTGCCAAAATCTAAATTATGAGACTCTATGAACAAACCAATGTGAAGTCATAGCTTCATCAACACTAACTTTTTAATAGTCATGATGTTCATCCCACTTCAGTTTGTCAAAACTCTCTCTTTGTACTCTTCCTTAAGATCCTATATTTTCCAAATACATCGTAGAACTTGAAATTTATTATAAAGTTATATACCTCAATTATCGGATCAACACGAGTAATCATTTATTTCTTACGACCCTTTCACGTTAAACATAGAATTAGAGGTTTAAGCTTAATGGCTCAAAATCACAAAAGTGACTTAGCATGATTGTACTATAGAACAAGACGACAACACTTCACATTTCCCACATATCTGCACATTATAATATTTACTTTAAAGATTCCAAACTCCTAGAATCAAAGAGAATATCGAACTTCACACCATAAGATAACTTTATTAAGCTCTCAAAGTAAAGAGAATAATCTTAGTTAACTTAACTCATGAGTTAGACTCATCTGTCTTGACTAACAGAGCTTATAGGTATAACTTCATCTCTTTACTATAACAACCATTTAATTCCAACTATTGATGCCTCAACACAATCTTCATATAGTGAACATGCACATAATACTGCTAACAACAGTGCAGTAGCCAACTTAATATTCAATTTCTTAGAATCAACCAACGATTTCCTTTACAATCAAACTTAACATTTCTTTTAATAAGGTCACTCAATGATACCAATAATATACGAAATCTTTGCAATTTAATGACATTGCAATAATCCAAAATCAAGAAAATCTAACTCTCTGTGATACACATTAGTGATTCCAATGCTATCATAATTGCATTTCAGATAGACATCAATGAGATACTCACTCAGAATCATTATGCTTGAAAAATTTAACTCATTATCCAATAGTCGTATCCAAGCATATGAGCTTACAACTGATGCTCTTTAAAGTTTAACAACAAAGCTCTTATACGTTCCATTAGCTCATCATGAGTATCTCAATACCCAATCACTTAGGAGAAATTTAACTAAAATGATTTACAAAGACATGAAAATCCACTTCTCTATACCTATAACCTTAACATGTTAAACCAACGTCAAAATCTCAACCCCAATCATCCATAATGAACTCAAAAAGGTTGATCGCATCATCTCATTAACAAATTTACTAATGATAATCCAACTTGATATTATCTGCGGGGAAACTTATTAATCTCTTCAACTGATCAACGAGAACATTCTCTTAAATAAATGGATCTTTAAAATTGATCATCTCTTGATCGAACTTCAAGCACGAAATGAACAAAATTAGAAACAACCACTCCGTTTCCAAATAAACATTGAAACTGACATATCCCTTATGACAAATTAAACATGTGAAACTCATTCCACAACAAATCCATCTGATGTAAAGTTTATTCACTTCATGTAAACCATCCAATATGAAGCAACGAAAACTAGAGCATTGTTAGGACAAAATAAATGCATAACTCAAGCTCACGGTAGGGTGATAACCCTGATAGATCCTCAAGAAGATCATCAAAACACAATCATAACTAACAAAACTAAATTATGCCAAATAACTCATAGTCATTGATAATAAGAGACATACTTCCTTAATGCTCTAGTCTTCCCTGCCACATAGAGAAACATTAAATGTGAAAAGAAATATCCCGCGGAGCAACAACTTGCTCACTCACAACTGCAAAGTCGCACCATCTGCGTCACAAATAAATATAAACTTAAACTCACTTAATCAGTCAAAATTCAGAATTACCTCTCATCAAACTATAAGACAACTCGAACATGCATTGTTTGTTTGTGTCCAAAAATCTTATGGCATCATATTGCATTAAATGTGAAACACCTCACCATCAACTCTTGACGTAATTCAACAAAAGTGAAGATTAGATTTCCTTACCATTTGTGTCCAAAATGATTGTTTTGTCAATCCAATCACATATATTAAATCATCCAATTGCATATAAATGCCTCAAAGACTTCTCTTAAAGTCATTCTTTGCATCCATATTTAATTTTATCACTGCATTCCAATTATTTATTATTTTCACTCTATTTAACAAAATTTGTTCCAACCTTTCAAATAACACTTAAACCTACAATCATACAACTAAGCTTGCAAATCTCAGGATAATCTTTGTCCTAAAGTGATTCTCAACCGTATAACTACATCAGTCGTACTTTAGAATTTTAATGTAATATGTCATCTCCATAACTAAACTTTATACTCTAAAAATTGAGAGTTTACTTTATTCCAAATTCTGATGTATCTTCAATTCACCTCACGCACTAAACATTGTCTAAATTTTCTTTAACCTTACAACTTGAATTAGGCATTAATCCTTAAAATTTTCTTAAAATTTTCCATCATTGACTCAATATGAATTATAGCAAAACAATTAATTGATTCCACAGACATAATAATGGTTTTTAAAATTTTCACTATCAATTAAGTGTTTCAATATAAACTTCAACCATATAACTTTGTTGCAGTCATTCCTCGAGAAATACCCACTTTAACAACTCTACACCTCATACCAAAATATTTCAAACAACTTACGATGAATTTTGAAACTAATTTCGAAACGCTCTAAATAAAATCTATTTAGAATCTTCCTTTGGTAGTTTTTGAACTAAAGTCTACAATTGAGTGTTCCAACTTTGATTAACAAATTCCAAACAGGACAAAATAAATATTGGATTTTTGAAGGAAATTAACACTTTGAATTTTCATCTAAAATGAGTTTCTTAAGTTCCAATTTCACAGGCCCACACTTATAACCCAGAAGAGTTCACATACTCATATGTTCCGAAAAAGTTATTCTAATCATTTACAAAGCGTACTCCTCATCAAATTCTGTCAACTTCAAACTCTTTGTGTCCGATAAGAGAAATGTTTTCACCTACCAACGGATAATCTTGTGATATCTTTCTAGCAGTATCTTAACGCAAATCGATTTTTGTACTTTGTCCTAAAGTACAGTAATTTCATTTCTTGTATAACACTATCTCTTTTATTAATGTCACTTCTTCAGGATATCAACCACGCTCTGATACCAAAAATTCTATCATGCCCCAAAGAGGACCCGAGACAGAACAGGGAATGATCTGGCCCAAAAGAACTGAATCATCCGACCCTCACTTAATTATAATATATAACAGCAGAAGACTTAAAACATTCACGTCACAGATCAGGCCCAAAAAAAGGTCTAGAAGTGACAATAATATAATCCAATTTAACAATCTAAAATCAAGCGGAAATAACATAAGATAAAATGGGTACAAACCTCACTAAAATATCTTTAGTTTCTTAAACAAGGTAGAAAAATCACTAAATTTAGGGAAACTCCAAATTTTTCTCTTGAGGCGGCAACGAAAAACTACTCTGACTATTTCCTGACAAATATAGTCAATTTGGGGTGAGTTGATAAAACTCAGTAGGGATTTATCTTATATTCCACTTTTATATCATATGAATCATATGTAGGATTTCAATTTCTTATTATTCACAATTTAACATATGAAAGAACAAAGTGAACAATAAATAATTAACAAAAATACACAACGACGATATTCAGGCAATCGCAACAGGCAAACAGACCCTGATCAGGTTTAGGGTTTTATGCCCAGGGACACGACACATACAGCTGTTCCATTACTCTAGTTAACAATAACAATAAATAAATGAAAAATTAAACATAACGAACTAAACAGTAAGTCAACATATCTGAATTAAAACATTATTAGACATTTTGTAATTTAATGTGCGTTGAATATAAAATAACCCCTACCTCGAAACTGAGTCAACAATGCTCATGCCCAACCAAATAACCACTATGGCCCAACAACAACACGTCCAATATCACTTAGATCTTGAACCTAATTAACAATTTTACTAAATATTAGAATTTCAAATTTAAAATTACTTATTTGATTTTTGGTCTTAAAGAGAGTATGACTCGGCCCACCGCAGAGTGTGAACGTAATCCAAATAACAAAGACCTAATAATTTGGTAAATAATGTCTTAGTTAACTAGGGTCAAAGGCCCACATAACATGGCCAAAATATGACCTTAATAAGATTGGCCCAATAATCTTGACATATGTCCCAAAGCACTTTTCAACAATCTGGCCCATTCCATAATAGGCCCAGCATGCATATGGCTAACTAACCAATTCAATTTGACTGAGGCTTGGACTTCTCCAAGCTTCAACCTTCATCCATCATAAAAGAAAAAACAATTGGTGGCAAGTTAACAAGAGTGAATTGGAATTCACTTCCCAATTTTTCCATTGATCCGCAACCCATTATCCCTCATACATAACAATTTACAGTTTGTAAGTTGCTCACTAAAACAGCCTAAAATCAGAACTTGAGTAAAGTAAAGCATCAACTTTTATACCTTGAATAATTTCTTCACTGTCTCTCGTTCGCTGGAGTCAAATACTTAAAATGATTTCCAAGTTCAACCTTTGGAAACAACATCCAACAATCATACAGAATCAACCAAAAAAAAATCCATAATTGAAATACTCACCTGAAGAACCGAACCAAGAACAATAGAAAAATCCAAACTTTACCTGAGAGTCCACTCGCTATTGATGCTATACCGTAGCTAATCACAAAGCTTCATCGTCCAACACTCAGTCCCCCAACTCGAATGATTGGAAAATCGAGAGGAGAATACCTTCCTTCACCAATATAGTTCGTCACAAAGGAGATAACAGAGAGGAAATAAGGAAATCACCAAGATCCAAACCCTTAACAGAGAACAATTTCTTAACCTGGCTAAGAAAACCTTTCATTGAGAACCGCTGACAACAACTTGCCAACCTTAAAAGACCACTCTGTCCAGTAAGAACTTCTCCACAAGAAACTAAACAAAATATAGGGGAGGAAGATCGACGTTACCTCAGTGACGAATAGGTTGACAATGTCGAAACACTCCCTTCCCACCATTGCTTCACTGGCAAAAATTTGAAACAGGAAGGGAAGTTGAGAACAGTGGGGAACTTCCCCACTGTTTCTGAAATAGGGGGAGTCCTTCCCCCTATTTCGGCAACATCCCCCTGAAAGGGGGGATTTCTAAATTAATAATAAAATTTTTTTTCTTGTTGGGCTGGGCTCGAATATCACACTTGCCATGCCTTTTCCAGGTGAAATCGACAGCATGTCGAACGTGGGAGACACTTTGTACAAGCTGGACAATGATGGTCGGGCGTGCTAGAGAAAGTCACTCTCTGGTTTGATATACATAGGAGGGACTGAGAGAGAAGAGGGGGGTATTGGATGGAAGTGAATGGCTGAGAAAAAATCAATGGAGATGGAAGAAGAAGAAGTTGCTCTCGAGTCTCCGCTTCAAGTACCTCTTAGGTGTTCCTCAAGGTAAGAGAGAGTCTTTTGCTGTTGTTACAAGACGCTAAAATAATGTGCTCTATTGTTGGATTTATGTTTAGTAAGCTGCTCTACTTGATTTAGTGTTGTGGATTATCTATTGTGGAATATGTATTTATTTACTACCTTGTGAAACTATTAGTTAGTTTAGAAATATTTCTGCTAATTGTTGTGATCTGTGGTTTGTTGGATGATTAGTCAAAGCCAATAATCTGTTGACTTTGGAATACTCTCTTGTGATTGTGTAGTAGTTGGCTCTGAATGGATTTCTATTAAACGTGATATGCACTATTGGTTGGTATTCCAAAAACATGAACATGTTACAAATTAGTCATTACTGCAGGTTACACTCTGTTAATGGATGAATATGAGTACTCTGTTAGTTGTAATGAGGGGTATGTTGGTTAAGCTAGAATTGAGTAAAAGCATGCATGAATCGTAGAAAGTGGGAAATGTTAATTTGATGCTGTGAATCAAATGGTTGGATGATTATTGCTCTGAATTATATGCTCAACGTCGATGCATGAATGTACTATGCAATTAGGATAGGTAAGTGATGAAATTTATGAAGTCGTAATCATTAATGATAGACGTTTTGATTATGAAGGTGTTGACAAAGGAAGGAGGATAACTATTAAATGCTAATGTAATAAAGACTCGAGGTAAGGATTTGGGAGTGTCTTGACCATTTGGAGGCCCTACCCACGAGTAGTGTGCATGCATTTGATGTTTAGTTCCATGTTCTATACTGTGATTGTTAGTTAGAAAAGTTGATAATGGCAATGCTCGTCATTAGTGGATAGTTCCTTGATTGATATACGGTTATTATTTCTTAACTGCTATTACTCCGTGACGGATATTCTTTGTTATTTTGGTGTGCTTTTCCTTCCTGCAATACATGCTTTACTTTGATAGTTCCTTGATGAGTGATTTCTGCTGGGATGAATCAGTTAAGAATGTAGAAGAGTTAGAATTATGAGTTGAAGCATGAACGAGTTATTGTTTACTGATGTCTATCTTTCTGTCGTTTCCTTGTTGATATTCATGTTAAAGTAACTAGCATGTTAATTTAACTAAGCCGACCATGTTTAAATGTTAATCAATTAAAATCTTAAATTGCAATAATAACTTGAGCATGTTCTATGAAAACCAATTAGTTAGTTGAGCATGCTTCGTATGTCTAATTAACTAAATTACGATAAACTAGAATAATAACCGTAGCATGTTTAATTAATTCGCATGTCCAATTTACTAGCATGTCTAACTTCGCAAGCATGTCTAAATAACTAAACTTGAGCATGTAGTTAATTAGAATGATATTAGCATGTTAATTGATCTAGTCATGCCATGTTTAATTAGCGCGTATAATTAGCATGTTTAAATTCATTAGTGGTATGTTCATTAATTAATTAGGTTATTCCATGTAATTGTAATTAGCATGTAATTAATAATGTTACCATGTTAATTTACCAATTAATGGAGATGTCAATTAATCAGTTGTGTATGATTAAATTACGTGACTTTGCCTTGGCTCGTGTTAATTTATTCGAACAAGTTATCAATTGGAATGATTAACGAGACCCAAGCATGTTAGTTAACTAACCTAATTAGATTAGATTGAGCATGTATAATCAACTAGTTTAATAATGGTAGCATGTCTAATTAATTAGTTTTATTTACTGGCATGTTACTTTCTGTCAAACCAAAACATGAGTAGTTAATTAGAATAAAAGCATGTGATCAACTTAAGCATGTTAACTTGAGCTTGTAAATTAACTAAGATAACTAGTTGGTTATGTAATAGCATGTTTCGACTTCTGTTTCATTTATTGTTATGTTCTATACATTCAAGTATGCCATAATTCGTTGTGTATTGTTTAGATACTTGAATTCTGCATTTCTTTCATGATTCGTTATTTTGCTTCCTTCAATGTTCTTTGCTTAAATTCCTTCGGTGCTCGTTGCCTTCAATTTGATATCATAATTGTTCCATGTATTGTTGTGCGCTTTCAATTATTGTTATTCATTATATGTGCGATTTCAATTACAGTTCACTTTCCTTTCAATACGATTGTCATTTACTTTCCTTGTATGCGCAATTCCATTTAATGTTACGTTATATGCATCATGCATTCACGACATTAGAAACCCTAGGAAATACCACCAAAAGGGGGTCGGTATTCATGTGTGAGAAGAAAATGAAGAAAACAAAAGAAAGTAAGGAAATTGGAGGTTGGAGAGATGGTCCGGACCTAACCAATAGACTCGAAACCCCTTTTACCCTTCCCTACACGGGTTATGTGAGCTTGTCTACTGTAAGGTGTTAGGTGCCAGGTACCCGCCATGTCTCCGCCAAGAATCTCCAATCTCCCAACTCGATCCACGAGTTTATGATATATGTAACTGTGAGTAAGGAGCGGTTTGGGGCTGATTCCCATCCCGACATAATGAGTTAGAGACATTCATATTGTATTAACTATTTTCCTTACTAAGCCTTTGGACTTACATTTTACTTGTGGTGTAGGTGTAGGAATATATACGAGGAACGATGAATAGATAATAAAGCAATGATGAAAGATTTGCACGCGCGTGACTGGTGGCTGGGCAAGCTTGAGGGAGGAATGAGTAGACGGCTGTAATTTAATTAAGTTTTATTAAATTGTATTTAATTGTTTAGTATTTCTTCATTAAATTATTTACACTTCCGCAATAGTTTAAATAAATGATTTCATAATGCTTCCGCAACACTTTCACGAAAAAGGGTTGGTAATGGTCTGGTTTTGCACTCTGATATCGTTTTAAAAAGAAGTTTTTTAAAAGTTTTAAATTTCTCGCATTTTTCAAAGGTTATAAAAAACTGGGTCGTTACAGTTGGTATTAGAGCAATGGTTTTAAAAACGATTTTTGTAAACTGCTCTAATAATCATTTTTAAAACTAAGTCCGTACCTCGCTTGTTTTCTTTTACTGCATTTTAAAACGAGCTCTGATACAGTTGTTGAGCACAACGATTTATGGAAAAAGTCAAACTGATACTGTAGTCTGCCTGTCATCACAAGCGTCAACGTGAAAAATACTTCATCCACTATAAGTATATTTCCTAATACCTTACTATTACTTGATTTCTTATTCTATTTCGATAAATGAACTGTTAGGAAATAATGAGTAGGAACCAGTGGACTGGAGGACAAAGTAGGCTTGGCGACGCGTATTTTGTTTGTATTTGGGATTGTAGATTCACGAGTGTACTTGATATCGTTGGATGTTATATTTTGGAATTGAGATTCTGGATTTTTGGATTTTGGACGATATTAGTGAATATTCTGGAACTGTTTGGGATTTTATGCAGGATTTATAGGTTTAGGGGAGTGTAAAAATAGGGAAGATCTACCAAAATTTTTGAAAAATAAGAAAGGGAAATAAATGGAAAAGAAAATCCTGTATAAGTTAGATCGACTAGATAGGTGAGCGTAAGCTAGATCAATTAGGTAAATGAAGTCACTTAGGTTTCAACGGACTATCTAGAGTCTAGATTAGTTACGGGAAGAGAAAACCTGAGAGATGAAGCTGACGGACGAGAAGAGTGATGAAGGGTAGTTGACTAAGAATGCTCTAGGTTAGATTTCCTACAAAGATGAGAGGTTTAGGCTTTAGTCTGGTAATATGATCAACTTGGATTTAACGGCCGATTCCGACATATGTGGAGTAATATTGGATTAAGGGTTGAATGGATGATAAGATTTATCGGCCGATTCCAAGATATATGGAGTAATATTGGATTACGAAGTATAAATCACTGAGCAATTCAATAAAGGAAATATCTTCATAATAGAACTAACAGTGAAGACAATGCCTACAGAATATCTACGCAATATCAACAAGGGAAATAACGAACAGCCAAGGAATGAACGAAAGGAACAATAATAATAACTCATCCAAGGAACTATAACGAACATACAGGAACCAATAATCAAAGAAACACTACATAGCATTAGTAAATCTACCACTCACACACACCTATTTGTGGTGTAGGGCCTCCAAATGGCCAAGACACTCCCAAATTCCTTACCTAAGCTGAAGAACACAAGCAGGGACAGCTGCCACTCCCCAGCAAGCAGCAGCTCACGGTTCCAGCAGCCACTCCACAGCAAGCAGCAGCTCACACTCACGACAGCAGGGAGGAGCTTCTAGCTCCACCACTCAACCACACAACTCACATACACTCAAAAGCTCATACGCAGGAGCTCCCTCACAAGTCTCTCTCTCGCTCTCTAGAATTTCTCTCTTGCAGAAGAAAACACAGCAGAAGACAAATGGAAAGGAAGGGAGGGAAGGCTTTACCTGGGAGAGGGAGACACTTCGTACGTGTAGGGGGAGAGGAAATGATGACCAGCATGGAGATGGAGGCTCTAGGTAGGGGGAGGTCGACTATGGGCATAGGGAGGGTGACTTCGTCGTCCAGGGAGGGAGAGGGGTCGATCCTTGTCGTCAATTAATGACTAGACGACAAGAAACTAGATTTTAAATCCCTAAATTATCGCTGAACTGGGTTATTTCGGACGAGTGCAGACGCATTGGTCTCGTTCGCATTCATCTGCAAGTGTAAAATCTCACCGACTAAATCGTGACTTCGAATGGGAAAAGGCGTCCCTATCTTGTCCATACCGTCCACGTAGCGTCCGAAAGTGTCCCAAAATCAGACAGAGGCAAATCAGACGAGGCTACTCCATGTCCACAATCGTCCGCAGTCGTCCTAAACTGTCCAGGATTTGGATAGATTCAAATCGGACCCGGCTAGTCCACGTCCGCACTCTTTCGGACTCGTCCGAAAGTCTGCGACACAGTTCAGTCAGGACGCAAAATCACGTCCTGAGTCGTCCCAACTCATTCCTCGTGTGTGAAATGCGTTTGCGGATGAGACAACTCATCCGCAGTGTCGTCCGAAAACGCCCTGAACAACATTTCCTCACATTTCCCCACTTAACTCCTATCCTGAAATATTCCCCCCATAAATACACGTCATAAGATGACACGTATAAATATGCCATGCGATATCCGAATCACCCCACCCTTTAGTCACATTACGTATATGGGGAAAACGTAATGAAAATACCCCTAGACTTAGCACTCTACGTCCTTGGTAATACCTCGATAATTCTCCAACTGAAAAAGTCCAGGTGTCACAGTATATGATCGATCGCATCAACTATTTTAATCTCCAAGTGAAAATTGAGCAGTTTTTTGGGTTTGAGTCCTATGAATAAACTATAAAACATGTTGCAAGGACTTTACAAAAATATTAGAACTTTCCAATGCCAATACAAGGGTATTTTCAAGGTGAATAAAAATAATCTTAACTTAATATAAATTTGTCAACTTATATATTTTAATCATCAAAACAAATACACTTAAATTCCATTAAACTAATATTCTCCTCCTTTTTTATTATGATAAATTTAATTAATCTTTTATATGTTAACTTTCCCTTAACATATGCAAAAATATATTTTCCCCCTTAATGTATACATATATGTGTTATATGTTTTCAAAAATTTGGTCTTAATTTCCCTTATATTTCCTCCCTCTTTGGCATTAGCAAAAAGAAACATGCATGCATGAGGGTATATCTATTTCAAATCCAAACATTTAACCCAAATGACATTCAACCATTTCTAGAGTATCATCCAAAATACAATAATTAAAAAGAACTGTTTTGGGTCTCAAATACCACCAACCAAACAAACAATGTAAATGCATGAGTTTAAGAGCTACTACGAGACAAGAGATAGATAAAGCAATCAAAACACTTGCATAGTCAAAATAACAAGATAGACATTTGCGACAACTACTCGTAGTCATCCAATGGCAGATTGGTAAAAAATAAATGATCCACATTGTTGAAGGGGGTTTATCAAGTTTAGTTTTAAAAAGTAGACCCAACTTTGTTTCAATGAGTAAGGTCCACTAAGGTATGATGTTTTTACTTTTAAAAATGAAAAACAAATTTCAAATAAGAGACGCTTAAATTTTTTAGAAAACATTGATAGAGAACAAAGTAAACGAGACTTTCAACAACTAATGGAGGTTTGATCCATCATTCCATCATTCTAGTTTTGAAAATATTTTTTGTGTCATGTTACAGTCAATTTGAATTGTTGGAAATTTTGCCGACCTTGGTTAGATTGTTGTTTTTTTTTAATGGTTATCTATCTTCTCCAAGAGCTATATCCAATCATGCTATGTATATTTATATATACAAGATAACCTTGTATATTATTAGTAACTTTTTCTTCTATATAAATATCTCGGAAGCATTATGATTTTGAAAATTTGGTATCTTAATTCATGTTTTACTCCCCCTTAAAAAAACTATTTTATTGGTGAGCTATGTTATTTTATGGTTGTTAGAGTGGAATGATGACTTGTGATATTTTATGACTTCCTAGAATTGGAGGAATTGTTAGAAATTTGGTTTGACAAATATTATATGACCATGAAGAGGGGGATTGTATTGATTTTCTAGAAAGAATTCAAGTGTCCAACAGGAGAATGGGACATTGGTGTGAAATGAAAATATATTCCACATGAGGAAAAGATTCCATTGTGGGGGTTTAAGTGAATGCAAATGTCGTTGTTTAAATTTTGAAATGCGTGCAAAAAGGAGGAAGGAGCGGAAGAAATAATGACCATCATATGGGAAGGAAGAATGAAGTACCAACCATCAAATGCAGACAACTAAAAGGAACATGTTTGCGAAAGGGAGGAATAGAGCAGAAAAATAAGGACCGTGATGCACCAAGGGGTGTAGTCAAGTCAACAATGGAGGATGGGCAGTTATCAGCTTGCACAAAAACAGAACAACTGAATTGACGAATGCGTAACTTTCTCTCCAGTACTCCAAATGACACCAAATTTGTAAGCCAATCACTAATATCACTCAAAAGTGTTCTCTCCAAAAATTACATCCAAATTAGCAACAAAACGAAAATTAAGCACACCAAAAGGCTCAGCCCAAAAAGGTGACAAATTGACAGCTTTTGACACAAATGGAAAATACACAAAACTCATGCCTCGGGTCCGAATGATACCAAATTTGGCACACTCAATTGTTGGCCAGTGATCAAATAAAACACCAAAATCTAGAACCAAAATCGAACAGCAAGATAAAAATGACAATCGAACTTACAAGTTGGTCCAAGTATTGCTTTATCGGAAATGCTTGGCGTAAATGGATCCTTTGTACAAAGCACAACTCCACCTTGCTTCAATGTTTGTCTTCTAAATCTCCACTCTGAATACCACCTCTGGAAAGAGCTGATGGATAGGTTAGTGTATGAATTCCACTCCAAGACAAGACTAAGAAAGTGAATGGAATAAGGTTGACTTCACAATTTTTGGATTTTTGCCCTAAAATTGGAAGACTGAGTGTAGAGAGAACTCTATCACCAAAATGAGTAGTAGCTGCTATTAAACTTCAATAATCCTTTAGAAAACCACTAAGGAGAAATTAAATAGCTCCCAAGGGTTGCCCTAAAAGAGTAAATTACATAATTAACCTTTAAAAGAAAAACATGCAAAATGGATACTCGGATAACACACTAGCATAGTATACCAAGCAACCAATAATCCACAACTAATCCAAATACCAGAAAATCATTATTCAAGTTGTTTGGGTGTCATATCTTCAGCTTCCTGCCCCTTAAGCCAGTGCTAGCATCATCAACTTGGCCCTCAGTTGGACTTGGTAGCCGACTGTGTGCTTAAGCAATCCAAGTGATAAGATGCTTTGGACTTGCTTTATCTGTATGGCTTGACTCATCATCATGATCCTTAAGTGCAACTTTACCTGTAAAATAAAAATTGAAAAAGGTGTCAGTAAGCTTCTTGGCCCGGGCTCTAGTAACCGGGCCTTGTGGTGCATCATCCTCCTAGGGTGAATGAGGATTTGATCTCAAATCTAAGGCTTGACCCAAATTTTCCTTTTCTTTTTTATCATCTTCCTCCTCTCCAAGGTTTGTAACGTTAGCTTGAGCCTCGTTCCTCCACTCTATTGTATTCCCCACCATATCATGCATAGATTTTACCTTTTTGGACCTTTTAAAAATGAAGTACTTTTCTACAATCTTGTGATTTATGATACCCCATTATGTTCGTAGTGGGAATGATTGAGGTCAATTGGAGAATTATCTGGTGATAGTTGAACCCCTTAGTGCATCAGTTAACTCAATTGTACAAAAACTCAATTGAACAAATGTATATGTACAATGTATAATTACCTTTTTCGAGGTTTGAGCTGGAGATCAATGGCCTTAAACTGCAAGTCGGGGTTGATCTCAACATGAGTGGAGTGCTTGAAAAGGTCCTCCGAAAGGACATCCTCGTGAGGATGAAATCCTTTCTGTTGACACTTGCCAATCACCATGATTGATTCGGGTGTGTCTGAAATAAAAACCATATATTATAAGAGGAAAAAATATTACATGAAGAAATAAAAGTGTCTTACATGAATCCAACCATAACTTAGTAGTGAGTCCTTCAATTGAATTGTAAGTATCTCCTCCTCATTCAATGTTAAGCACTACCTATTAAGAACACAAGATATTTATTTTCCATAAAAATGTCTTAAACATTGATTACACATTCTTATCAAGTCCGCTGTTCTCGTTTGCTTTGGAACGATGAGGGTTGTTATTGCATAAACATTGTTACTCTGATAAAAGACAACACGTCACAGAATGTCTTCAGCATACAATCAAAACTGAGAATAACTTTGAAATGATATTGTTTCTTACCTTGGAGCTGCAAAGCATACCACATGTCTCCACGTTCTTCTTGATATTTGTCTGTGCCAATCTCATGAACTCCTCCATTAATTTTACAGGCTGCAATGAATAATTAGTTTAAGCACGACCTTCAGACTAGTAAGTGTAAATTCAACACATTTTACAAAACCAAATTAAAGACATACCATGTGCAATTTTAGCAGTGAAGCAGACTTTGGAACTGCTTTATTCGATGGAGGACCTGTTGTCAATATCTTCTGAACTTTGGCAATGGTTGGAGGAGGGGATGGTTGCCTGATGATAGGAGACCTGGACGGATGTAACGGATTGTTAAACCACAATACTAATGCATATATGGAAAGTGCATCTTAGCTAAAAGACATATTGGCATCTGTCTGGTCCATCAACGGAAAATGCAGGAGGAGCTGCTGGCAGAGCTAATGGAGGAGCTACTGGCTAGGCTATTGGAAGGGCTTGAGGAGATGTTAAAATCCTCCTCAGTTCCTCTTTCATTTGTAGTAGTAGTGGCTTGAATATCGTCAATTGGCCTTTCCTATCTATCCAACTTGGCAACAAGCCATTTCCACCTCTCTACATAGAGCGATGACTGAGGAGGGGGATGAATAGTATCATCCTCCGCCTCCAATCTGATGGCTACACAACAGAAGTCCAAGGAATTAGTGCAATCGGCATCAAAGGAGTCTGTGTAGCTGACTTTCATTGAGGTTGTGCAGCCTTCGTGGATGGAGGATGTGCAGCCAACATGGTGGGAGTGTCCACGCCCTTGAATACTCACTCCTCTCCTACTTTGTTCAGCTCCATCCGAGCCAATATCACTTGATTGTGGTTCTTTACTCCTTGGGAGGGACAGTCAACCCACTACTGTCAACAATCTTTTAGATGAGCCAGTATATAGGAGGTTCTTCCTTGGACTCTTCGAGGATTGCCTTAATGAGATTAATAATGACATATGCAACGTTGAATCACTTTCCATTGTAGAGCTTCTCCATCACATAGAGATCCATGCAATTGACTTGGTCTCTATGTCCATCACGCGGCAGAACTGTATGGGTGATCACATGATGGATTACTTTAACTTTGGCATTTAGGTCCTTGGATTTGAGCTTGTAGAAAGATTCATCGACTTCAGGATTGTGATGCAACTACTTCAACAATGCCAGAGACCTTCTCCTTGTTTTACAAAGTTTCGATCCTTGGGTATGTGAAAATACTTCTCTGTCGGCTCCTCCGTGGAGCATCTAATCAGATCATTGGACTCCTTCAGAGTTTGCCTAATCTATTGCCCAAATAAATAAGACCTTAGCTCGGTTGGGTGGTTGCTACCCAGCTTCAAATTTGAGTAAAATAACTTCATCACCCTCTCACAATAATACCCCTTAGCGTGCACAACCTAGTCAGTCCAATGCGCTCTATCATTTCCTCTATTCCAAAGTTTGCGAACGCATTGAACTCTACTCTCCTAGATATAAATATAGCATGGTGTATAATGTCATTGTTGTACCTTTCCGTGGATGACGGCATGCTAAACACCAGTGCAGATTGTGCCTCTGCAGACAGGTGGGGACGGATCTATTCACTTCGTGATCTACCTTCAGCATCGGAGGGAGCCCCTTTAAGCTTCGTTGTCACTTGAACGGTCTTTGACGCCATTTTTTGCTTCTAGAAACATGAGGAAATATTTCAAAAATTCGAACTGGTCAAAGGAAGTAAAAATGTCTCTCGGTAATAACTAGGGCACAGATGACGTCCTTCGCGATTATATAGGCAGAGTTGAGCTGGTTCAAGTTCACGCAAGGACCAAAGACGGACGTCCGTTGCGACCTGAACTAGTCTTAAGTCGAGGGACGTTGGTTGTAAGACTAGGTGTAATATCCCAAAATTTAATTAGGATTAAAAATAAAAGTAATTATGAATTTTGGAGATTTATTGGAATTGATTAAGTTGGAATTTTGGAATAAATTAGTATTAAAATAGGGATGATGGTGGCAATTATGTAATTTTGGGGAAATTAAAGAATTATTGAAAATAAGTAATTAAGGAAAATATGAAATTTTAAAAGAATGGAATAAAAAGGAAAGTTGAAAAAATTGCTTCCTTCAGCAACAACTCCAACGCAGCTTCGGCAGAAGCTTCAGTATATGCTCGACGGAATCTTCGGCAAGAGCTTCGAGTGAGAATCAGGGGCCTTCATCGTCTAGGTCAGATGTAGTCGATTCGGGTCGCGACGTGGTCACCCAAAATCCAATTTCTGCTTCCCTTCTAGCAATGATTTTGGTAAGCTTATCCCCGTCAAACTCATTCGATTAGCGACCGAGTAGGATGCCAGCTGGGTTTTGTTGGCGAAGATAAGGGAAATTGAAGGAGCTCTTCACCTATAAAAGCATGAGCCAAATGAGGGTGAAGGCAGGGCAATAGCGAAGAGAGGAAAAGATCGATGTTTTGGGTTGCCCGGTGACTACTTCTTTGGGTGTGACGAGGAATATACGGTCTTCGTGAAAGGTAAGTGATAATAGCGTGTCGTGGCTAGTGGAGGTCTACACCATAAGTATAGGATGTTTTCTGCCTGTGTTTGCTTAATTCTGAACTGATGAATTTGCTAGATAACATATAATCGATCTTCACATGATACTCCTTGTTATCTGAATTTCCAGAATTAGGTGATGATAATACTCTGCTCTGTTTAATTGTTATTCTTTGATGATCCGTGACTAATTTAGATGATACTCTGCTCTGTTTAATTGTTATTCTTCGATGATCCATGACTAATTTCGATGATACTCTACTCTATTTGATTGTTATTCTTTGATGATCCGTGACTAATTTAGATGATACTTTACTCTGTTAAATTGTTATTCTTTGATGAACCGTGACTGATTTAGATAATGATAAGACTCTGCTACTGTTAGTTTCATATTTATAATTCGGTTGTCCTTTCTAGAACTATAATTGAATTGGTGGATCTTTAATGTGAGGATGACACACTATTATTGTTAGTTTCATGCCTATAATTCTATCGTTCTTTCCAATATCATAATTGAACTGCTAGATCTTGGATTGTGATGATTATCATGTTATTCCTATTAGTTTTGTGCTAATCTTTGGTTTGAATTCTGTGATTAATATACGCATCTTATAATTGTTCATTTAGTATTCATATATTAAGGTGTCTAGTTCATATATTACATGCATCATATTAATAAACTTAGGAGTGATGCCACAATGAGTTGGTATTCACACTGCATAGGAGAGACATTTCATGGGAGAGATCGGACTTAATAAACGTAATGAGAATTGTGGGACTCTAACCGAGAGACTCGAGATTAAACCCTTCCCTCTGTGAGATGCGAGAGCCTATCTCCTTGGTGAAAGTTTACTTCCAATGTCCCAGCTCGATATACGAGTTTAACTATATGAGACAAATACAGATTGGGTGGTTCCTTTTTGACATAATCAGACATATGCATGTATCATATTACATCTTATCTCTTACTGGGCATTAGGCTCACAGTTTACTTGTGGTGTAGTTGATGAATAGGGTACTGAATTTATTCCCAAGGAAGGGGCATTTCAGGATGAGGACTTAGGCTACCCAACGGAATTGACCTTGAGGGGTTATGGCTCACAGAAGATAAATTGGGATTTTTAAATAGTTAATATTTTCTCTTTGGAAATAAGATGAATGTTTTAAGTACGGATTTTTATTAACAATATGTTTAAATTGTTTATTTATTTCTGCTTTATTACTTTAAACTATTTTTCCTCTAGTGCGTTTTAAATGAATTAAAAGAAAAATTTTGTAAAGAAAAGGTTTTTGGAAAACATGGATGTTACAGTTGATATCATAGCATAATCAAGTCAAAGGTTCTGTAGACTGCTGGTAACACAAGACTCATCAGGGAATACTCCTCCGGCTGTAAGTATGATTTCAGTTATTCAATTACCTTATTAGTTTATTGCTAGATTTAAATTGCTTTATTCGTTTAAGTGACTAGTTTAAATTATGAGAGGAATTATGTCCTAAAATAAATTTCCTAATACTTTTGTACACTAAATTTGCAAAAAGATAAATCTAAATAATTTTCCTAAAAACTCATAGAGTAAGAACACTCGTAAAGAAGAATGAAAGATCAGACTATTCTACATCATATGAAAGTGGGTTTAAAAAAAATAAATAATAATATTAATAATAAATTCCTAATACTCCTTAAATGTACGAAATCAATTTTCTAATGCACCACGGAAATATGTAGGAATATAATAACGAGTTAAAGTGAATAAGTCTATGAAAAAAGATGATAATACTGTATTTGAATAAAGATAATTCTTCCTTTGGATTAAGTGAAATGATAAATAGTACTGGAACTACTTGGATGAAGTAAGTTGTGGAAAAAGTAAAGAAAAGCGAGAGAACCCACCCAAATTTTTATAAATTAGAGAAAAGAAATAATGGAAAAACAACTCCTACATAAACTAGATTAAGTAAACAATTAGACGGGGTTGCCTAAGTTGAAAATGATTAGATGGGGGAAGAATTATAATAGACAGAAAGAACATTTGATGATTTTAGACTAAGTTGGATTTTGAGGACATGGTCTTACTCAAAGAAGAATTGGTAAAGATAGCGTTCCCTAGTTTAAATAACGAAGGAGCTAGTGAGTAAAGAAATTAAGGGAATATTCGAAATTGATAAGGAACATCATTAAGAATGTTATGGATCTATTAAATATGAAATTAGTAAATGATGATGACAAATAATCTTAAGAAGTGTATAAATGAATATTGAACAAAATAATTTTAAAGAAACGTTGAACAAACTAAGAAAGAAGAGAAAAAGAAAGAATAGCATGTGTCATGTTCATACTGAGGTGATCTATGTGATGATTGTATCAATGACTCTTAATATCTAAGAAGTAAAAGACCGAAGGTGTAAGAAAGCCATAAGAGAAAATACATGGCTTAAGCTCATTAAAAGGTTGGTCGTTTTGCCAGATAATATCCATAGGTGTAAGAGATAAAAGAATGGTATATTTTAGAAAATGATTGTAGTGAACTAGGACAAGGATGTATATGTAAGTATATTAAATACAATGTGAGTTGTGATTCTATTAGTAACGAATGTGGAAGTGCACTACGATCAATGAAAAGAGGTGAAAAGGACATACAATCTAGGGATTTGAAATTTGATTTGGAACTTGATTTGGTATTGCCAATGGACAAAGTTTTTAGTAATCTATGATTGTTGAATAGAAACAAAAGGATGAAGGAGACAAAACGAAACAATGATCTAAAAGATAAATTTTGGAAGCACTAAAATTAAATCTATGAAAAGAGAAAAGAAAATAGGATGTTGGATTTTAGAAATTTTTGGGAGATTAAAAATGGGATTATGAGTTTGAATAAAATAGCTATATAGAGGATGGAAAATCTAAGGAGTTGATTATTACCTCTAAATTGGATTTCAAATTGCTTCTTGTAAACTAGATGATTTTTGAAAACTATTAAAGCTAAATATTTTGGCTTATGGGTCCAAGGGATTCTCTTAATAAAGTAGAAGGTCATGAAATTCAGGATGAAATTTAGGAAGAGTAAAGTGAAGATAGTAAAGGAAATACAATTTCAAATGGCTGATGGAAGGTTAACCTAAGGTAAGAAAATCAATGAGACTATTCATAAATGATAAGTTAAAAAGGAAATAAGAAACACATTGAAGGAGACATCACTTCAAAGAGAAAGTGATGGATATGCAAGATCTTAGCGGCATCAAATGCATATAAGGAATCGTATGATAAGATGTTTTACGAAATTGGAGCAATGTTTTAAATAAAATATGAGTTAAAGATTGTTCAATTTTTTTTTAAAGGAACAAAAGTGGTGGAACGACAAATATTTTTCTATCAAAGGAAAAAGTATTATGGGGTATACGTATCTTGTGGTATAGTATGCGAAACAATAATTTGGTATATAAGGACGATGAGTATATAAAATAAAAATAGTTACGTAAGTTTTCCCTTGGATATAATGGAAATAAGTAAGGAAGAGAAATATACGAATTTAAGAAATGTTTCCGATACAATAATAATAGTCATATTGCAAAAATTTGCTACGCACTATTTGATGGGAAAGAAGAAATTTGAATGAAGGCTTCTCTCTTGTAGTAATTGTCAATGACAATTGAAGGATCTGGATGTGTGATTTAGCATTTTGCTAAGACAATGGGAATTATGAAAGCAAAATTTGGTATAATTCTTCAGAAGTTTTGTGGAAAAATAAGACATAAGATGTAACACCCTGACTTTTTAAGTTGGATGATTATCTGTGTATTACCAATGACGTGTTTGGAGTGTTAGGTCCAGGGGTATTTCTGTTACATTTTCCCGTATACATGATGTAATCAAGTGTTGGGGTGATTAGGACACTACGTTACGTATTTATACATGTCATTTTATGATGTGTATTTATGGGGAAAATATTAGGAGATAAAAGTTAAGTGGGAAAAATGTGAAGAAAGGTTATCCAAGGTGTTTTCATACGCCTGCAGACGACATGTAAATGAGTTATGTCGTTCGCACGTGCATTGCGTGGTGTCCCCAACGCTTGGGACGCACCATGACGAGAAATTGCGTCCTAATGCGTCTGAATGTCGACTTTCGGATGCCTGCGGATGATTTGCGGACGAGACGTGTCGTCCGCAAGTGCATTGCACTTTGCCCCTCAGCCATGGGATGACTCAGGACATGATTTTGCATCCTGACTTCACTGCGTCACGGGTGGCTTTGTCCGCATTGAATATGTCCCAACCCTAGACACTTTCAGACGCATGCAGACGAATGCGGACGTGCATTAGTTGTGTCCAATTTGCCTCTATCCAATTTCTGAACACATTCGGACGCATGTGGACGCTGCATGCGAATGCCATTTTGTGTCCGAATGTCATCTGCGGATGGTACAGACAGGACGAGGATGCCAGTTCTCATCCAAGGAAGTGATTTAGCCTTCAGGATTTTGCCCTTGCGGCCGAATGCAGATGAGACCATTGCGTCCACACTCATCCGAAAGAGCCCAGTCCTACGAATAAGTTAAGGTCAAAATGATGGAAAATCGTAGGGTAGCCATGATTTCAGACACGAAACGACCTCTCCCCACCCTCACCTGGACGAGCCGACCTCCCCCTGGCTGGAGCCGACCTCTCCTTCCCTAGGCGTCCCTTCCTGCCTCCTCCATCCAGGTAATATCCTTCTCCCTTCTCTGGCATTTCTTCAGTCCAGCATTTCTTCCCTCCCTACAAAATTTTTTGCGAGAGAAGGGATTGTGAGTTAGCCATTGAGGGTTAAGTGTGAAAGGTGAGTGAGGTTGAAGGTGAGCTGTAGAAGCTGGGAGCTGAATGTGAGGTCTTTGTTCGTGAGCTTGGAACTGTCGTGAGGGCTGGAGTTGTTGTCCCTACTTAGTTCATCAATTTAGGTAAGGACTTGGGTGTGTTTTGGCTTGTGGAGGCCCTACACCACAAGTAGAGCCTGTGTGTGGTAGATTATTGATGCTCTATAGTATTTCCCTTGGTTTTTAGTCATGTTTTTGCATTGTTAGTTCCATGTTTGCTAACCTGCATATGTTTCCTGATAGGCTCCAAGAAACAAATGGAGAGCCTTAAAGAAATCTATCCCGGAGAATTATCAATACTCAAACCAGCAGCAATAAAATGAATCAAGCTCCAAATATATACGTGAAATAGAGCTGTATTTTGGAGATCATAGACTTAATATATGTAGGAAGGTTGTATCAAAAATCCAGTCCAAAAAGCACTCTAGATTATGAGATCTATCAATTTCAATAACAACCCGAAATCTGTTTTCCAGCAGGACAGATTTACCAGTGCAGATTCAAAACGGAATAACTTGAGCTACATACACCCAATGAAGCTCATTTTTGGAGGGTAGCTCACTGACTTAATCTTGAACAAATCAGTAGAAGGCGTCAAACAGAGACGAACGTCGTAAGGGCCTCAAACAGATATTATAATCAGCGCTAACAACAATCCAGCAAAATTACAGATTTCAACACCTCAACAATAATCTGAAAATAACCTTCTACAATCAATAATCTCCAAAAGGCTTCTTCAACACATAACAATCATTGAATCACCAGAACATAGGTTATCCAAACAGCAAGAAAAGAACATAAAAGAGCCACAAAAATCAAGAGGAAATACAATGGAGTCCGCGGACCTCCTAGTGAGAGGGGCGACTTTGGGGTTGGCCGAAAACCAACACTCTCCAAGGTTGGATAGTTCTCTTGTCTCCACACCACAATCTTACCTCGAAGATAAGGATTGGAAGAAACAATATCCCAAGGATGCAAGGTTGAGAAACTTCAAGAGGGGCCTTGCTTGGGGGATGGATGAAATCGGCGCTAAAGGGGAGAGAAGGCCGCGGCTAGTGTTTACCAAAACACAAAAAGTTGTCTTCAATTCAAAACTGAATCTTCCATTCGAAAATAGGGTATATAAAACCCTAAGGTTTTACAACAAAATCATAAAAGACCAAAATGTCCCTGACTTAAACAAATAGACTTGACTTACACAAAAACAATAATCCCGAGAGGGATTTTTAGACTCTATAAAACGTACATTTGGCATAGCAAATGAAAACAAAATAAAACGTTCAATAGCTTGTCCGAAACCTCTGGATGTTGGCTACATTTGATATGAAGGACCAAAGTTGAAAAGACGCCATCCCGATTGTCGAAAAAGCCCTTGAACGTTCGCAGCTTAGATTCTAGGCGGAATTGGAAAACTCACAATTTTCTCCAAAAGATTGTAAGACCTCCACTAGTCCAAATGCCAACTCCTCTTTGTTTTACTTGATCCAAAAACCTACAAAACAAATAAAAAGTTAGAAATAAAGGAGCCTTTAGCTCGGGATCAAGTGACAGGTCCTTGGGGCACATCATTTCCTTTGTTGTTGTTAGCTCTATTTTGTGGTTAGTGCTGTGTGTTAAATGCTTCACTTTGGTAGAGATCAATGTTGTGGTAAATGCTTTGAATGTGATGGATGCTGCGAGAATGACGAATGAGCTAAGAATTTTTTGATCATGATTTTGTCACTGCTTTGCTTGCTGTCACGATGATTTACTGCTTACTGCTTCCCTTAGTGATATGCATATATTGTTCTATAATATTACTTGCTGTTTATTGTTACTCTATGGTTCCATGCATATATTGTTCTATAATTCCATTCCATAATCTGAATGTGTAATTAATTAAGATAACAATTGTATGAGCACGTTTAATTAACTAGTATAACTAATTAACTATTGTTGAATAAACGAATCCAAGCATGATTAAATAAGTTTAAGTAACAATTGTTAATCACTTTCTTGAGCATGTTTAACTAATTAATTAATTATCGTAGTTTAACTATTAACTAATTAATCTAAATAAGGGAACCAATTCGTCGGTGTTTATAAACTAGACGTTGAGCATGTCAATTAACTAGTTGTAATTAATAACTAATCCTTAAGCATGTTAATTAATTTGCTAGTTGAGTATGTTAATTAGTAATTGATTAGACTTAAGCATGTTAGCATGTTAATTAACTTAACTAGGGTAATTGATAGACTTGAATGTGTTTAATTGACTAGTTTAATTAATTCACTAGTTGTTCAAATAATAACTATATGAGCATGTTTAACTAGTTGTTTAATTTACCTTATTTATCACTTCATCGAGCATGCCAATTAATTAGGGCAATAATGGATTTACTAGTTAAGCATGTTTAATTAACAACTAACTAGGATACGTGTTAAGTAATTGAAGCATGTAATTATTCTTCAAGCATGATTATTAACGTAGCTAGAGTTGTAACCTATCCTAAGCATGTAATTTAATTAGGATATCTAATTATAAAAATAATTGTAATAAATCCTTGAGCATGTAAATTATCTAGGATAACGCACTAGAATAACAATGGTAAACTTTCTTGAGTATGCTAAGTAAATTGGTGCATGTAAATTGACTAGAAAATTAACCAAGGCAACTAGCATGTTAATTGATAGCATGTTTCGACTTTTGTTCCATTTATTGTTACGTTCTATACATTCAAGTATGCTATAACTAGTTGTAAATTGTTCAGATACTAGATGTCTTTATTGCTTTCATGATTCGTTATTTACTTCCTCTAATATTCGTTGCTTAATTTCCTTTGGTGTTCGTTGCTTTCA
Organism: Begonia loranthoides; assembly: GCA_022433065.1. Taxonomy (NCBI): domain Eukaryota; kingdom Viridiplantae; phylum Streptophyta; class Magnoliopsida; order Cucurbitales; family Begoniaceae; genus Begonia; species Begonia loranthoides. The sequence continues at coordinate 27,214,967 of CM039483.1, forward strand.
ATTCGAGTTTATAACTGTTCCCTGTTATGCACTTTCAATTATATTTGTTGTGCGCTTTCAATTCCCGTTATTTAATTACTGTTGTTTACTTTTCTTATATGCGCAATTTAAGTTAATGTTATGTTATAATGCATCATGCATCATGTTAGGTTGAGAATAGATGGTCATACATCATGTTAATAGAAACTAATAGGGAATGCCACCTTGGTGGTGGTACTCACACATGCATAAGTGAGGTAAAATGTTAAAGAAAATGAAGGAAATAGGGAGTTGGAGGGCGGATGGGTATCGGGTCTAGTCCGCAACTAGCCGAAGCCCCTCTCTTGTCGAGTACGGGAGTTCTAGTTGCTAGTAAAATATTAGATCCGATCATTATTCCATCACAAAGGAAATCCTCCAATCTCTCCCTTGAAGTACGAGTAACGAACGAATGGATTAAAGTAAAGTAACAAATGAGTAAATGGCTTAATGAAAGAATTGGTTTGGGTGGCCCCCATTCCAAAACAAACTAAAGAGTGACATATCACGTTGCATTAAACTCTTTTCCTTACTGGGCCATTAGGCTCATGTATTACTTGTGGTGTAGGTACAAACGACGAACAGATAATAACGCAGGGATGAGGGATTTGTACGCGCGAGACTCGTGGCTGGCCATGCTAGAGGGGGAAAAGAGTAAACGGTTATAATTGAATTTAAGTTTAATTAAATTGTATTCAATGGTTTAGTTCTTCATTAAATTATTTACGCTTCCGCAATGTTTTAAATAAACGATTTTATAACGCTTCCGCAACACTTTCACGAAAAAGGGTCGGTAATGGTTCAGTTCCCCACTCTAATATCATTTTAAAAAGAAATCTTTTAAAAATTTTAAATTTCTCGCATTTTAAAGAATTTACAAAAAATCGAGTCGTTACATAAGAAGTTGTATGATGTTTTATGCTATATGCATTAATGGTTAAGTGTGTATGTTAAGCAAATTTTGAGGATGAAATTTATATAAGGAGAGAGGATTGTAATATTCCGAAATTTAATCGGGATTAAAAATAAAAGTAATTATGAATTTTGGAGATTTATTGGAATTGATTAAGTTAGAATTTTGGAATAAATTAGTATTAAAAGAGGGATGATGGTGGCAATTATGTAATTTTTGGGCAATTAAAAAATTATTGGAAATAAGTAATTATGGAAAATAGGAAATTTTAAAAGAACGGAATAAAAAGGAAAGCTGAAGAAATTGCTTCCTTCAGCGACGACTCTAACGCAGCTTCGGTAGAAGCTTCGACAGAAGCTTCAGTATTAACTCGACGGAATCTTCGACAAGAGCTTCGGGCGAGAATCGAGGGTCTTCATCATCTGGGTCAGATGCAACCGATTCGGGTCTCAACGTGGTGACCCGAAATCCAATTTTTGCTTCCCTTCTAGTGATGATTTCGGTAAGTTTATCCCCTTCAAACTCATTCAATTAGTGATCGAGTAGGATGCCAGCTGAGTTTTGTTGGCAAAGATAAGGGAAATTGAAGGGAACTCTTCGCCTATAAAACCATGGGCCGAATGAGTGTGAAGGCAGGGCAACAGCGTAGAGAGGAAAAGACCGTTAGTTTTGGGTTGCCTGACGACTACTACTACGGGTGTGTCGAGGAATATATGGTCATCGTAAAAGGTAAGTGATAATGGCATGTCGTGACCAGTGTAGGTCTACACCACATGTATAGAATGTTTTTTGCCTATGTTTGCTTAATTCTGAACTAATGAATTTGTTGGAAAACGTATAATCAATATTCACATGATACTCCCTCTTATCTGAATTTCCAGAATTAGTTGTTGATGATAGTCTGCTCTATGTAATTGTTATTCTTTGATGATCCGTGACTAATTTAGAAGATACTCTGCTCTGTTTAATTGTCATTCTTTGATGATCCGTAACTAATTTAAATGATACTTTACTCTGTTAAATTGTTATTCTTTGATGAATCGTGACTGATTTAGATAATGATAATACTCTGCTACTGTAACGATCCAGTTTTTCTTACCTTTTAAAAATATGTGAAATTTAAAACTTCTTCTTATCCTTTTATGAAACAATAGCGGAAAACATTTTAAATGTTCCTTTTTGAAAACCGAATTGTTAAAATCCTTTTACTTTAACTCATTACTTAAAATCACTATAAATAGCAGAAGACTTTAATTATGAAACCCTTTTTCTTTAAAACATAGCGGAAGCGTAAACAATTCATTTAAAAAACTCATTTTCTCTTTACATTAGTTAGCCTAGTCAGCCACAAGTCTCGCTCGTGCAAATCCTTTATCAACTGCTCCTTACTCTGTTCGTCATATTCACTTGTACTTGTACCTAGATCGTAAGACATAAACTATGAGTCTAACGCCCAGTAAGTGATAATTCCTAATATGCTAGATGCACATTCTGTGTCATTTTAAAATGTATGCAGTTTCTCTTTTCTTTTTCTTTCTTTTAACTTTTATCTTTTCATATATTAGTATGTTCTTTCTGTATCTATTTCAGTTCTCGTTTCTGTATCCGTTTCAGTATCTGTGATCATACGCGTTTTCGTGTCTGTTTCCATGTCTGTTTTTGTATCTGTATCTGTATCCGTATCTGTATCTGTATATGTTTCCATTTCTAGAAACTCGTTTTCGTTTCTGTTCCATTTCTTTTTTGTTCCCATTTGCATTTCCATATCTGTGCTCGCACTGTTTCCGTATTCGTTTCCATTTATATTTCCGTATCTGTTTTTCTTTTCATATTTTTTTCTTTCTTTTCTTTTCTTCTCTTTTCTTTTGTTTCTTTTGTTTCTGTGTCTGGCATGACATACCGGACCATAAAAATCTTTATCTTTCATTACTATTTCGTTTATACTTTCTTTTCATTTCTGTTTCTCTTTTCAAACTCATGCGTGAAGGCCATTTTCGCAATCTTTTGAGAATTGTGATGCATGATGCTAATGAATACATACAACTTCTAACGTATAAATAAGAATATAAATAAACATTCACCGTGCGATTCACATAACGTGCTATAAAACTGTAGATATACTATAAAAACAGTAAGCAACGAAACGTGCTATTGAAAACTATAGACATGCTTTTAAAACAGTAAACAATGAAACGTACTATTAAAACTATAGACATGCTGTAAAAACAGTAAACAACGAAACGTGCATATCCTATTCTTGCAATGCAGGGCCCTAAGGACCAAAGCACACACATATCACTTATCTCGCTTTCTTAGAGCACTAAACGTTTATTCGTTATCCTTTTCTTCTCTTTTACTACCTTCACAATTAAATAACATATAATTATTAATAAACGCAGCTTATTAATCTCATCATCTTTCCTTTCCTTAATTCTTATACATTACTGACTAGAGTTCATGAACAAAACCACATCATCAATACCCAACTTAATAGTTTTAATCTCAATTAACAACGTTTAGAAACTAAGTTTATCACAGGGCAATTATTGAACCATATCTACTTATTTTCAACAACAATCACCATTTAATCACTTTTCCATCACATATATCAGGCATAAATAAAACAGAAAACCAAGTTTTATTCATAGATCAACCTTTTCTCATGATAGAAGTTCACAGAGAATATATCTTTTCCATTTACAGAGCACCAGAGTAATACCAATAACACACGACAAAGTAATTTCGGCGTCCATCACGACCAAAATCGGAAAGTGCATGGATAATTAACAGGATATATTTCGCCAAAATATTCATTAACAGATTGTCTAGAGAAATCCTCCAAACAGGTTATTAACAAAATCCAAACATGATCCAACAACAACAAATTTCATAACTTAACAAAGACCACAGATTCACCATCCACAGCACATTACAAGGAGTACAAAACAACTCAAATCAAATTTAGACACTTAGTCGTTCTCATCCCTATAATAACCAACGACTACCCATTACCATCAAGCGAGCATGAATTCAGCAGAGAGAAACTTCAATCATCAAAACAATTCATCTGCCTAAACATAAATAATACGTCAACAAACAGAACCACAATCAACCCTTCAGCACCAGAACATACACCTCCATTACCATTCAATTAACAAGAGCCCAACAACCATAACCCAATTAACATTCTTCACAACTACAGTGGCATAGAAAATCACAACTTGTCCTCACTCATACATTCCTTACAGCATTTCACAACAAAACATAATGTGAAGGATCATAAAACCGAGAGTATCACCAACAAAATACAGAATACACCATCATAACCGAAGGAAAACAACACTGGAGGCCGAGGATTCAACGTACAAGAGACTTACCACCAACTGTCGTTGCCCAAGAATAGTCGAGAAGTCTCTCACAGCCATTCACTCATACCTCGGTTCACAGAGGAATCGCCAGCAACTTCCTCACACAATCTCCCAAATTTATACCCAGAGGACTAGGTTTGAAATGAATAACAGCTTATTCAAGTTATCCCATGATTTTCGGCGACAGAAGCAGATTTTTCAGATCTTATCTTAGTCGTTCGAATCCTCCTCTTACTCTTGTGAAGCCGCATGCTGTTGTCTTCCAGGGCAAGAACCAGCAACGAACTGATTCAGTCTAAATCGAAGACCAGACCGCAAGCCTATCGCAAACCGAAGTTGCCCTACCCCAGCCATCCATCGCACTACACGTTGTCGCCTCGCCGTCCCTGCCAGTCGCCACCAGTCAGCCACAATCAACCAAGCACCGGTCAAGACCAACATACCTCAACCCGCCGCCCCGACAGTTCATCCCACAAGCACCCGAGCCTGAGCCCGAGCTCCTCCGTGACGATCGTCTCGATCTCTCACGTTCGTCGCTCTCTAGATCTCCCTCTCGACCTCTCAATCGCTCTCTTCTCCTTTCTCGATCTCCATCTGTTCTCTCTTTTCTGTTCTTCGTAGAAATAGCCAAGGGCTAGCCGGCTAGCCGATTTTTCCCCCTTTCTTCTAATTTCTGAACCAGGCCACATTTAGCCTGAACTAATTCGGCCGAACCGATTCATCCCTTCACTCTCCTCCTTAATCATCTTTTATTTTAATTCTCCACTTAATTCACTCATCAATTATCTTACATTTTTAATTCCAACTAATCCTCCATTTCTTTTGTTCTTTTAATTAAAAATCGACCACTTATTTATTTTCGGACTGAGTCAAACCAAACTGATTTAGTCCATATTTCTCCCTTTTTATTTGTCTCACTAACTTAACTCTAATTATAATACAATAAATTCCGTTAAATTGTAATCAACTAAATACATCCTTAGTAATACCCCGATCATTATCCAACTAATCCAATTACCCCCAATTACTCTTTAATTATTCTTAATAAATCTCATTATGAAAAGTCAGGATATTACAACTACCGTTAGTTTCATGTTTATAATTCGGTTGTCTTTTCTAGAATTATAATTGAACTGATGGATCTTTGATGTGAGGATAACACACTGTTATTGTTAGTTTCATGCCTATAATTCTATCGTTCTTTCCAATATCATAATTGAACTGCTAGATCTTGGATTGTGATGATTATCATGTTATTCCTATTACTTTTGTGCTAATCTTTTGTTTGAATTTTGTGATTAATATACGCATCTTATAATTGTTCCTTTAGTATTCATATATTAGGGTGTTTAGTTCATACATTACATGCATCATATTAATAGACTTAGGAGTGATGCCACAATGGGTTGGTATTCACATTGCATGGGAGAGTCATTTCATGGGAGAGATCGAACTTAATAAACGTAATGAAAATTGGAGGACTCTAACTGGGAGACTCGAGATTAAACCCTTCCTTCTATGGGATGCAAGAACCTGTCTCCTGAGTGAAAGTTCTCTTCCAATGTCCCAGCTCGATATACGAGTTTAACTATATGAGACAAATATAGATTAGGTAGATTCCTTTCTGACATAATCAGACATATGCATGCATCACATTATATCTTATCTCTTACTGGATATTAGGCTCACAATTTACTTGTGGTGTAGGTGATGAACAGGAAACTGAATATATTCCATAGAAAGGGGCATTTCAGGATGAGAACTTAGGTTACCCAGCGGAATTGACCTGAGGGGTTATGGCTCACAGAAGATAAATTGAGATTTTTAAATAGTTAATATTTTCTCTTTGGAAATAAGATGAATGTTTTAAGTACGGATTTTTATTAACAATATGTTTAAATTGATTATTTATTTCTGCCTTATTACTCTGAACTATTTTCCCTCTCGTGCATTTTAAATAAATTAAAAGAAAAATTTTGTAAAGAAAATGTTTTTGGAAAACGTGGGATGTTACACTAGGGACGTCCATTATGAGTGAAACGACGTAGTCTCTAGTCGAGGGACATCCATTTTGGGACGAGGGACGTCCGATCTGGAAGAGGGACGTCTATTTTGGGATGAGGGTCGTTTGATTTTGGTCGAGGGAAGTTCGTTGTGGATCGAGGGTGTAACAACCCGATCCTAATTTTTCTGTTAAAACAATGTAATTGTTTTTGTTAAGAATAAAATGGGTTAATACATTATTCTATGGACATTATGTTGTGACATATACCCTCATAGGCGTTTAACTTGGGTAAGATTTAGAAGAAAATATGAAAAATGATGAATTTATAGGCGTTGCGGACGACTGGGCATAAGACGCGGATGATGCGGATGAATAAATTGGAGTCCACATTGAATCTGTATGAACATGGAGCATCCGGACGATACATGCGGATGATGCGGACGAGGAATTTAGCGTCCGCATTGAATCTGTCCAATTTTGATTTACACGGACGACATCATGCGGACGACGCGGACGACCAAATGGCGTCCGTAAACCCATATCGGACGCTGAGGATGAATGGCCGAGGACGCCATTTGCTGTGTAATTTGGAGACGCGGACGCAGCGGACGACTGTACGGCGTCCGCAACGCACCAGATCTGAAAAATAAAAAGTCAGAAAACAACGACGAAATTGACATTTAGCGAGTTACTCCTTGCACTTTCGGTGAGAAATCTTGGTAGCAGCTCGTAGCCCACCCTAAGTTGCACGTTTGGTCTCTCCCATGTCTCCCAATTGTCGTTTAGGTGAGTCTTCCTTTATTTATTCTCTCATTTTCCTCTCTTCCGGGTGTTTTTTTTTTTTTGGGAAGTACTAGGAATTGCTGAGTATTGGGAGCTGAGAAAGTGAGAAGGGAGCTGTTATACGACTTCAACTGGTAAGGAAGGGTGTGTCTTGGCCGTCTAAGCCCTACCCACAAGTGTTGTAGTCGTTTATTGTTGAAGTGGTTCTTTGTTTTGCAGATTTTTGAAATGGTTCCCTGTTTTAGAAATGGTTCCCTGTTTATAATTCTCTACAACTTAATTTTGTGCAACTTATCCTACCAAGAACACGAAATGATTAGAGGATGTTCAAGGACATGCTTAAATGATAAATATGATAGAAACTGAAGAAGATGATGTTATGGTGAAAAGAGAAGTTCTGTTATGGACTTCTCAAGTTGAAGGTTTTCTAGTATTAATTGTAACTTACAGTATAATCTCACATGTGTATTGGTTAGTTAATTCCGAGTATGTTGGTATCTTTTTCTAGTTTCATGGCGTGTTGTGTTAATATGATTCAGATTAGAAGAAATCAAAAGTGTGTTTGAATTCTTGGTTTAGTAATCCTCATATAGTTGTAAGTTCAATAAACCAGACTTGAGCACTATCATAAACGGGTTGCCTATGCTGTAATTTTTAATAAACAAGCATGAGTAAAGATAGATTTGATGCAAATATTTTCTGTTTCGCTGCAACCTCAATAGCTAAGTATAAGTTAGACTCATCTTTTACTCTCTTGCTCGTAACCTGTTTAAATTTAATGAATCTGCTCAACTGCTGTCTGCTGCTCTTTCTTATTCTTTATATGCATATAGGATCTATTTCGCTAAGATTATATGCATATATGATCTATTTCGCTAAGATAAACGCCGTTGTTACATTGTGTGATTGTTTTAAACATTGGTTCTATCATATGTATTAAGTATTGTTGGGTTAGGGGGGTATGTTGGGGTATATTTCAGCTAAATGACTGTCTGAAAAGTATATTCAAAAGCATTTAGCCTTAGTTCTCTTAATGAATTCCTATCCAAGATTGCCTCTTTCAATTTTAGCATAATGTTGGCATAATTCAGCTTTGATTTGGTGGAAAAGCATGTTATGTAGAAGTAGAAGTTCAGTTTTATACATGATGAAAAATGATACAAATGACATAGAGGAAAAAGTAGAAGTTTCACATTTCATTGTTATATGTTCATTTCTTCTTCAATATATGTATGCTCATTTTTGTTGATTGTAAAATGTGTTCCTATGTTGAAATGTGTTCCTATGTAGTGTGAGATTGTGTACTAGTGTTAAGAAAAGGTTAGATTGAGTCCATGATTAATAGAAACCAAGTAGGGAGTAACCACTTGGGTGGTACTCACATGCATAAGTGGGGAAAAAGACTATAAAAGAAAAAACCCTAAAGGCGGGTATATGCCGGAATAGAAAGAATCCTAAAGGCGGGTATATGCCGGAATAGAAAGAACCCTAAAGGAGGGTATATGCCGGGATAGAAAGAACAAGAACAAACCCTAAAGGCGGGTATATGCCGGAACTAAGGAGTTGAGGTAGATGGATAGTCCGGATTTAGTCTAGCTACTAGGATACACCCCTACCAAGACAGGAAAGGGACTAGTAGCCCACAGGTGGTTAGTTTCCGTACAGCTAGGCCATCTCAAAGGAAAACCCTCAATCTCCAGGCTCGATGTACGAGTTTAATGAACGAATAAAGGAAAACGAATGTAATAAAAGAGTTGGATGGGTGGCCCCCTTCCAACGAGAACTAAAAGAGTGAAATGCATAATTGTTTTCCCCTATTCTTACTAAGCGTAAGCTCACGTCCTTACTTGTGGTGTAGGTAACGAGGGAGTTATACCAGCGATTAAAGAAGAGGACATTCCAGTGGAGCCTGTGGTTGGTCCGACAATAGCGCCAGCGGAGTAGTAGTATGGTATGGTATGGTATGGAAATGAGGAAATAAAGAAAAGAAGTTGTGTTTTTATTTGAATAATTGGGCTATGTAATCCCGTAACTTTGGATTTGAACTTCAACTATGATTTGAATGCTATGTTTTGAATGCTGTTTCTAGTAAAAGTTGTTTTCTCGTTAAGTATGCTTCCGCAAATTTTTATGAATAATTTCTTAAAAAAAAAAAATGAATGATTTATTAATGATTCGGATTTGATGCACTCTGATAACCCTATTTATTCTGAATAATTTGAATTAAGTTGTTAAAATGGTTTACGAAATCCGAGTCGTTACAGAGGGGCATCCGTCTTAATTGAGGAAGTCTAAGCTTTTTAAAAAAGCGGGTGTCTTGCACGTGACCCCTTTCAACGTTAACGCCTTTGGAGTCCATCTTGGTCCTCCATTTCGATCAAGGGACGTCTGTCCCTCGATCTAACGGCCATGAAACATCGTCCGTGGGGGATGGCCAAAATTCATCCTGGCTGTCCATTTCGATCGATGGGCGTCTGTCCCTTGATCCATTCCAGCGAGCAAGACAAACGTCCCCTGATTATTTACGTCTAACGTCGTCGGTTGGATTAGCCCCTTGTCGATGCGAGACGTCCGTTGTTGCTGCCTTGGACATCTCCGTTCGACGATCCTTGACATTAATGAAACAACGGCATTAACATCGGCAGATTTTGATGGAAAATGTGATTGCGAGGTCGACGTCATTCTTTTTCCATAGTTCAAAGTTTTAGTTATCAGCAAATTTTCTATAAGATTTGCGATGTTTCTGATTTCAAACTATAGGGTTTGTGAAGTTAATTTTCCTAATTTTTTTTTTTAGTTCTGAGNTTTTTTTTCTTCGTAAATTTAGTATCCAACGTCATATGTTATGTTTCTGGTTGTCGTTCGATCTCCAACAAAAATAATGATGAGTTTTACTCTCTCTCTCTCTACAATAGTGTCACAGAGCTCAGTTTGCAAACAACAAATAAATCACACTTAAGCTTCGTTCATATGACTTTGAATGGGATACTTCATCTCAATGGCACACAAAGAAGGAGAGGTATAAGCAAAGGCTTTGGGGAGGAAAAGGAATGCGATGTATCCTTCAACTCAAAGCATCGCCCGCCTCCCTCATGCTTGTCTTTTAAGCAAACACTCACCTAAACTCATCTCTCTCTCCCTGGTTGTTTATCAAGGAACACTTGAAGCTCCAGTAACTCTGGTCAAGAATAATGTCTTCATTCCCAACATCTAATGGACTGCCATTTGCCTCCACATAGCTACAAATTTCATGCGGATATCTGCTGTAGGAATTGCAGGCAAGTTCTTCTTCGTTTTGAATTCATGCAGAAAACTTGACAATCTAATTTTTATATTCATGTATGGAAACAGATGATATGGGATGAAGTTGGAGAGGATGAGTTCGAGAGAGAGAGAAGGTCCTTCTAGATTTAGAACACGAATGTTTAGATGTATACAGGAGAAAAGTTGATGGTGCCAATATGTCCAGATCTCGCCTGCATCACCAACTGGCAGAAGCGAGGCTGAATTTACCCACCTTCTGTTGTCCCTTGGCGAGCCGTCTCTTCCTGGAAGGGTATGTGCAATTCTAGTTCAGTTTCATAGTTTCTGACGATGTTGAGGCAAAGCATTTGACCCAAAGAATTTCGTGAGCAGCCAGAAAAAAATGGTAGGAAGCTTAAAAGAGCAGCTAGAGTCTATCACTCCTGCGTTGAGGGAAATGCGGCTGAGGAAAGAAGAGAGGTTGGACCAGTTCAGAGCAGTGGAAGGGCAGATTCAGAGAACATCAGCTGAGATTGCCGGGGACTTGCAGTTTGATGACTCTTCATTACGCGTTGTTGTATTGAAGGAGAGTTGATGTTTCCCTAAAGAAACTCGAGGAGTACCAGACTGAGTTGCAAAGACTCCATAACGAGAAGGTAAATAAAGACATATTCCTAGGCTTCTGGGAAGTAAGAGATCTTATTTACCTTTGCAAACTTACAGATCGATCGCATTAACAAAGTCGACTACTATATCGACACTGTCCTAGGACTCTCTGCAACATTGGAAATGGACTCTTCCTCCATTATCAAAAAGGTTCATCCCAGCTTGAATGGTGGAATCTCTAAAACCATCAGCAATTGCATTTTAGCCAAACTTAACAACACAGTGGAGTCTCTCGAGGAAGAAAAGAAAAAGCGCCTTGACATGGTACTTGTGCTAAAGTTCATCAAGCAATCATGTTTGAATTCATGGCTTGTTGTCTTAGAAAATCAATTAAATGTAGTGTTTTATGATTCTTTGGCAGGTTCATCAGCTTGGTAGAGCACTTGCCAACTTGTGGGATCTTATGGATACCCCGGACGAAGATTGTCTGCTGTTTTCTCATGTCATTTGTTTGTTGCCTCTCTCCTCGGCAGAAGTTTCAGATCCAGGATTACTCGCTTCGAATACAATCCAGCAGGTTAGTATAAAATGTTGAAAAGAATACCTTAAATGTTGGCTAATACAATGCGAAAATGCTTCAAGGCCGAGGCGGAAGTCCGGAGATTGGATCAATTGAAGGGAAGCAGGATGAAAGAGCTCCTCTTTACCAAACAAAATGAACTAGAGGCAATTTGTAATAAATCACATATAGAGATTCCTTCACAAACAGAGATGCAAAGCATCATTCACCTCATAAACTCTGGTACGGCTGAATTACATGCATCAGAACTGAATGCTTGCTTTGTCAACTATACATGAAGCTATGGACTTGGATGTTGTACAACAGGCGAGATAGGCCATGCCAATCTTCTCCTGAGCATGGATGAACATATATCAAGAGCAAAAGAAGAAGCCTGTAGTAGGAAGTCTATAATGGAAAAAGTGGAGAAGTGGATGCTAGCCCCGGATGAGGAACGATGGTTGGAAGAATACAACATGGTTAAGTTCCCTTAACTGCACCTAAATTCTGTTATCTCCACTCTTAATCATTCTTGCGCTTTTTAAATATGATTTCAGGATCAAAATCGATACTCGGTCAGCAGAGGTGCTCATAAGAATCTAAGGCGTGCAGAACGAGTTCGGCTAACTGTGAACAAAATAGCTGGTGACTGTAGTATCGAAGGAGTTGATTCTTTGAATGAGATTGGGATAATAACATGGCCAAACTACTGAATTTTTTACTGCAGCCATGGTTGATTTACTTGTGGTAAAGACTAAGAGTTGGGAGAAAGAAAGAAATAAAGTGTTCTTATATGATGAGGTTAGCTATTTTCTCACCCTTATAACTTTTCCTTTGCTTTATACACTTCATAGACAACATCTAACTCTAGGTCTACGAGGTACCTCAAGAAAACTTCTATCGATTGCCATCTTTGACTCGATAGTAAGAAAGAATTATATTCATCATAACAATCTTCACCATGAACAATTTCATACAAGATTAGAGGAATCTTGTAAAGTCTTCGGTGTTCATAGTACAATATTATTCGCTTTTTGTCGAAACCTACATGGTTTTGTTCATGGAGTTAACCAAAAACGCATTGTATTAAGTAAGGAGAAGAACCCTACTTATAAAACATGCATTTTCTACTTTCCCAAGTAATGTTAGATTGTGCACCCTCCATGGCATGAGTCGAACCCGCACCTGGGACATCTTTATCTTTACAAAGCGGGCTGCCTTAAATCTTCATTCTTAATATTACTAACTTATTGGAATGCTTTATTTCCTTTAACTTTGCAATTTTGATTTTTTACAGTATAAGTTTATATCTTTGAAGGCAGTTGGTTTTTCCTTGAGAACAATCCATAGATATAAAGAAAGTCAGCATAAACCTGGAAAATGACATGTTGCTTATTTGTATTATAGGTTCCCTTGTTGAAAATGTTGGCCGAGTATAATGCGCTAAGCCAAGAAAAGGAGGAGGAGAAGCGAAGACAAAGGGTTAGTGTGATAAGTTACAACATCTTTGCATGCCCAGAGATAATCGCCATTATTTTCTTAATGTAGCAGGAAAAGAAGAAGGTACAAGGGCAAGTGGCAATGGAAGCAGAAAACTACTCCGGATCAAATGTGATCCCAGATGGAAGTTATGGCATTAACAAGAAGAAGGACGTCTCTGGGCATCCACCAGTTGGGATGTAAGGTCCTAAACTTGTTGTTTATTGTAATAAATGGGTCTTCTTGGGTGTAAGGTTCCCTTTCAATCCAATGAAAGAGCGCTATTATCCTCATTATTCTCCAACATTCCATCAAAGAGATATACCCATGCCTAAAGTGACATTACAGTAATTCTGATTAAAATGAAGAAATGTAGTAGAGCATGTAATAATGAGTATGGGCTTCATCTGAAAAATGGATGGCATCCATGCCAAATGCAGAGACGACACTGTTAATGCCCTACAAACTAAAATATGCCAATTCTATAACAAATGCATTAAACCCTAGATATCCCAATCATGAAAGAAATGAGCTTATAAAATCGACATGAGGGCTCAAATCAAGCAAACTGCTTTCTACTCCTGCAAAATGGGGGAAGAAAAAGTTATCTCATGATAGAAGGTGAACAAAAAGGCATAACCCACGATGCGCTTATCAAAGCCCTCCTCACGGATTTGAGATATTGACATCCGCCACCAAGTAATGTGCTCAAAATTAAATTTCCCTAAATTTATAAATAATGCGCTTTGTTCATATCTACAGATCCGAATGCGTAATTGAATTGCTACCATTACTTGGGTAAATTACAAAAACATTTGGGAAAAAACCAAAGAATGAGAGTATTAAACCAAGATCCAATGAAATTTTCACATTTTTGTAATCATATATATATATATAGCTCTTATTTTAAATATTTATTAAAAATAAAACTTGAAAATAGATGGAACCATACCTGCTCCATTGTCGTTTCATCATGTCTCTGCTCTGTCACATCCATGACTTTAAGTCCTGCCTCGGTTTCTTTATTCTTTGACATCATTATTTCATCATTTTCCTTGCAAGTATCCGAGCCAATATCTGCATCCAAAATGTTCAGATCTGTTGGAAGCTGACCTGACTTCAGTGACTGCCAATAATCAACATCGTTAAAGAAAAAATGACACCTTGATTGAGAAGAAAAGGAAAAACAAAACTACACATTTCTACCTCGAGAGATAGAACATTAAAAAGTAGTAGATCATAAAAAATCAAACAATAATACAAGCCACATTGGATTTTGTGTAACTTAGAAACATTTCTACCAAGTAGATGAAAAATAATTAATGAATAAGGCAGGAACCATAAAAAAATTGCATAGTTTATTTTGCCAAAGTAATACTCGATTTTGTAGAAAAAGAAAAAAAAATTAGAATTGAAGCACAATAAGTTTATAAATTTCACTTTTGGCAATCATTTTTTGAAAGGCAAGAGCAAAGATGAGACAAGTCTCACCAGTCTCAAATGTTGTTTCTTTTATATTAGCTATCAAATAAAGACGTGATTCCATCATTTCTCGTTAACTCAACCATTTTATTTTCTAATAGTCAAGCTCAATATTCTTTTTTCAACAAAAAAAGCACCTGTTCTAGTCTTGCAACTTCTTCGAGTGTCTGAGAATTGACAATTGCTGCCTGTAAATTAAAATTTGAGTTTTAAATAAGTTAAACTTCCAATACAAAGTAAAATAAGTTTAGAATAGTTGTAAAAAAATTAAACTCTTGTCAAACGATGGACAACTATAAGGGTAAGACACATGGTGATAGAAATTACAATCACTAATCCATTGATTTTTTTAAATATGCAATTAAACAATGTTGAAACAAAAAACAAATGAATTAACCAAATATGTTTTTTTAGAAAATGAATGTACACTCCCTCCAACAAGTCAAAAATTTCCAAATAATTTTACGACACTAATCATATTTTTCTCCTATCTCATTCTTCTTTTTCCAAACACCTCCTAAACAATTGCAGCAGGGTCATTGGAGATGTTTACCAAAAAGGAACAGGAAAGGTGAGCATTTTTCCTTGTGTTTATATGGGAAGAGTGAGCGCAATAAGAATGATGAGTCCAAAATTTTTCTTCTCCATTAATTTCATCAATAAAGATGAATAGCTCTCCCACCAACCTGAAGTATGCCTTTTTTATAATAAACAATCCAATATTGTCTACTATCATTTGACTTCACATCTTCTTTGGTGCTACCATTGCTTTGAAAGTCAATAACCCAAAAAGTTACTCAAAAAATTAACATGTAAATATACTAAAATTATTTTACAAGTATAATTTTACTTTTAAAAACAATAACAAAAGGTTGTTTTAGCTAAAAACGATTTCAACAAAAAAATTGCCTAAATTACGTTGACCAGGAGATGTTAAAGCTGCATAGATTATTTGAATTATCCCTATTATGTTCAACCAAGGAGAAAATATAGAATGAGCGTAGAGTAATAATTCCATATTGATCCGAATTAATCCATATGCTCCCATTTTTAATAAGATTCCGACTAGAAGCATCAAGTACTATAATGTGCCTCTCCATGTGTGTCTAGTAACCATGTATGTAAGGGTATAATCGGTTGATCCTCAAATCTCACATTTTTTTGTCTAATTTTTTTTATCAACCAATACTTTTTCTCTTACTTTATCTTTCATTAATTTAAGACAAATAGCAATTTCTTAGTTGAAAAAAGATCTATTATATATAGTTACAAAATCAGATAAAATTAACTCCGATAAAATTCAGCTTGATAATAAAATAAATAGTGCAGATGTAATTCAACATTTTGGGAACAAAATTCCAAAAAAAATCCAAAATTCCAAATGTGACTAAAGATAACAATAAAAGTAGTTTATCAAAAATTCACTAAATAGATGACTTTTTAATTCAGATAAAATATGAATTATATCATCAATCCCCACAAACATATTTCATAGATTATAACATGATGATGCTTGTCTGGCAATTAACTTAAAAAGCACACATTTTCTTTAACAACTACAGATACAACCTAGCCATAAATATGTAAAACATCAAATTTGGATTACATCTGCTACAAGAACTACGATCTAGAACACTATTTTCTTCAATATCATAAAAACATAACATTTCACACTGCCCTTTCCCATCTATAATAACCCCCTCTTACTAACTCTAACTTCCCCCAAAAACTTCCTAATAAACTAACAAAAAATTATATGATACTCTACTTATCCTTATTTAACAACTACCTTCTATAATAAGTTTTAGTAAAACTTGCATCACATGAATAGCTGACTCAGTGTTTAAGGTCTCAAATGAGCCAATCTTTGTCTGGAACTAGTTTTATTAATGCAAGTCAAATAGGAGAAAAAGCAGGATAAAGCACTCGTACATCTCATGTCACATTTTAAACAAAAAGACATAAACAAGAACAACTTTCTACATAGTTCAACCCAACTCCTGATGCAAGTCTTCCAATTGTTATTTATTTATTTGGTTTTGATATTTTCTTACCTATAGTAGGATAGTGAATTTTTATTGTCTTCATAGCATTGCAACATTCTAAAACTGTTTAGTTTTACAAATTGATTCATTTTATATAATCAATACCTTAATAGCGATAATTTGTTCAGGTGTGGGAGCGACCACTTTAACTTTTGTTGTTCCTCGGAAGCTACTGAAACGTTCACAACTTCACCCAATGTGAATGTCTTTGCAGATTCCTTTTTAGCTTCCTCTTCAACTTCTTTAGATGAAAACAAACTTCTTGCCTCAAGTCTCTCCTAATCCATGTCACATATTTTGAAATCAAAATCCGACAGACACTTTTGAAAGAATAAAGAATCTAACATGTATCAATTTAACATGTATCGTTTGATAAACTTATAGAAAGCACTTTCCTCAAAGATTACTATACAACAACAAAAAAAAACAGTTTAAAGAAATACACTAATAGAGATTAGCAAAACTTTAAAATATGTCTTTCCTCTTTGCTAAATATTATTTATTTGGTAATATTTTCCTTAGACGTAGAGATTCAGTATTATTTTGAAATTCACATATAGTAAATTTTTTTCAATCATGATTCATCATTCTTCTAAAAATCACATAACAAAATAAGCATTTAATACAAAGATTTAGTTGCAAAATAAAAAACCACTTTCACCAGAGTCGAATAGAGAATAGGGG
Source organism: Begonia loranthoides (assembly GCA_022433065.1). Lineage (NCBI taxonomy): Eukaryota > Viridiplantae > Streptophyta > Magnoliopsida > Cucurbitales > Begoniaceae > Begonia > Begonia loranthoides. The sequence goes on from CM039483.1 coordinate 27,232,152, forward strand.
AATAGGTAATGCTAACTGCCTTGTTTAGAGATTAGCCATCCTAAACATTGGATAGATGGAGTTAAGAAACATTTCTTTACTTCTGATGTAATTAAAATCCAAAATCCATATTCCAACTAGATTTTTTTTACTAAAAAATGAATTGTATTAAAATAGAAACTCTACAAGGAAACAGAAAACTCCATTAAATTTCCTGTAGCAAAAGCACAATCACATAATTGGGAGAAAAACAAACCTTATTTTTGACTTTCTTGAAATCGAGCACTCGAAGTGACTTTAATTTATGGATCACATACAATCTGTAATTTGGCTTTTTTGTAATATTGTTATCCAACAAACTAAGAAACTGAAGGTTTGGAAGGGAAGTCAGAGGATCAATTTCAACCAAGTTGACAAGCCTATTGTTGGTCAATACCAAAGAATGTAACTTTGGCAGGAATTCTACAGCAAAAAGAATAAATATAAATCAGACACATTTCATATCATCGTGTATAAATCAGAACAAATTTCAAATTTGGGCACACTAAGCTTCCTCAAGAAATGTACACGAAAGGTTGAAAGATTACCTCCGATATTAGGATTGATACGAGTAATGCTATTGTTATTTATAAGCAATCCGATATTAGGATTGACTTATTCTATCGTTGATAAGAGGTTTCGCTTGATTTGCTATTCATAAATGAAATGCATATGAATAAGAAAATGAGATTTCCAAAGGTCAATTTTTGTTAAAGGTCAAAATTGTTTTGAAGGGAGAAGCAGCTTTAAGTCATCTTATAAAGAGACCATTCACAAGCATTATTTTGTTCACAGACAGAGGTTACAAAATGATAAACTCTCTAACCTCAGTAGCGCCTAAGTTTTCGATTACAGCAATCTTGTTACCTGCCAGCAAGAGGAAAAAGAATGATCGGTGAAGAACTCATATTAGTAACTTAAAGAGATAGGCGCATAGGATGGCAAAGAAGAGAAGAGAGGCAAACCTCGGAGATCTAACTAGCGTTCTTTAATGGCATTGAAAAAATGAGGGCTTTTCCAGATTAAATCAGCAGTGAGCCTTACCATTCTTCCTTTTTGTCTAAAGAAAATATATCAGCAAGAGGGTTAATGACGGGAGAGAACCTATGATGTGTAGTATGTTGCAAACCCACGCTTCCTTGCCTCAAAAGCTATCTATGGCAAGCCTGCTATACTGCGGTGACGCTTAGGTATGAAAACATCAATATACCTCTTAACTATTGTTTAAATAACAAATTAAAGACAAAAACCGTTTCAGGTTGTTTGTTTTTTGACAAACCGCTAAATACCACATTAACCAACTTAATAAATTTTTGTTCAAATACAATGGGATGAAAAGACTCAAGAAACAGGTTCAACATGATGCAAAAAACATGTTACAACTTTTTCAGGTTTTTGTCTGTCAAATGAGATATTTCCAAGGTCATTAATAATCAAAGGAAATCAAAAGATATCCAGAGAGATAGAATGTAACTCCATGATAAAATATAAGATTTAAACAGCTAGAAATCAAAAGCAGGCACTTTCAAGAGCAATAAAAGAAACTACTACACCAAGGATGTAAAGGTATATCAATCATATCAAATGGTTTCTCCAACACTACTCTAAAACACCATGATGAAATATATTCTTTTTTGTTTACATGAATTGAAGATCCAAAAAAAAGGGAGAAAGAGCTATGTTTAAGCTTATTAACAAAAACATCAGAAAAGTGAATGCGACAAATCAGATCCTCAAAACGCACCACTAAATTAATATCACAATCTACTAGGAAATTGATATGAAAATCGACATTCTCATAGCACATGATGCGAACATAGAAGATTGGGCAGGGTGCATACAACCTAAAACGACGGGCGAACGACAAGGTTGCAGAAAGCTCTCAGGTTTGGTTATCCGGGATTGAGGGCGGACGTCTGGTAAGGAAGAATGTAAACTGTGTCTCGGGAGCAAGTGACCCAGTAAGAGAGCGGAAGTCTAGAAGGGACGTTAGTTCAAAAAAATGCGCTGGAGCAAACAACTTCTATGAGCGACCAGGCGACCTGTGCAGATGACCGCAAAGAAACGGGAAAATGACAAATTAATCACCGTGGTTTGCATCACTAACAAGGCAACCACTATCATTTATTTTCTAATAAATTAATTACTGACGTATAAAAAAATGATAAACCCAATATCGCTATCACGTTTGCCGTTAACAAGCTAATCTAGAGCTGTGACGGTTCATAGAGAAAATGCCGCGGCTCCGTGGTTTTCCAAGAAAAAAAGGCCACCGATGCCGCGGCAGTTTGTCTTGTTAAAAATTTTTTATCACAAATTTAAGGATTTAAACGCGTGATTTTGGGCCCGAGAAAGGGGGTTATAGGGTAAACTTTATGATAAGTGATAGATCTCTGAGAGAGCTTCGATTTGATACTTTTTGGAGTCTATTCTGACACCTGTAGCCAAAGTTATGGTCTTTTGAAGTTGAAGAAGTAAAAAATCTAATAAAAACATTGGATTCGTAAAACATATACATAGGGACTTTGAAGTAGTCATGAAACTCTCTGATTTTCATGCATGGCTACTTCAAAGTCCGCAGCGGTTCTCGATTTTTAGTGTTTCATTGCTACTTCAACGTCCGCAGCGGTTCTCGATTTTTAGTGTTTCATTGCTACTTCAAAGTTCTTATGTATATGTTTTTCGAATCCACTGTTTTTATTAAATTTTTGACCTCTTCCACTTCAAAAGACCATAACTTTGGCTATAGATGTCAGAATCGGCCGTAGAAGGTATCAAATTGAAGCTCTCTCAGAGATCTATCACTTATTATAAAGTTTACTCCATGACTCCCCTTTCTTGGCCCCAAAAACATTCGTTTAAGCCCTCAAATTTGTTATAAAAAAATTTTCCAGTCATGAGACCGCTGTGGTCTCATGAAAAACCGCCGCGATGTCTTGAGACACTGCGGCGGCGTCTCAAGATGCTGCTGCGGTCTCCTAACAAACTGCTAAGGCATCTTAAGACACCGCTGCGGTTTGGCCTTCTTTTCTTGGAAAAACACGAAGCCGCTGTGGTTTGTCTACGAACCGTCGCGGCTCCAGATCAGCTTGTTAACGGCAAACGTGACAGTGATGTTGGATTTGTCATTTTTCTATATGTCAGTGGTTAATTTGTTAGAATATAAAGGATAGTGGTTGACTGGTCATTGATTGCAAACTACGATGGTTAATTTGTCATTCTCCCGCGAAGAAATAGAGGATGTCCAGAAGTCGAAAGGATGAAGATATTATGATTTCGAAAGTGGTTGAGGATTCTAGGTTGAGATATTATGATTTCGAATGACTAATAATGTGATAACTTTATTATTTGAGGATTTTAATAAATGTCAATGAGTTCTAAGTTAAACTTAAATGTTTCAACAACTTAATTTAAGAAAACTAGTTTGAATATTAACTAAGAGATGGAAAACTTTCACCTAAACTTTGATAGAGGATTTGAAAATTTAGCAACTAGGACTTATAGATGATCTGATCATGTCTAATTTGAGAATTAAATTAGAATAAAATTTTAAGGTTTCCAATTAGGGTTAAATATTTAGACGGGTGGAAATATTCCTCTAGGCTTTCAATTTTATTTTCCATCTTTCAACCAAAAAAAATTTTCTATTAAGCACCTCTTAAGCACTTTCTTAACACGATATATAGAACTTATAGGACAGAAACCTCATAGCATAATAAAATATTGCAATATAGATGATGCATTTTGTTTAACAATAAAAAATCTTTTGCAATGAAAACAAAAATATTAGAAATTAGGTTCCATAAACCAATTTGGAACTGAATGAAAATGTAATTCTTAAACACTAAGAAATGAAAACGAAGAGCTCTTCAACTATGACATCATTGCTCACAAATGTCAAGCCACATCCCTTTCTCTCTCCTATCATAACAGATTATTGCACAACCATAAAAAGCTCTCATTCGTCATTCTTTACTCTGTTTTCATATTTACAGAATCCCAACTTGGTATCAGAGCCATGACGTAATCAAATAGCAATGTCCTTCCTCAGACCACTCCTCCTCCTGACCAATCTTCCTCTCCATATTCTTTTCTCCCTCTCTTTCCTTTCCCAAACCAAAATCTAACTGTTAAACTCACCTCAGACAATTACCAGGTGTGGAAATATCAACTCCTAAATGTCCTCGTTGCAAATGGCCTAGAAAACTTCATTGATGTCTTCTTCTCGCCTCCTCCCAAATTTCTAGATAATATTTCCTTTCAGCCTAATCCTGATTTTTCATCTTGGCATCGGTTTGACCGTCTCGTAATGAGTTGGTTGTTTGCTTCCCTCTCTGAATCAATACTACCGCAGATTGTTCAATATACTTCAACAGCTGCTATTTGGGCAGCCATAGCTCGAATTTTTTCCTCCACTTCTCTAGCCCAGATTACAGAACTTCGTGGTCAGCTTCAACACCTGAAAAAAGATGGAGTATTAGTCAATACCTACATCCAGAATCTCACCTCGGTCTGTAATAGTCTTGCTGCGATAGGAGAGCTGGTCTCAAACAAGGATCAGCTAATCTACCATTTTAGTGGGTTGGGTAGCGATTACAACCCCTTCGTTGCGGTTGTCTCGAATCGTCCTGTTGAGCCAAGCATCGTAGAAGCTCACAATCACCTGCTCAGCTACGAGTTTTGCCTGGAACAGTAGAACACCTCTCTTCAATTTCCTCAGATTCAAGCGAATGCTACAACTATACCTTTTCGCCACCCTTCTCTACGGCTAGGTTACCCTACTGACCTTCACGGATACCGTGCTCCACCCCATATATCCAATACCTCTAGAATTCTTGGACAACCCGTCGGCCCACCTAACCAGTTTTGTCCACCTCGTCAAAATGCCTTTCGGCCCAAGTGCCAAATTTGCCATAAAATTGGCCATACTGTAGCCGACTGTTATCACCGCACCAACACCTCATTCCACCCTCCACCACGTTCCATGAACACTGTGATTTCTCCTCCAGCTCCCCACCCACCTTATTATGTGGTCTCTTCTCCAGCTCCCCCCCTCCTCCACCATTGCATGCCTTTGCTCAGACTTGGTACCTTGACTCTAGAGCTTCAAATCATTTTACTCCAAACCTATCTTCTTTGGGAAGTGCCTCTGCCTATACTGGTTTTGATCAAAATTCTGTGGCTAATGGTACGCAATTTCCTATCTCTCACATTGGTCACATATGTAACATCCTGATATTTTTAAGATGGATAATTATCGGGATATTACCAAGGACATTCAGAGCGCTAAATCAATAAACATTTCAGTAACGTTTTTCCCCGTATACGTGATGTAATTGAAGTGTTGGGATTACAAGGATATTTCATTACGTGTTTACACGTGCCATTTGTGACGTGTATTTATGAAGGAAACGTCGTGGGGATCACGTTGAGTGCGAAAAGATAGTGAAAAGTGAAGAAAATGGACTTAAGGACGCCTCAGGACGCCAATCTGCATCCTAAACTTGCTGTTTTGAGGAGTTGCGAACGCTGCATGTGGAAAGTGCGGACGGTGCGGACGGTGCAGGATGCGTCCGCAATGAATCTGTTTAGATCTGGAGTTTTGCGGACAATGCGGACGACTGCAAACGACTCGATGCAGCGTCCGATTGGAATCTGTCCAATTTTTGGGACAATTCAGACGCCACATGCGGACAATGCGGACGACGGCACGACGTCCGAAACACGTCTGCGGACGATACGAAAAGGGGACGAGGACACCATCTCTCGTCCCCAGCCTATGAGATTCTGGTCTTGCGGACGAATGGGAATGAGGCGAAGTCATCCGTACTCATCCAAAAGTCTCCAGTGCAGCGTAATTTTAGGGATTTAATATCGATCCCCTTGTCGTTTAGTCTATTTATTCCACACTCAGGAGACACGGACGATGCTCCCCACGCCTCCAGACCATAGCCCATGCTGGAAGCCGCCTCCTCCCTACCCTTAGGCGTCAATATGTCTCCCTTGCCATTAATGGTGTCTCCCACCTTTCCAGGTATATCTCCTCTCCCTCTCCGTTAGTCAGCTGTGGTTTTCTTCAGCAAGAGAGAATCTTGAGAGCGAGAGAGGGAGAAGCCAAGAGTGAGCTGCGAGAGAGTGAGTCGTGTGAGTAGAGGAGAGTTGTGTGAGATGTGAGCTAGACTAGTGATGAGTGGGTGATGGTTGAGTTGCTGATGCCGATAGAGGAGCTGTTGAATCGTGAGCTGCAGCTGTCCAGCGGTTGGAAAGTTATCCCTTTTGTGTTCTTCATATGGTAAGGAATGAGTTGTCTTGGCTATTTGGAGGCCCTACACCCAAGTAATTGTCGTGTGTATGAGTTGTTTGTTGGTTGAGTTTGATTATTCCTATTACCTTACTTTCCTCTATATGATATGATTGACACATTTTCTTTTAGTACTTTGATAAAGATTGCATATGTTCCTTGTATGAATGTGAGAATGCTACTTGGACTTGAATGAAATAGAGAAGGAATGCTTAAAACGGAAGAGAAAAGTGTGAATGTACAGATTTTTCCTTTAGTGACGATGAAGAAGTTAAGATGTTAGAACTCTATGTTTCTTACAGATTCTAATGATGTTGAAGAGGTTCTAATGTTAGATAAATGTTCAAATGCTTCCTGTTTGGCTTTAAAAGACCTTGTTGATTATAGTCCATAGTGTTGTTATGATCAATATGAAATTTGTACTAAGTATGTTAAATTGTATACGGTTTCCACTATTTTGTGTAGTCATTAAACGCATGATAATTTCCCTTGTGTAGTTAATTTAGAAGCATGCTAGGTGTTGCAAATCCGCTGTCTTGAGTTCAATTAAAAGTATGATTGCTTAGTCGAATAGAAACACGTTTCGATGATTTGTATTTATTGCTGCATAGTTAACTAGAAATATGTTATGATATCTTATATTGTTTGATTCACCGTTGTTCACCTTAAGTTATGAAGCATGTCCGTTATTCTTAGCCAGTGTTTTACGTTGACGAATACTTTCCTTACATATGAAAGCATATTCTATTTGTGATAGTGAATGTCAATAGCACGGTTAGATGAATGTTGTCATTACCTTCGTTATGTGAAGCATGGGATGATATGTGTTTTATTCATTGTTTACTGTGGATTTTCTAAAGTTTTGATATCATTTCTCATATGTGTTTATTCATTTAGAAGAAGATAAGTTGAGTTCATGTTAATAGAAACCAAGTAGGGGGTAACCTTCAAGGTAGTACCCACATGCATGAGTAAAGAAAACGATAAGAACAAGTATGTTCGGGATGAGCGGGAAACGTCCGTCACCAAAGAAACCCTAACGGCGGGATACGCCGGAAGGGAAGAAACTCTCAAGGCGGGATACGCCGGAAAGAGGAAGAACTCTAAAGGCGGGATACGCCAGAAAAAGAAAGAACTCTAAAGGCGAGATACGCCAAAAATAGAAAGAACCCAGAAGACAGGATACGCCAAAAAAAGGGAACGAATAGGGAGTTGGGGTAGATGGATAGCTCGGATCTAGCCTAGCTGCTAGGATACACCCTCACCAAATCGGGAAAGGGACTAGTATGCACACAGGAGGTTAGAAGCCGAAAAACTAGGTCATCTCAAAGGACAACCCTCAATCTCCAGCTCGATGTACGAGTTAAGAACGAACAAAGAAAATGAATGTAATGAAAGAGTTTGATTTGGTTGGCTCCCATTCCAATAAGACCTAAAGAGAGAAATGCATAAATTGTTTTTCCTCATCTCCTTACTGGGTGTAAGCTCACTTCCTTACTTGTGGTGTAGGTACAATGACGAACAGATAGAAACAGATAAGAAGTAAATGAGAAACACATAATGAAGCTGATGTGCCCCAAATTCTGTCACTTAAGCCCGAGCCAGGGGCTCCTTTATTTCTAACTTTTTTTATTTGTTTTGTAGGTTTTTGAATCAGATAAACATCATTGGAGTTGGCATTTGGGCTAATGGAGATTTTGCAATCTTTGGAGAAACAATTGTGAGCTGTTATTTCCGCCTAGATTCTGACCTCCGGCCGTTCAAGTGGATTTTTGACAATCGGGACGGTGTCGTTTCAACTTTCGTCCTTCATACGAATTGTAGCCAACTTCTAGGGCTTTTCAAAGAGGAATTTTGAATTGAAGAAAAATTTGTGTGTTTTGAAAAAACTAGCCGCGGCCTCCCTCCCCTCCCTTGCGCCGATTCATCCACCACCCAAGCAAGGCTTCTCTTGAAGTTTCTCAACCTTGCTACCTTGGGTTGTTGCCTCTTCCAATCTTCCTTTTCAAGGTGGGATTGTGGTGTGGGGGCAACAAGAGAACTATCCCCCATTGGAGATTGTTGGTTTCGGCCAACCAAAGAAACGCCCTCTCACTTTAGGAGGTGCCACAACTCCTTTGTGTATTTCTTCTTATTTTTGTGCTACTATCAAGTTTCCTTTTTACTGGTTGGTTTGTCTATGAAATTGAGGTTTGATATATGTTAGTTGCTGAAGAAGTTCTTTTGGAAGTTTAGGAATGAAAAGTGATATTTTCGGAATATTGTGAGCTGCAGAATCTGTGAACTTTTGTTAACTGTTTTTCTTGCTGATTGAAGCCCCTATTTGAACCCCTTATGGTAAGCGTCTCTGTTCGAGGCTTTCTAATGAACTTTTCAGGATTAAGTCAGGAAACTAATCTCGTTGATTTGAGCATTATTCGTTACCTGTAGCTCAAGTTATAGCATTTTAATTCCGAACTGTAAAATCTGTCTGCTTGGAACAGTTTTTCTGGGGATTTTTGAATCGGATAGATCTTCGACTCCAGAACGTCTTTTGGCCTGCAATTTTGATATGACCTTCTAATTGTTTGATTATTGCTGGTCGATTATTGTTGATTGTTGGAATAGATTTTCATTAAGGTTTCCAAGCGTCTCTTGGAACCTGTCATTTGGTATCAGAGCCAAGTTCACGTTGCTGCTATTATTTTATCTTACAAGACTGATTATGAGTACTAGGAGTGGTGCTCAATATCATAATCCACGGGAAATGAGAAACAGTTCGGGTGCACCTCCACCCGAGGATAATCAAGAAACAACCGATCCATCAATGAGGGAGATGTTTCAAATGATTATGAAATTACAGCAACAAATTGGCTCCTCCGATAATGATCATGTACGGGGTCCTAGAACTCCAAGACCTAGAAGGAGGATTAGTACTTCGAATGATTCTAGAGGTTAGAATGCTAGTTTATTTGATGAAGATTGGGGGGTACCCGAGGAGTCGGTTTCACCGAGTCCTAGAAGGAGATTTAATGACAAGCATGAGATGAGGCATGTTAAGGTCTCTATCCCTAATTTTAAAGGCTCTAGTAATGGAGGAGATTTTCTGGAATGGGTTGAAAAGGTGGACCGAATTTTCGATTGTTATGATTATTCTGAAAAGACAAAGTTACAAATGGTTACATTAGAGCTCCACGGCTATGCTAATATATGGTGGGAAAACCTTAAATCACAAAGAAGAAAAATGGGGGAAGTTGAAGTCCGAAGTTGGGAAGCTTTTAAAGAACTCATGAGAAGACGATTTGTCCCTCCACACTACAAGCAAGAACTATTCCTTCGACTTCAAAAATTGAAACAAGGCTCACTAACGGTGGATGAATATTTGACTGAGTTCGAGATACTTAAGATCCGTTATAATGTGGTAGAACCAATGGAGCAAACGGTAGGTCGATTTATTAGAGGGTTGCGCAAAGAGATCTGTGACACTGTAGAATTGCAATCCTATGTGACTCTTGATGATGTTATTCAACTAGCCTTGAGAATTGAACGACAAAGAAAAAGAACGGTTAAAGAGGGCTTATCTCGACCTTACTCAAAAGCTATTCATCTTTCAAAACCGATTCTAAAAGGGAACAACAAGCCTAATACCGTCAAGTATAGTGATGAAAAGAAGCCATTTAATGACAATAGCAAACCGCGATCGAGAGATGTGAAATGTCTCAAATGCTTGGGATTTGGCCACATTGCCTCACAATGCCTGAATTCAAAGGTGATTATTCTAAGAGGAGAAACTAATGAAGTGGGTAGCGAAGATGAGGAAGAGGGATCTATTTCACGTAATGAAGAGAATGAAGAAAAGACTATTTATGCTCCCGAAGGACCACTTTTCGTGATGGAGACTCAAGTGGATGTAGAATGTTGTTTCCAAGTAGTTGAAAAAAAGTTTCTAAAAGAAGAAATTCTTGATGATGAGCATAGAGGGATTGAAGAAACAGTATTGGCAGCAACTAAAGTAGAGAAGCTGAAAGATGAGGATGGATTTTATGCTAAAGAGGAATCTCTCCATATGGTGCTTCAAAAGGCTCTCGCTAACCGCACCCAAGAAGAGTTTGCAAAGAAACAATTATATCAAAACCGGTGTTTAAACATGGCTCTAGTTAACCCTATTACCATTGGTGGGAAAACTTGTTTTGACATATCTTCAATAATTTTATTTGATAAATTTTATTTTGAGACAATGGTGGACCCTAAATTCTACGCGTTAAGTTGGCTCAATTGTTGGAAGGATATCATAAAGGCTAAACAAGACATTGTTGCAATTTTTGATCACAAAAACCAAATGCCCTTGGAGTTATGCATAAAAATAGAGACTCTAGAGTTTGCAAGCCATGAGGGTGAAGAAAAATTCTATAAAAAGATACCATGGTGGAAGGATGTCATTGAAGCATTTCTAAAATTCTTAAAATGCAAGGAGAGGAAGACAATATTGTTGATCGACACACTAAAACCAAGGTACTCTCTCTTGTCCGAGTTAAATGCTAAAATTTTTGGATTTTATTGGATTAGAAGGTTGCATATCGATGATAAAGACTCTGGTCCTTGGAATATTTTATATACTAAAGAGCTTAAGGATGGGTATGACCCCATGGAAGACTTTTTCTTGAAAGATGGCAATCCTAGGATACTAACGAGTGGGTTCCTAAAATCCACCGTATTTGTAGTTCAAGGTGGGGATATAACTCGATACTTTGGAGAAAAGAAAATTTGTGAGACTTGGTGGAAGATTTTCTTTTCGTATCACCAACATAAAGAAAGTGCATGGAAGCCAAGTCATAATGGTCGAAAAGGAAGGATTGACTATCTAGATTTGATTATTGAAGACTTTATTATTGTTCTTTTATATGGGCACTCTAATAGGCATGAGTTGACTCATGACGTCAACAAAACTTTTCCATTTGATCCCGGAGGAAGATTTTTGGAAGACAATCAATTATACTCCCTGGATTTGAGGACAAATCCTTTTCAACCCCGGGAGTATGATGCGCCCCAAATTCTGTCACTTAAGCCCGAGCCAGGGTCTCCTTTATTTCTAACTTTTTTTTATTTGTTTTGTAGGTTTTTGAATCAGATAAACATCATTGGAGTTGGCATTTGGGCTAATGGAGATTTTGCAATCTTTGGAGAAACAATTGTGAGCTGTTATTTCCGCCTAGATTCTGACCTCCGGCCGTTCAAGTGGATTTTTGACAATCGGGACGGTGTCGTTTCAACTTTCGTCCTTCATACGAATTGTAGCCAACTTCTAGGGCTTTTCAAAGAGGTATTTTGAATTGAAGAAAAATTTGTGTGTTTTGAAAACACTAGCCGCGGCCTCCCTCCCCTCCCTTGTGCCGATTCATCCACCACCCAAGCAAGGCTTCTCTTGAAGTTTCTCAACCTTGCTACCTTGGGTTGTTGCCTCTTCCAATCTTCCTTTTCAAGGTGGGATTGTGGTGTGGGGGCAACAAGAGAACTATCCCCCATTGGAGATTGTTGGTTTTGGCCAACCAAATAAACGCCCTCTCACTTTAGGAGGTGCCGCAACTCCTTTGTGTATTTCTTCTTATTTTTGTGCTACTATCAAGTTTCCTTTTTACTAGTTGGTTTGTCTATGAAATGGAGGTTTGATATATGTTAGTTGCTGAAGAAGTTCTCTTAGAAGTTTAGGAATGAAAAGTGATATTTTCGGAATATTGTGAGCTGCAGAATTTGTGAACTTTTGTTAACTGTTTTTCTTGCTGATTGAAGCCCCTGTTTGAACCCCTTATGGTAAGCGTCTCTGTTCGAGGCTTTCTAATGAACTTTTCAAGATTAAGTCAGGAAACTAATCTCATTGATTTGAGCATTATTTGTTACCTGTAGCTCAAGTTATAGCATTTTAATTCCGAACTGTAAAATCTGTTTGCTTGGAACATTTTTTCTGGGGATTTTTGAATCGGATAGATCTTCGACTCCAGAACGTCTTTTGGGCTGCAATTTTGACACAACCTTCGTCACTATATTGAGTTTATACCCTCCAAATTCCAGCTATAGATCAGTTACAGAGTTGGAGTTCTAATTGTTTGATTATTGCTGGTCGATTATTGTTGATTGTTGGAACAGAATTTCATTAAGGTTTCCAAGCGTCTCTTGGAACCTGTCAGAAGCAGGGGTGGATGATTTCACATACACGGGATTCGGGCTGGCAAGCTAAAGACAAAGGAGAATAAACGGTTGTGAATCAACGAAGTTAATGGTCAAGATTTATTTTATAAACGTAATGTTTGAATGGCTTAGTATTTCCTTTGAAAGTTTCTTACGTTTCCACCATGATTTACAAAGGGTTATTTAATAATGCTTCCGCAAGACTTTAAACAGATGATTTTCCTTACAGTACTTACGCTTCCATACGTATTTAATAAATTGGTTTTCACGACGAGATTTAAGAAAGATTTAGTAGCGATTCGAATTTACACACTCAGATTGGTCTCAAAAAGAAAATTCAAATTTTTACGCTATTTTCATGATTTACGAAAATCTGGGTCGTTACAACACATCTATCTTCAAATCCGGGTCGTTACAACACATCTATCTTTACACCTCAAAAATGGTTATCTCTTCCAAATACTATTCACTCTCCCTTACTTTCTCGTTGTCTAATAAGTGTAAGCAAACTGGGTCTTGATAATCACGTTAGTGTCTCATTTTTTCCTTTTCATTTGAGGTCAAGGATTTGACATTCCAGACCATCCTCATGTGCGAGTCCCTTCGTGACGGCCTCTACTCTTTGTCTTCTTCACTCCCTTCATTGGCGCTGTCAGCTTCTACCTCTCCTTCATTTTCACAGTGGCATCAACGACTGGCTCATCCGTCCAACAAAGTTTTTAGATCTCTGTCTTCTTTAAGTAATTTTCCTGTTTCTTCTGGAACTTCTTATGATTTCTGTACGGTTTGCCCATTAACTAAAACTCATAGATTACCATTTCGCGATTCTCTCTCTCATGCTTCCTCTTCATTTGAACTTGTACATACTGATCTATGGGGGCCTTCTCCAGTTATTTCTGTAAATGGCTTTCGTTATTTTTTATTGATCATTGATGATTTTAGCCTCTTTACATGGGTTTTCCTCCTAAAATCTAAAGATAAAGTCCCCTCTGTTTTCAAAAACTTTTGTGCGTTTGTCCAGCATCAATTCAACAAAAACATACAAACTGTTCGTTCTGATTAGGGTGGTGAATTCTGCCCTCTCTCTTCTTTCTTCCAAACAATGGGTATCTCCCATAAGCTTTCATGTCCATACACTCCGGCTCAAAATGGCCAGGTTGAGAGGAAAAATCGTCATGTGGTTGAATGTGGGATTTCCTTGCTGTTCCAAGCTGATCTCCCATCAGTTTTTTGGTCATATGCTTTTGTGACGGCTGTTTATATTATCAATCGTCTGCCTACTCTTATACTTCTAAATGTCACACCATTTGAATGTCTATTTCATTCCAAACCTGAGTATACCCAGCTTCGTGTGTTCGGCTGCTCTTGTTATCCCAATCTTAGGCCATACTGCTCTTCTAAATTACAACCCCGCTCTCGTGAATGCATATTTTTGGGGTACAAGTCTAATCACAAAGGCTATCTTGCCTATCTTCCCTCCTCTGGTCGTATCTATATTTCTTAGGATGTCATTTTTAATGAATCTTCTTTTCCCTAAAGTAAACTGCTTCCATCACCCTCTCACTTCTTTACTCCCACTCCTCTTCCGTCTATTTTCCCTACAAACCTCCATCCTAATCCTCCACCTGTTCCTCCTCCTTTGCCACATTATTCCTTCTCCTCTGTGCCATAAAATTCTCCTGTTCCATCTTCAAGTACTCCTTCCTTTTTCTCTTCTTGTTTCTTCTTCTCCACCTAATATTCATCAAATGATCACTCGCTCCAAAGCCGACATTTTTCGTCCAAAAGTTTGGTTAACACAAACTACTGTTGCTCTTGAATTATCCTCCTATATTCAAGCTTCCAAGGATCCTTGCTGGGTCCAAGCCATGACTGACGAAATGAGAGCTCTTCATTCTAATAACACCTGGTCGTTAGTTCCCCTTCCTCTAGACAGCTCTGTTATTGGGTGCAAGTGGGTCTTCAAACTTAAAAAAAAATGAAGATGGGACTATCAATCGCTACAAAGCACGGCTAGTCGCACATCAGGTTGAAGGCTTAGATTATAATGAAACTTTCAATCCAGTTGTTAAACATACAACTATATGACTTGTCCTCTCAATTACAGTCTCTCGAAACTGTATACTTAAGCAACTTGATGTCAACAATGCTTTTCTCCATGGTGATTTATCTAAATCTGTGTTTATGGAACAACCACCTGGTTTCCAGAGTCCTACCCATCCTTAACTCATCTGCAAATTATACAAAGCTTTATATGGGCTTCACCAGTCACCGCGTGCGTGGTATCGAAAATTGCTGCACGCTCTCATTCAGTTTGGTTTCACTGTTTCCCGAGCGGATTCCTCTATGTTCCTTTTATAATCGTAACAACGTTCAATTGGTCATGCTAGTTTATGTCGATGATATTCTTCGCATAGGAAATAATTCTGCCTTGTTATCTCAACTGGTTGTCTTCTTGGGCTCACGATTTGCACTATAGGATCTGTGAAATCTTCATTTTTTTTATAGGCATCGCTGTTCAAAAATCAGCAGGTTCTTTGTTTCTGAATCAATGCAAGTATATCAATGATTTGTCATGCCGTGCGAATATGCAGGACTCTAGCCCCATTTTATCTCAGTAATCTTGCACTGAACTCCTCGATGGTACTCTTTCTCGATGACTTGTTAGGGGTCTCCAATATTGCACACTAACTCGCCCAGACATTGCTTACTCTGTCAATAAACTATGTCAGTATACAAAAACTATGTCACACCTATGGCCCTCGATGTGGCTTTATTAAAACTTGTTATATACATAAACAGCTATACCGCGAAAATATGCCAACATCGTTTTCCGTACAAAAATGTTATCAGTGAACAGGGTTGGTCACACAAGGACCCATCCGTCACTCATCATAGAAAGGTGGTATAATTGCTCGGATGTGCTGACGAGCTGTAGCCAGTGCTGATAGGATCCATATAATCGAAGTAACAAATAAGGTTGCTCGCCATAGACCGTTTCTCAGCTAAATACCGTTGTGTTCCAAATTCACGAGGGTTGTCGATGAGCAGAGCTACGAGCCGTCACGCCACCCGTCAAAAGGAACGGTACTAGGATAGGTCAATCTCAGCGACTGACAACTTTCAATCCATTCTTAATAAAATAGATGGTCACGCAAGGACCCACCCAACGTATGTCATATAAAAGTAGCTATCTGCCAATAGCAACACCTCATGAGGTAGGAAAGAATACCATTGACGGTGACCTGAAGATCCAGCATATCACCTGAGTTTGCCGACGAGCCAAGCTCCTAGTTGACACAACTCGTGTAATTGCAGTAATGGATGAGGTTGCTTACGATAGACCGTTTCTCTGCTAAAATACCTCTATGTTGCAAATTGACGAGGGTTGCCGACGAGTAGAGCTACAAGCCCTCACGCCACCTTTCAATTTGGAACGGTACTACAATAGGCTAATCTCCGCGACTAACAACCTGCCAACTCCCTGTGACAAATACTCTAACTAGGTTTAGGGGCTCAAAACCCAAGGAAGCATCATGACCTTCCCACCCCCACTTTTAACTTTCAGGACTCGAAACCTAAGGTCACGTCACCAATACCCCATCCTCATTTTCAACTTTCAGGGCTCGAAACCTGAGGATATGTCATGAATGCCTCATCACCATTTTGCATGTAAACAACCAATCTTCACGCAGCAAAAAATTGCACAGGGATAGTGTAAAATCCTAGATTTTTAAAATATTTTTAAAAGTTCCACGTGTAATTTTTTCGTGATTTTTTTTATGAACCTTTGAAATGTTGACTTGTTTTATTGCATAGCGGCTAGGGTGTTCACGGTCCTGTTTGGTACCGGTTCCACAGTGGACCGCACCGGACCAGTCGGTACCGATTTTGAAAATTTAAAACCGGTACTGGTACCATTAGGTTCTGGTACCGGACCGATTTTGTCATTACCGGTACCGGTTTGGTCCCGAATTATTTTTAAAAATTTTATTGCTTTTTTTTTTATATATTTAAAATTATAATAAAAATTTTTTTAAAAAAAAATCATAATTTCACCCTAATCTGCAAGTAGAAGAGGCTGATATCTAAAGCATGGAAAAAATCATGGCAAAAAACTCAAATTCAAAACACAACTCATCCTCCATGGTAGAAAACCTAAATTCAAAACACAACCCATCCTCCATATCTACTACAACGCCATCATGATACAGTCTTCATTACGGGATAATCGGAATCGAACCCCATGACAATTCCGACTCGAGGCCTCACTGCATCAAAAATAAAGAAAAGATGTAGCATTCTAACTCATGACAAAACATAAATTAAGAGCAGACAGTAAACTTAAGAAACTTATCAATGGTGTTGGAAGAAGTTCAGGATATAAAAAGGAGAGCATGGCCAACTTATTTTCACTCTTATTTCACTAATAACTTTTGATATGAGCAAAAGTAAAAACTATCACAAGTCTAAAATAATAAAGAATCTAATCCAACAAAATCTAACATGCAAGCTTTTCAGGAATTTCTTCACTCAATAGTAAAACTAAAGAATCTTCTACAGTTTTCATGGATCGGCCAACGATGGTAATATGACCCATCTTTCTTTGCTTTCACATATCTACAACATCATTATTTGTTCCTTATTAAGCGTCAACAAGAGAGAGACAAATGTATCTCTAAAATAAGAATGTAAAAGCAAAAGGAAGAACTTAACCTGACTTGTTATACCAATGGACAGATGCTCTTAGAAAACTTAAAGCATTTTTCATCAGTTTATTGACTAAACGAACTGCTGAACTGGAGCAGACGAGCAGTGGAGCTCGAAACTGGGAGGCCGGTGTCGGAGAGGAAAGGTAAGGGCTGGAGCTTGGGCGTCATCGTTCGTCAGTTGTCGCTGGTGAGTCAAGGAGATGCGAGTGCCGGAGTCCGGGCTGCGGGTTGGGAGCAGGGAGGAGTCGAGATTGAGAGAGAGAATGGAGTTGCAGAGGAAAAACTGAAAAGAGATTAATTGTGCCCTAAATCTGTAAATCAATTGATTAATTTTAACGGTTATACACAGTACCGGTTCTATGGCACCGTGTACTGAGGACCGGACCGTGTAAAACTGGTTCTGTGAAAACAGGACCGAGTTCGGTCTGGTACTAGATAAACATGGACCAAAACCAGTACTGAATGACCGGTTCCGATCTGGTTCTACACACCCCTAATAGCGGCTACGTATGATTTTTCGATCAAATGGTAAAAATGATCAAATTAAAATTTTGATAAATTATTTTTATTAAAGCATTTTATTATTTTTTGAATGAGACCCACTCATATTTTAAAATAATATAAAATTATTTTATTATATAATATTATATTATTAAAAGAAAAAAAAGAATAGAAGAAGAAGCAGATTGCAAAACATGGCAGAGAGCGCCGGAGAGAGAGAAGGAGGGGTCCGACCTCGACGGTTTTTAAATTCTAACTTCATAGCTGTATTCTCGTCAGCGATAGGAGTAATCTTTGTTAAGGTAGTTTTTCGAAATTTTAAGTTTTTCTTATCCGATTTTAGATTTGAAATTATGAAAACTTTGGCTTTGGATTCAAGACTAAAAACTCGAATCCGTGGGACAATTCTAATTTATATTGATAGAATAGACGTTTATGTAAGGTTATTTGTTGTTAGAAATCAAAATCAGACAAAAACGGAGCATTTTCATCGTCTACTGGCGACGGTACTGTTCACCGCCTGTGATGTACTGTTCACGACAATGTTGTACTGTTCACCAGCGGCTACTGTCCACCACCGATACTATTTATGCCGGAATTACTGTTCACGCCGAAAAATACTATTCACCAGTTACTATTCACATATGTCGGAAAATAGGAAAATTCTCCCGATTATGCTTTGAGTTGTCTTAGTCGATTATTAGGCAAATGTTGAGCCTTAGATGGTTGTAATCGTGTCATTTTGACCGTTATAAATTCTTGGTTCATCGTCAAAATTAAATTGTTCCAATTGATTGTTGTTGAATCTGGTCAAGACTGCGAGGTCCCGGTTGACCTTCGTTTTATCTCGATGATGTTTGAGGTTGGTTTCCAGTTTAGGATAATTGTCTACCTGGTTTAGTTTTCCGTTTTGGACTAGGGGTTATGCTTAGAAACCATTTTGGATTATAGTCTTGTTTAAGACTTATTTGTTACCCCTTGGTTGATTGTTGGAATTTTGTTTTCAACCTTGTTATAGGTTCTAGAGATGTTATGATACAACTTTCACCTCCGATAGTGCATGTTGCTGGCTAGTCGGTAAGAGTATCATGGTTGCTTTTGAGGTAGAGATTTTTATACTTTATGCATTGCATTTCATCATGATTTTCAAACTATTATTTTTGTGGGTTGCCACATATGAAAATCTGACGGGGACTACTCGACAGCACATCTATTTTTACGTATATGTATGTATGGTTTCTCGATTCTCTCTATAATTTGTGGGTGAATCTTCTTGATGTGAAATCTTCTGCAGCGTGAAGGTAAATTTCTTGTACGTTTTAATTAGGTAATAGGAGATTTCTTTGGAAATTTCATTGGGTTTTAATCCCTAAAGTACAAATAGGTATTAGGACACTTGTATGTGTCGTGTCCTTAGATTGCGAATCCCTAAACCTGATCAGGGTATTTTTGGCTTTTGCAATCGCCTGAGTATCGCCTTTATTAAATTCTATTATTTAAATTATTGCTCATTAGTTTCTTTTATCTGTTAACCTTTTCTCTTCAGACTCATGAGGTGTTGCTTTTTTTACCTTTCTGTGGTATGTATAAGATGAGTCATTGAGTTATCATTCTTTTTCACCGATGGCGTTTTTGTACGAAAAACGATGTTGGCATATTTTATAATATAGCTGTTTATGTATACTGTAGATTTTGACGTAGCCACATCGAGGGCCTTGAGCCAATTTAATAAAAAAATAAAGAGTTTTCAGTTAAAAATTCATGTACGGTAAAATGAGAAAAATAATATGTTTTTCAAAAGATATGAGAAAAATAGTTTTTATGTATTGCATTTAGTATCGATTTCCCTACTGAGCTTGTCACTCACCCCTTCGACTATATTTTTCCCAGGTTAGGATGTAGGTTTGGTGTACTGGATTTGCACGGGTTATTGTGGGACAATTCTGGTGTTCCCTGACGGATGCTCGTTGATATTCCTCGTTATTGGTATATTTGGAATTTATAGGTGTTTGTTTTAAAGCTCCTGCACAGTGTCTTTCTTGTATTTTGTTTATATACTATCAACTCATGCTGATCACTCTGTGGACCATACCCATGTTATTTGGGTTTGAGCTTATATCTTCCTTAAGTCTTTCGCATTATTCTTATTTAGTCTTCCGTTTTTCTTTGATGCCTTGCGCTGAGTAACTGGGTTCTCCATGAGAATTCGGTCGCCTGACCTGACGGTTTTGTTAGGCCCCCATTTGGGTCGTGACAGAGAGCCTCGTGATGCTTTAGCACTAGAGTGCCTAAAGCATCATGAGGATTTATCCTTCCAATGTACATAACCAATCTTCTCGCAGTAGAAGATTTCATAGGATAGCCTCATGATGCTTTTGTGCTAGAGTGTCTAAAGTATCAAGATGATTCATCCTTCTAGTGTATTTATCATGTAACACATCTTCTCGCAATAGAAGATGTCACCAAATAGCCTCGTGATGCTTTAGCGCTAGAGTGCCTAAAGCATAAAGCATATATATCACATCAGTAGCAGTACGTACAGATTATCAACAATATACTATGTACATAATAAAACATACGTATACGTAAAAACTAACGTATTGTTGAACAGTCCCAGTTTGATTTTCAGGTGTGGTATCCCACAAAATAGCAGTTTTGAAAACCATGATGCAATGCAGTGCAGAAGGTATAAAGATCTCTACTTTGATGGCGACCACGACACGCTTACCTACAAACCAGCTTCATGCATTGTCGGAAGCGAAAAGTTGAATTACCTAACACCTTCATAACCTACAACAAGGTCAATTTCGATATCCCATCAATCATATAAGGGATAAGAAACAAGGCTTAAACAATAATAGAATCCAAAACTGTTTCTAGAGTTAACTT
Organism: Begonia loranthoides; assembly: GCA_022433065.1. Lineage (NCBI taxonomy): Eukaryota > Viridiplantae > Streptophyta > Magnoliopsida > Cucurbitales > Begoniaceae > Begonia > Begonia loranthoides. Next base: position 27,252,735 of record CM039483.1, read on the forward strand.
CGAATCCCAACCTGAAAACCAAATCTAGGAATACAACCTATACATTGGATTAAGTCTAACGTCCATCTTTATGCTACCATAGATTACAACCCAACATTTATAGAATAAATCAACAAGTTATTATATATTTCCAAGCCAACTAACAGTAAGGGAAACAATGAAAAAATCCAATCGACATAGTATTACTCCCAATCAAGTTCATTAAGCCATAACTGAAATGAACAACAAAACTAACTCATTTCTACATAACAACATCGAAGTTTTCCATCTATAAACTGAACGCGGTAAGTCTACGGCTAACAACCTCAACAACCACAAAAAGGGAACCAAAACATCACAACAATGATTTATCAGGTCTCAACAACAATCTGCGAGTGCAACAGAGACAAACCCTAGACATTTCCATCAAAACGGACCCAAAACCCAAAAACAGAACTGTAACCCTATCGTCCAAAACATAAATCCCTAACAAACCAAAATTAACAGAACAGCCTCCCTCAAGAACATCCCTCGGCAGAAACAAACCCAAAGAACATAATCAATTTAGCATAACAATATTCCTCGGAGTTCTATCAATCAATGGTTGGCAGTTAGTTTGGTTTATTAATGAACCTCCAATTTGTGGTCTGGTTTTCTAATTGATTTTCTAATCGGTTTTTATTTAGAAAAACTACCAAGATTAGAATGAGATAAGTGCTCAGTTGCGTCTTCAAATCTCTCATCTTGTCCATTGTGAATTGAAGACAAATTTCCTTCACATTTTCATTTGCTGTACGTTTTATTTTAACAGCAATTGCTCAAGAACTTTGATGACCCTTAGTTTGAGATTCTCAAAGACCAGTTTGAACATTTTAGATTAAGCATTGTTTCCAATTTATTTGAGAATTTCTTGACAGGAATACTCACAAGACGTTTTATGAATTGATGCATGTAACTTGTACATAATCGCCCAAAAATGTTATGTTATCTTCATAAAAAAAATGATCAAAACACAAATGAAAACCTAGTTTCAAATCCATTATATTACAAAGACTAATAAAACTAGAATAATAAAGGGAAAAATTGTATATGAATTTTTATAATAAACAGTACACATAATATCAAGAAAGTCTCTACATTAAAGCTGACCTCAAAACCGAAAAACCAAAATTCGAAGACAAAGAAAAAACCGAGAAAACCGACCTCAAAACCAAAAAACCAAAATTCGCAGACAAGAAAAAAACTGAGAAAACGTACCTCAAAACAGAAATACCAAAAATTGAAGACACGAAAAAAAAAAACAAAATTGAACCGATGAGAACAGAAACTGAGGTTCAGTTTTTGGTCTGATTTATCATTGTTTTGGGTTCGGTTTCGATTTTTTAAAACGAAAATTGAATTGAGTCGGTTCGATTCTAATTCGATAAAAAACCTAAATGATCCGAATCGATTCCACCCCTAACTAGAATTGACAAACAACCAATAACAATATTAGTGTTTATAGTATGGATGGAAATGGGGCGTGACCAAGTGGTAAGACAACGGGTTTAGGTCTCGCTATTCGGAGGTTCGAATCCTTCCGTCCCAGAGTATGCGCATTATAGTATTATTATATTATATGTCATAGTATTATGACATTATATATCATGATATTTCGTAATATTATATATGATCTAATGATATAAAAATAAATTATTTTTTTGAACGATTTTTTATTGAAGAGTCTAATATAAGATACAATGTAATTCTTATTTTTTTTATCATTATTTTTCTTATTTTTGATTAGTCTCTTGATCATATTTTTTCACAAACTTAATGGAGTTTAAATATCATAAGAAATAGATGGGATTGAATTTTTTTTTTTATCTAAGTAATAGATGGAACATTAAAAAAAAAATTTAATGAAAAAAAGTAAGAAAAATAGGTCAAGCTTTTTCACTCAGCAGGACACAACACACTTCAAGCAGAAGCTGGCTCTGACCTTCCCTCCCACGCCCTCCCATGCCCTCCCACCATTGAGAAGAAGCTACTTCTGACCTTCCCTCCCACCCCTCCCACCATTTTTAATCTTCCATCACAGTAGCAGCATTTCTCCAATAATGGCTTATTTTCTCTCGTCCAAAGTTATCGTCAATGGGAGCTCCCTCAGTTTCACTACGAGCGCGCGACTGAAGCATAAAATATTTTCTTCATCTTCTTTGAAACTCAATTCAAATATATATTCTTGATGGGAGAATCTATTTGAATAAGAGACATTAAGAAAAATGTGAGTTTTTCTAGAGGGTTTTCCACTGAGAGAAAAACATTCACAAGAGTTTCCCCTATCCTTCGATTTCATTCAGAAAAATACACCATCGTATCAAAATCGATTGTATAGGAAGAAACTGTGCAGAGGAAGGAAAACAGCTGTCCTTGATTTCAACATCAATGGCTGGAGGTATTTCGTTAAAAATTATGCATTTGATCTAAAAACTTTTATTTTGTTATGAAAAGCATGTTTGGATCGTTCCAGAATGTTATAATTTCTTTAAGAAATATCTAACATTTGGTATCAGAGCCTGTTAGCCACTGTCTTGTTGCATTGAAATCAAATTTAGGGAAAATCTTTGAAATTTTAAAGATTAAATTTTTGGGTAATTTCAAAGTATTTTTTGTTAAGAATAATCTATGAATTCTCTTATAAGCATTTTGCAACAAAAATTATTGAATTCGGTGTTCAAAATCATGAGTTTTTGAAGCGGGTTCGCATTGGGACGAACTAGGTCAAATTGACCCTACTAGAGGTTGAAGATGACTTAAACTACATGTAGTTTCTGGTGGAAGAAACTACATGTAGTTCTGGTAGCAAAACTACTTGTAGTTTCTGGTAGTAGAAACTGCATGTAGTTCTGGTCGCAAAACTACTTGTAGTTTCTGGTGGCAGAAACTACATGTAGTTCTGGTGGGCAAAACTACATGTAGTATCTAGTGGCAGAAACTACATGTAGTTATGATATTTATTGGATGCCTATACAGTGGGCAAAACTACATGTAGTTATAGTGGCAAAAACTACAAGTAGTTTTGGCATTTATTTAATGCATATAAAGTGGACAAAACTACTTATAGTTCTGATGGTCAGAAACTATGTGTAATTTGTCGAACCTAGACCTACAACATGTAAAGGAGATGGGTTGCCACATCAACTAAAGGCAATTCTGGTGTATAATTGCATTTATTAAATATATATAATTTCTTGCTGCTGTTTTAATATAAATTGCATAAATTAAATTAAGTGTAGAAAAAAATATGTTTTGCTATTTAATTCATGCATCTAAATTATTGAATTAAATGCTAAAGTATTCTTTTGTATTAAATTTTTGTCAATTAAATTACATGTTAATTGGTTTATATTTTTTCATGCATATTTAGTTGAAAATATAAATCCTGTTTGTTTTTGTATGCGTAATTTAGTTTATAATGCATACAAAATTAAGAGCATGTTATTTAATAACAGCGAAATTCAGTTAATTAAATGTCGAGTGATTTAATATAATTTTATTTAATTGAAGAGTACCCACAACATCTTTAATTAAACAAAATTATATATTAAGTATTAAAAATCATATTATGACATTTATTATAATTAATTTTATAAATATGGTAAAATTTATCCCACAGAAAATTTTATTGTATTTATTTAATTAATTAGAATAAAATATTGAGTTATTTTTTCTTAATTACCCACAAGAATTAAGAAAAGGGATATAGCTTGATAGTTTTATTAATTCGGTGAAAATGAATCCTATTAAATTAGAACTTTAGCCCACATGCAAGTTTTATGTTTCTGGATTCATTATTATTGCATGATTTGCATTGGTAAATCATGATTTCAGTTTTTGCCTCAATTAAGCATGTTATTTGTTTTTTGCAGCTATGAATTTTTTGAGTTTCTTTGATATAAAATGTGATATATCGGAGTTAAAGGGTGATAATTATAAAGTGTGGAAGGAGAGGATTCTTCTTCATTTGGGGTGTGTAGACATCGATTATGATATACGAAAAAACAAACTAATTATTACTCCGATCAGCACTCCGGATGATCTTGCTCTTTATGAATGTTGGGAACATTCAAATCGCCTTAGTGTGATGTTCATAAAGACTAAGATCGCTGCTAGTATTCGTGGTTTTGTCGAGCAATATAATGATGTCGTGCCATTGTTGAAAGCTATTGAAGAACAATTTGTGACTTCAGATAAGGCACTTGCCAGCACACTTATTATGAGATTTTCATCCTTGAGGTTCACTACAGTTACAGGTGTGCGTGAGCATATCATGCAGATGAGAGACATTGCAGCTCAACTTAAGACACTTGAGGTTGATATGTCAGATTCTTTCCTGGTGCACTATATTTTGAATACTCTTCCACAGCCATACGGGCCCTTTAAGATCTCTTACAACACACATAAGGATAAATGGTCAATTAATGAATTAATGACCATGTGTGTTCAAGAGGAAGGGAGGCTGATGATGGAAAGAGGTGAAAGTGCATTCATGATGACCCATGTATATTGTATGAGGTGAAACAATTTCTCTCTGAAAACTTTGATATGAAAAACATGAGTGATGCTTCCTATGTCATTGGTATTAAGATTCATCGAAACAAATTCCAAGGTTGCTTGGGATTGTCTCAGAAAACTTATATCAATAAAGTTTTAGAGAGATATCGGATGAAAGATTGTTCACCTAGTGTTGCTCCCATTGTGAAGGGTGACAGGTTGCATGAGAACCAGTGCCCGAAGAACAATCTTGAGAGGGAGCAAATGAGAAACATTCCCTATGCTTCGGTTGTTGGAAGCCTGATGTATGCTCAAGTCTGCACAAGACCTGACTTTGCATTTGTTGTTAGGATGTTGGGCAAATATCAGAGTAACCCTGGTAAAGACCACTGAATTGCTGCAAAGAAAGTGTTCTGGTACCTTCAAAGGACCAAAGACTACATGCTTACCTACAGACGGACGAATAGCTTGGATGTGATTGGATACTCCGAATTAGATTTTGCTGGCTGTGTTGATTCTTGTAAATCAACATTAGGATACATCTTCATGTTGGCCTGTGGAGCTGTATCTTGGAGGAGTGCTAAACAGAGTTTGACTGCCACATCCATTATGGAGGCTGAGTTTGTGTCATGTTTTGAGGCTACTTCGCATGGTGTATGAATGAAGAGTTTTATTTCAGGGCTTAGAATCGTTGATTCGATTTCTAAACCGCTGAAGATATATTGCGATAATTCAGCTGCAGTCTTTATCTCTAAAAACAATAAAAGTGGTAGTCGAAGTAAACATATTGACATTAAGTATTTAGCCATAAGGAAACGTGTTAATGATGGTTCAGTGGTCATTGAACACATAAGCACTGAATTGATAATCGCCGATCCTTTGATTAAGGGCATGCCACAATTGAAATTTAAAGATCATGTTGTTAAAATGGGACTTGGGTCCATTATGTGATTTTTTGTTGTAAGAACGAATATTTATAACTTTTTTTATGATATTTCTCATTATAAAATTTATAGTGTACACATTCAGTTTGAGAAATATTATTCAGTTTATGAACCTCGAATAAACGTAGGGTTTATTCATTAAGTTTATGGGCAATAAAGAAGAAAAATAATACATTGTGATACATGGAAGGTAATTCTTAATAACATAGAGAGAATTTATCGCTATGATTCATGTATCATGTTTTTTTTATTACAGTAAAGTTAGAAAATGTAGACCAAGTGGGAGAATGTTGGCAGTTACTTTGGTTTATTAATGAACTGCCACTTTGTGGTCTAGTTTTCTACTTGATTTTCTAATCGGTTTTTATTTAGAAAAACTATCCAGATTAGAATGAGATAAATGCCCAGTTTGAAACTCAATTCAAATATATATTCTTGATGGGAGAATTTATTTGAATAAGAGACATTAAGAAAAACGTGAGTTTTTCCAGAGGGTTTTTCACCGAGAGAAAACCATTCACAAGAGGTTCCCCTATCCTTCGATTTCATTCAGAAAAATACACCATCATATCGAAATCGATTGTATAGGAAGAAACTCTGCAGAGGAAGGAAAGCAGCTCCCTGATTTCAACATCAATGGCTGGAGATATTTCGTTAAAAATTTCACATTTGATCTGAAAGTTTTTATTTTGTTATGAAAAGTACGTTTAGATCATTTCAGAATGTTATAATTTCTTTAAAAAATATCTAATATCAACAGCAAAAATGAACAAGAATATAAAATCAGGACACTCTCGGTGACCAAAACAAAAGCAGAACAATGAGTAATTTCTCAATCACCCGTGGGAGTTTCTAACGAAGACGGAAAATGAACCTAAACCAACCTAGCGCAACACACTCTGTAAAATCGAAACAAAACATAAATGAAAATTTGAATTCATTAAGCAATAACCCCAGCAAAATGGAGACCCATCACCGAAGTCGAAAACAGAACCAGGAGTTTGGCATTACTCACCGGAACCTGAGAAATGGTGGAAGGAGGTATCACGGCTAGCTCACCTTGGAATCTCCTCGGCCGGAGCTTCACTATCGCCACTCGTTATCCTCTCGCTCGGAAACCCTTGAACGAACCACACAACCTCCTGCGGTCGACAACTCCCGAGCGTTCGTAGCTACCGTCTGCCAAGGGTTCGCTCCTCTCCCACTTCGAAAATGGTCTGACAGACGTCATTGCCCAGCCCTACCTTCGTGAAGCTCTCCTCGCGAAATCACTCCCTCTCCCGCTCGGTCTCTTGCTCACGGTCGAAGAAATGGAGAAGAGGCATAAGCTTCTTCTCTACTCTTCTTCTTCCTTTAAAAAAATAAATTTTTTTATTTAATTATAACAATAAATTATATTTATATATATTTAATTACATATATATACACTATATTTTCAATAATCCGATTGAAATTTCGATCTAAAATCTGACTCAAATCCCGACTTGTTTAAAATATTAATCGAAAATATTCCTTTAGTCAAAATAATTTATCAAACACATTTTTGAAAATAAATTTTCGCTTGAAAAAACCAAATTTGACCGTTTTACAAAAAATGCACATGGCCACTAAACGATAAAACGGGTCAACTCTTCCACATTTGACAAAAAATTAGTGAAAAATTTACACGTGGTATTTTAAAATTATTTTAAAAATCTGAGATTTTACAAATATAAAGAGTAAGGGTTAGAGAAAGGACACCGATTTGTTCACGCGGTTCGACAAAACTCGCGTACGTCTGAACTCCAAGTTTCCGACTTTGAGATCCTTAACCCTCCAACCTCCCCGATTGACGATATTTGACTTCACAGATGTCAAACAAACCTTTACAAGTTGACTCTTTCTCAGGCGTTACCCATTTCTCTTGATTATTATAGGGCGTCACCCTTCACTTGACTAATTCATAGAGCATTACCCTTCTCGTTGGAATACAATTGCAGAAATGAAAAAAACAAAGATTCCTAACTCTCCCAAATAGAAAACTCAAGTTCGGGAGTATAGAGAGTTAGGTTACACGCTCAATAAGTGATTTGGAATTGAGTATCAAATTTGACAGGGTTTCACCTCAATTCCCGATTCGTTACTATAAGTATTGGAGAGTCCTATATTTATAGACTCTGTAAAATCGATCAACCAATTCATTTTTAGTCGACCACATCTGACCGTTAAAAACTAGTCTTTGCGTTGTCCATCATTTTTGGTCGACCATTTTCTTCCGTTGCTCGATCGCTTTGTCGACCGCTAATCTGGGAGGCAATTTGTCTCTAATTTTGGTCGACCGATTCTCCTCTGATTAACTGCATACTCAATCAAAAACTAAGAGAGACTCTATAATATGTTTCGATCATTGTCTTCGACTGCATGCTCATTCGCGTACTTGACTGAAAAGCTAATGAGATATTTGTATTGAATTTTGGTCGGTACTATCGACCTCTTACTCGACCGCGTCCTCGACCGGTTCCTTCGTGTGCTATTTTGGTCGACCAATTCTGCATTTTACACGACCTTACCTCCTTCCATTTGTCATCCTTAATATTTCTAAGTCCCAATATGATACATGTTCACTACATGGACTTAGATAAACATATTAGACACCTTAATACCTGTATTGAGGGTATTTTCAATGAACAAACATATAAATATAATGAGTAAATAAGTAAGAACAATAATCAATAAACAACTTATAATTACCATCAAAATGTTCATCATCAAAATAATTAAGCCTAATAACATTTAGGCTAACATGTAGCAGTTTTGTCTCCAAATGCACAAACATTATGTGCCAAGACTATGGACATAGGCTCCACTTCCAATGGGTAGTTAATAGATTCCTTATCACTCCCAGATGTCATTAGTGAACAACAATTACTAACGCCTTAACTTTATCTAGATGCGGTACACTTTAGCTCTAGGAAAGCTTAGGGTTCGATAATCGCTAAAAAAATCACTAAGGCAATCGATCTGAGTGTAGCGTAAATTTATATAAAGTAGAGTATGATGTTCCATCCCTAAGAAAGTATGATGATCCACGTGGGGGAATGATAGATAAGGGAAAATTTTTATTCGTAATGACGTTCCACAAAGCAAATTTGACGTTTCGTGCAAAATGTTATACTTTCTGTGGAGGAAAGTGTAACGTTTTGCTGCAAAACAACAAACGATACGATGTATATTAAGTAGTGATGTTCTGCGAGGAATGTGTAGCATTCTACTGCGAAACAAAATTTAAATGTTTAACGACAAACATAAAAGTGTTGTTTGCGATATTTATTTTTATAGTTTAATACTTAAATTGTTAGTAAAAATAATTTAATTATTGATTTATCATTAATTATAAAATACAATACAGTAGTTATTTGTTAATTTTCCTTATAAATATGATGGGTAGATTAATAGAAACTAAATATCAATTTAAAGAGTTTTTTTTTGCTAAATATTTTTTATATTTAATTTTGAAAGTTATGTACGGTCAACGGTTCAACGGTCAACTTAACCAGGTGGCATTGTCAATGTCATTATGGAAAGGAGAGCGCCATTTTGTACTTCTTCTTTACTATAAAACACGCGGGAGACTCTCTGGCCACCCAAACTTGAGTTTTCTTCTTGCGAGGAGAGATCTCTTCGCTTCCGACCCATCCCCTATTTTCTCTCTGACGCTGCCTCCTTCTCAGCCATTTCTCACGCTGCTCTCCCATGGCGTTCTCGGAGAACTCATCTCGTCACTCCCTCATCCCCAGCTTCCTCTACTCCACCTCCGTCTCTACAAAATCCATTTCCATGGAAAAATGCTCCGGAATGGCCCTAGCAGCTTCTCTTCCCCCTCCCCTGCCGCCGATTCTCTTCCGTCGTCTAGGAGTAGCTTTGTGATTCCGTCTCCGAGCGAGTCGAGCAAGAAGATCGAGATGTACTCGCCGGATTTCTACGCTGCGTGTACTGCTAGTGGAATCCTTAGCTGTGGTCTTACGCATATGGCTGTCACTCCTCTTGACCTCGTCAAATGCAATATGCAGGTTGAAATCCGCTAAATTTGTCATTCGCTGCTACTTTTCGTAAGTTTCCTGTAATTATTGAGTCAATTATATAGTCCTTTGTTGAAAGCCTTTTGTCAACTGCGATCAACCGTTAAATTTTTGACCTTCACTTGTAGATGAACTAAATTGTTTTTACAGTTCGAGCTAATACGTTCAATGGTGCCTTTGATTATTGTTTTTTAATACTTTATTAGATCTTTGGTTGTTTTTCACGGTGTTAGGAATCTCACGCATGCGTTGAGTTGAAGTAATCCTCAATTGGCTCCACATGATTTAGGTGGATACAGGATTTTGTATAGCTTTATTGTGTGACAGGATTTAGATATTTTTCTCATCCTTAGAAAATATTTTTCTAACTACCGCACTCACAAAGATTTATTATGACTTAATATCTTCGGAGGACGTTATCGTCCGGATCTCTACTTGCTCCAAGGTTTTCGAGAATTCTTATATCATGCTGTTCAAAAATTTTAGCTGGTTGGTGTTTTAGTTTCCATTTAGGTTTAGTTCTCATACATAACTTACCACTTTTTTGGTTCCTCAGATCGACCCAGCAAAGTACAAAAGCATTTCATCCGGATTTGGGGTCTTGCTCAAGGAGCAGGGAGTTAGAGGCTTCTTCAGGGGTTGGGTGCCTACCCTGCTTGGTTACAGTGCTCAGGGTGCATGCAAGTTCGGATTTTATGAGTTCTTTAAGAAATATTACTCTGACATTGCTGGACCAGAGTAGGAAAGGCTATTTGAATGGATGGGTCTTTATTTCTTTCATGGTAAAACTAAATATGCATGCAATGTTTTACAGATACAATGAGGAAGTTTGCATCCTTTGAAACAATTGTGGAGCTGATCTATTATAAGCATGCTATTCCAACACCCAAGGGTGCCAAAGGGGGGCAACTGTTGGTGATGTCAGTGCTTTACATCAAAGGATTTTTCTTTTATATTTCTTCGACCTCTTAATGTTTTATTTCATTGTGCGGTTGTGCAGTGCAGGCTGTAAAGAAGCTTGGTTTATGGGGGCTCTTTTACCAGTGGGCTGCCCCTCCGCATTGCCACGATTGGAACGCTGACCGGAGTTCAATGGGGTATTTACGATGCAGCCAAAGTGTTTGTTGGACTGTAAGTGCATCTTGAAATCAAAGGATCCAGTTTTCACTTGTTTATAGCTTTTTAAGTTTTCCATTTGCTTACTAGTGCTAATGGAATCTGGCCATTTCCAGGCCAACAACTGGTGGTGTGACTCCTGCTCCTGCTCTTGTACCTGCAGCTGCAGAACTGGCAAACCCGTAGACAGAGTTGCCACACTAAGTTTGTGTCTGATTTGACTAAGTTTTTGTATAAATGTAACATTTAATTTTAAGCTCTGTTACTCATTATTTACTCCACAAATATTATATTATAAAGTTCACACTCCACGTGTACCAACACAAAACCAAACCTTCTACGTAAGCAGCCGTTCCTCCCCGGAACACCTCTTGAATAACACAAGGAATAAAAATAAATGATTAAAATCTTGAAGACAATGTTTATAACGAGGTACAATGCAATGCCTACATGCCGGGTCTTTTATTTGGTCTCTGCAGGAATTCCAGCATCAAGTCCTCCAATTTCGACCAGTGATTAAACAAGATTTACTGTAAAGGAGACGTAAGGATGGGCATCGGCATCCCCTGCCAGACCAACCATCCCCCCTCCCACATCATCTTCTGTTTTCCAATACGTGCTGCATCATACAAGATAAAACGTTATAATTGGCAACTAGAAATCAAAAACATTTGCCAGCTCAGCTCGTATCCCTTGTTTTTAAAGCCATCCACAAGCATTTCAGAGAAACAAAGATTGTGATTTCTTAAGATGTGCTATGCTAAAGCAGAATTCTACATTGGGAACGTTTTGGACGTGTCTTATTGAGCACCAGATGTGGTTTGTATAGGTTCAGAACTTCCATATCATGATATGTTTTTCCCAAAAAAAAAAAAAAGGTTCGGAATCATCCATATTCATGGCAGCAAATGATGGTTGTAGATGCATAAAATTTGGGTTATGTTCTATGTTCCATCTTTAGTATCCAATAAAATAAGTGAGTTTTGTAGACCTGCCTGTTTGAACTGTCGGACAACCCTTCGAGAATTGATCTCACCTTTTTCTCACTTTTCACAGATGGAGCTAAAACACAAGCCTAAAAATAATTGCAACAAATGGGTTAGTCCAATAAAGAATTTTCAGTTGAAATGCGATGAATGAATGTACGAGTTTATTATACCAAGAAAGACGGCGGCAAACCATATCTAAGAATGCTCTCAGCAAAAACACGTACTGCACAAAAGTGCATCCAGGAGCTGAAAACCTATAAATGAGATGTCAATTAGAGGAAAATGAGTGGAAAGGATAAAGGCAAAAAAGGAAAAAAAAAAAAGAGAGCTTCTCAAAAATAGAAGATAATAGAATAATTTTGTTGCAGTGAAGTGCTTGCTATGGACAAATACAGACCTCACCATAACTGGCATAACACCACTGCAAAAGAGAGCTTCTCAAACTTTCCTGGTCCTGCACCAACTTTTGTAGCTCCTGCTTCCTGCTATCTTGTGCTTCTGGACTATATTCAAAATCACGAATCTGAATCAACAAAAAAAAAAAAAGGAAAATGATTATCTAGGTTTGCCCAAAGAATTGAGGCTTGTCTAAATAAGCAACTTTCAGACACCTATATCCAACAGCATTTCCGCAACATCACCTGAAAGTTTCTCTCCCGTGCGCTTGTTCTAAAATTATCGGCAACACGGCCAAATAGTGTCACAGTATAAAGGGCATACTCATTATCTTCATATAACTTCTTCGAAGACCTTGGGACCTGAAATTCTCAAGCTAATTAATGGAAGAGAAAGAAACCGACCTTAAAGAAATGAGTTGAAGCAATGTAGTTTGCTAAGACTTACAAATACACTTTTAAATCTATAACCATGCAATATTTACAACTCATGACCAGAAAAAAGAAAAAATTTCTTACCACATAGCTTGTCAATGTTTCATAGCTAGACAGCCATTCCTTCTGTGAATACTTCTGAACAATTGCAAGTAGTGTTACAAGATGCTCTGATGTTATTATATCCTCTGGTTTCACAAGGTTGGAAAGATCACGGACAGCTAAGCTTAAAAAAATTAAAAGGGCTAACTTAGTACGCGGTACAATAAATATTTGCACAAAAAAAAATCTAGGCTAGAGTACATTGTTGGTTCCTATAGTTTAGGGTTAGTTTCATTTTACTCGTCATAATTTTAATTGTCACGTAAAAGTTCTGAAGTTTAAATCTTTTTTTTTTTTAAATTAATCACTCCATCCATCTTTACCATTAAAAATAACGGAAAGTACCACGTGGTGTATTTCAATAAAAAAAACGAAGAGAAAAATAGAGTTTTTTCAAAAATAAAATTGAATAAAAAATCTTATTTAAATAAATATGTGAAGTGCCAACATGATGTTAATAAAAATATGGCACGTGGAATATTCCATTAAGTTTAACCACAAAGATAGATTGAATAATATTTGAAAACAAAATTAATATTATAAGGGCTTTCATGAGACAATTGAAACTATAAGTACTAAAATGACATCAAACTTAAATTATAGTCATCAAAAACATATTTGACTCAAAAATCTATTTAGACACCACTTTTACCTTCCACTTTGCTTTCGATTGATGGCATTCAACTGACTGCGCACATTACTGTACTCAGAAACACGAACCTAACAGAAGAGAGAATCTTTCATACTTATATTATAAATATAATCATAATCTTTAAATTAAATTAGATAAAAAACAACCAACCAAAAAACTTCTATACTATGGGAGTCACTAAAAGTTTTAACAAAAACTAAATCATTGCCCTTTTGAAGGATACAACAAACTCCAAACAGAAAAGGCCCAGGCCAATAAATACAAGAGGTCATTTCCTAGATTGACTGAGGGAACTCCCTCTCACTTCATTGACCACGGCTTTTAGAAACCCTTCTCCATGATTGAAGGTTCAATCATCTTAATTCCCTACATTGCTTGCCTAGTTTGAACCGAGAGTTATGCAAAGATTAATTTTACATGCTTATGATAAAGTCACACATTCACACACACTTCTAGGATTTGGAGACTTCAAAATACCAGATATCTCTATCCAATTATACCAAGTCTTTATATAATAGACTTGACCTACAACTAACTAACTAACTTCCCTTTATTAATCTTCTAACCTATCATTTACTTTATCTCTAAAAAGATATCTTGTCCTCAAAGTGGAAAAAAATAAAAAATACATTTTTTATCTACATCTTCGCAATCTTCCTCCCTCATGAATTTGTAATCGTAAAACTTTTTCTCGATCAAGTCATCCTCAAGATTCTTAAAAGAAAGTAGGCTAGAATTAAATTCAAAAGTTTACTTTCTTTCCTCTGCATTATTCATTAAGTGCCTCATAATCCGTGTTGAAATGATCTCCTTTTTAAAACTTCATTTTTTTAAAAATGGGCTATAATTGTTGTTGGCCCAACAATTCCCTTCCACCAAATTAGTTTTTTGGAAACAAGGTGATTTTTTTTCTTCTTTCTTTGGCGTTACAGTTTTCTCCATCGTCGTTGGTTCCTCCATTTCCACCATCGCCAGTTCCTCCATTCCCGTCGTCGTCGACTCCTCCTCTCTTGTAGTTGCGACTTTTCTTGATTTTTTTATCCCCAACTCTTCGCGCGTGGCTGTTTGCTCGCAAAAGAATTCCTCTGCCGCCGACTCTCCTTCTCGTTTAGTTGCAGCTTCCTTTTCTGTTATCTCCTTCCTTGCCACCGACAAAAACAATTTATTTTCTTCCTCTTCAGCAGCCTCTTCCTTTTCCGACGTCGCGATTTCCCCACCCACGTTCTACTCAGAAATTTTTTGTCTCTGCTACTACTCGGTCCATCTTCTATAAGAAAATTTCTTTTATCGCAAACCCTTCACGCTCGATTTTTTTCTCACAAACGATTTCCTCAGCTGTTGATTCTCCTTCTCCGTTCAGCTATGTGGTTGCTTCTATCTTTCTATTACTTCACCCAAATACCTTTTGGTCTTCGGCATTCTTCGTTGTCTCCATTCCTTCTTTTCTTACGATTATTTTTTCATATTCTTCCCATTCCCTCACACTCCGAAATTGATTTTGAAAATGGTATTTCGATTCTCTCCAAGAATTAAAGGGTCTTCTACTAGTTTCCCATTGATACCAATGCAAAACAAGACCAACAAAACACTCTTTTGTTGCTTCTAATTTTGCCATCTCCGTCAACCGATTGAAATCCAATAACTTTTTTGCACGTAACAGCCACCACTCCGGATCCATGCCACTTTATATCAATAATTCTAGTTTACGTGGTAAGAATTCCGCCATACAAAATTGTCAAGACCCGTCATTCTTTTCATTTCTATATGATTCAGAATTTCTTGCATTTCTTTCTTTTCTAGAATTTCTTGGGAATTCCACAGACTCCGCTGCTAAATGTTGTTCCTCCAGTTGAGTTAATATCCAAGCTATCTGCTCTTGCATTTGTACCATATTGCACTCTATATTGTCCTTAAGTCCAGCAATCTCCTTCTGTCATTCCATTGAATTGTTCTTCTGTACTGCCGACCTTGTGCTCATTTTTTTTTTTTTCCGAGAAAAGAACTGCTCTGATACCAAATTGATATAAACTACACTTTTATTGAGAAAACACACACACTCACAAACACTTCCAGGCTTTCGAGACATTAGAGTTTCCCTACAAAATACTCCCAAAATACTTGACATCCCCCTCCCCAACTATACCAAATCTTTATATAATAGACTTGACTTATAACTAACTAACTAACTAACTTCACTTTATTAATTTTTTAACATATTATTACTCCCACCCTAAAAAAACACTTTGTCCTCAAGATGGAAATAAATGAAAAATTAGTTTTCTTTTTATATTTTTTTTCCACATTCCTTGAATGAATTTTGACTTGATCAAATCACCTTCAATAGCCTGAAATTTTAGCCCAATAAGTTGGATTATCCTTACTTTATTATCCATATGGGCTTTTATTGCCCTTAACCTAATAAACTTCTTCAACCCAATAATCCTTTTGAAACCACCTTGCATTAGGGTTTCTGTGACTCTTTCTTCCTTTCTACTGTCCACTATTCTAGTCATCCTTTCCTCAGTGAACCGTTGATGAACAACAAACCATTCCCGACCGCCCTCTTCACTGTTTCCGAACCACAACATTCTTTCATCAAAACCTCCGGTTTTTTCCCATCCAATCTCCACCACCTCGCGACTTAGCCAGAGATGGAGCGCCGAAGAATATCAGTCGGTATCCGTCAAGGAGCAACAATTGGTCAAAAACTGTTTCAGATTCTTCGAGTTGCTTCCCACGGCTTGGAAACCCTTTTTCATTGGTTCTTGTTCTTCATAGTCTCCATCAAGGTTTGTTTTTTGAAAAGCTCTAGTTTCATCTATGACCCAGTTTTCACAAACTTCCAAAACCATCATCTCTTGCTTGCCCAAATCAGAATCTAGTCTTCTTTTCACTTCTAATTTAGCATTTTCTGTTACTTTGTCTTCCTCAAGATTCTTTGCTAGGCTCTGTTCCTTTTCCACTATAATTTTCCATCTCAAGCCCATTAATTTAACATAAACTTTTCATTAGTTCTTCTGGCAATTCATTTACCCTATTATTTGAAAATGAGCAACAAAATGGAAAAAGCAATCCATACAGAAAAACAATCATAGGCATTATTCAATAAAGACATGATTTTTTTTATAAGAAACTTGTATTAAAAATGAAAAGTGACAAGAAGTTGGGAGAAAATACTCCATCCAACCAAGAAACAACAGATAAAGAGAGAATTATGAACAAACAAGACCAATAATGTAAAAACAATAGACATAAATTTGTTGGTCATTATTATACGCTTCTTTTAGAACACACAAATTATTCTCTTTTGTTTGGGGATGATATGTGTCGTAGAAACAAATATTTGCAAAGGTAATGGATTGAAGTGATAATGTAACAAAAACTTATATATAAATCCTTTATACCCAGAAATCGAGGAAGAGGAAAAAACATCACCTTAAGATCATCCTCAATCTTTGCTACCAAACCATGAATGCTATCCACAGTTTCCCGCAAAGGTGACATCGTCGGGTACTTGGCTTCATCCCATATGAACCTTTCAACCCCAATTTGAAAGAAGGTGAATCAGATTTGAAGCCTTATCCCAGACTTTAGATAATTATAATGGACAATAATTTCACCTAGTGAGATATGATTCTACTGGTACGCCGTCTACCGTCATACCCGTGCTCTCCAAGCTCGATGCTCTTTCCAATTCATCAATCTGACGCCTTATCTTGTGAGACACCCCTTCCACAAAGCTATTCGACTGCGCATTCACACCAATTCAGAACGTCCTAATTTTGAGTGAAATCGAAAAATAATAGAGCTTCAGAATATTGTCTATTACAGGGGGAATCTTAGGTAACGATTACCTTTAAGAGATCGTCGCTTAGTGAAAGGAGCGAATCCAGAGTTCCAACGCGGAGATTAGGGATATTGAACTACGAAAAATAATTTGAGTAAGGCAATATCATGAAAGAAGAAAGTTTTGTAAAGAAATTGCAGCTTCATAAAGGCAGATCTCGAGGGGAATGATTACTTTATAAAGAGAAGTGTCGAAGGAATGCTTGGAGATTTGTTCTTGCAGATGGCTCCACACGGTGGATGCTGAACTTTGAACCGGGAGAGAGACCACCCAGTATCTGGTTGCCATCGAAACTCCTGATCAAGCTCTGAATGAACACGCAAGAGAGGTTAGAACGGATTTGAGAGAGGAAGAGAGGCAGAGAAAGGTGTCGACAAAAATGACCCACCCGTTTTGGAAAAATGACACTCTTCCATCTGTCCAAGAAAAATTACCCTTATTTCTTTTTAAGAAATGGTCCAAAAATGCCCCTTCACATATATGTTGTTTTTCGAGTAAAATTACATTTAGGGCCCAAGGTGGGTCGTCTTGGACGATTTGATTTTAGATTCAAAGTTGAGTAAAGTTTGGAAGGTCTATGATAATAATATTTTTTAGCTATATCTTATCACATCTCTACTTTTTTGCCTTGGGATTTCATTTGGAGTCCATTCCCTCTTATTATTGTTTGCTCAAATTTAATGGATGGAATGTTTAATCCTAGTACTCTAATGCATGTCATTTAATATTAGT
Organism: Begonia loranthoides; assembly: GCA_022433065.1. Taxonomy (NCBI): domain Eukaryota; kingdom Viridiplantae; phylum Streptophyta; class Magnoliopsida; order Cucurbitales; family Begoniaceae; genus Begonia; species Begonia loranthoides. The sequence goes on from CM039483.1 coordinate 27,270,520, forward strand.
GTTTTCAATCAGCTTGTTCAGCACGTTACAAGGTTGAGTTGAGCATGAGCTGATCCCTAGCAATGGACTGGTCCCTAAAGTCAAGAAAGGAAAAAAGAAAGATTCTATTATATAAAAAAGGACCTCTAACGTACAAAATGACATAGTGCAGTTTATATAAAGAGAATAAAGTTCTAGACTAAAATTTGTTACAGAATTGTTAAAAATATTCCATTTCTAGTGCATGAGCTGGAATTGCTCTATTATCACCTAACAATGGGCCAGGTGGAGTTCAAAATTTGGATTTTGAAACCAGCTTGAGTTCGAGCCATCTCAATGTGCCCTCATGAATGCCATTTTCATTTGAAAATGATGAAAATTAAGGAAGTAGAAAAAAAATGTAAACTTTTACGGGTGAGTTCGGCTTGGTGTAGAACTGGGAGTAGAAACAAAAAAAAAAAAACAAATGAGAATGACCACTAAAGTACCTGTATTGGACTAAAGTCCATTGTACGAGTAATGGGCAACTAAAGTAGTAGGTCACAAACACACTAATTCTTATAAGCATAATGGTCCAACTCCAGCCGGATTGGATTAGTAGTAGTATGGGCAAAGCCCCAAACTTAGTATAAACTAAAATGGTAATATAATTCTTCCTAAAAACATTTAAGGTAATTAATAAGAAAAACATTTAGGGACGTTCAAATATCAGTCTTCGACGTCTTTTAATGACAAGGGACATCCATTGGATGTTCAAGGATCAACCTTGGACGTCCTCCAACGCCGAGGGACTTCCATCGTAATACTGAGGTGTAACACCTCGGTGTCATGACTCCAACCTTGACTCTATTGGGAAATTGAGATTGTGATAAGGATTCTCCATCTGGAAAACAACGTGTGTACACCAAAAAACTAGATCAAAATATGATAAAATTTTATTACATCACAAAAGTATCCTCACAAAGAATAATATCACATGTAATCCCAACTTAATTTACCATATTTTCAATCTAGTTAAAATTTTCTTTTTATTTATTTAACGTGTACACCTTGTTAATTAAGTGATTTCTTCTTAGTTACAATCACACTTAGAGTAACGTCATATTTAATATTTACAATACAAAGTAATTTTTTAATTTTATTACAACACTAGAGCCACTAAATGTGACCCTTACACTAAATTGTGTATAGAGGAAACCAACCCCCCACACACACCAGGTCCATGAGTTTTGAGCTTTACACCTACCCTAAGTGTTGAGCCTCTTGCCTTTCAGTTGTCTTGGTCTTGTCCCTTTTTGTTCTCCTATATTTGAAAAGTAAAAACTATAATGGATGAGTTATAAATCTCAGTAAGTAAATCTAATACTCAAATATTACAATATCATGCAATTCATAAGTGTAGGACTAACCCTCACCATCTAGGTCTTCCTCTAGACTTCTTTATTATGCCACGGTTTTATGCAATATGAGTATCACACAATGTTTCTCTAATCATCTCTATGCAAATAGACAATATGAATCAATGCAGTGTTTCATTAAATTTCTTATGTGATGTTATTTAACATATACCATATTAACATGTATGAGAATGTCAATACACATGATCAAATATCATCGTGTGTAAAGTTGTCCACAACCATGAAACCTAACCATATTAACCATTATTTCTAATAGGTTAGCTCATGAAACATAAACCTTCGAAGAGCTAGGAACGTTCAACCCAAGGGGAACTCACAGTCATTCTCCTTCTATTTCTCACTTTATATATGTCACACAATACATAACTGAAGAGATATATTAGGTTCAAATGTGGCCAATTATACCTCTTGTAATACTATTTCATACATATACATAATTTCATGAGGTATGATTTGAGCACCCTTACTATGCATAAATTAAATGCATAATAATACATACTAATAATGCATGTAATATAAATTATGCAAATCTTGCTATTAAGCAAGTATAATTGATGCATGAGAGATGTTTCATGTTTATCTAGATATCTTCTTTTCATGTCTTAACTATCCTTAAAGCATGCATTCAACCATTGTTAATCTAAATTCACCACCTAAACATGCAAACTTCATACAACTACAACTCTTTGAGAATTAGAGTTACTCACCTGAATTTTCAACTTTTTAAGCTTCAAATTCAACTTCCACACTTCAGTTCCCCCTAGAAATTTGTAATATAATTCCATTAAATATTAGATGGAATTATCATGCATTACCAGTAAAGCTAGAGTGTCATACCTCAAGCTGAGTATCACACTTTACTCAACCAAGAAAATGCTTAGTCATTCCATATAATTATGTCATCTCATCACTAGAAATGGCTACCTTTCAAATTCTCAGATATCCTGCAACTCATGTTGGACATCCTTCAATACTTAAACAATGACATTCCTCATTCTTGGACGTCCTTTTTCCCACTTCAAACATCCTCCATGTTGGACAACCCTCATTGCCTATGAATGTCCCTCAACCCTCATACTACGACGTTCCTTAAATGTCATTAGACATCCCTCAATATTTAAATGATGTTGTTACTCATTGTGAGATGTCCTTTATCCAACTTTGGACGTCTTTTAGTCTTAACAAACATCTCTCACCCTACAACGGACATACTTCACCTATATTAGATGCCACTTAATACTAACAATGATGTCCTTAACATCCATACAACGTCATACCACTAAACAACAAACGTCCTTCACCATATGATAAATGTCCTTCAACATAGTATGATGTCGTTTCACTAAATAGCAGACATTGCTCACCTTATGATACATGTCCTTCACTCAGCATCAGGCATCCCCCATCACTTAAGGACATCCTACCTATAACATCCTCCAATCCTTTTAGTACAATATTGTCCACTTTAGGCCGAAGCCCACACGATTTTATTTTTTGAGTTAACCCAAAATGCATTGTACTAGGTAGAAAGGAGAACTCTACTTATAAACCGTGCATTTTCCACTCTCCTAAGAGATGTGAGATTGTGCACCTGTAATACCCTGAATTCTTATTATATTAAGCATAGGATGATAATGGTGATATTTAATAATAATTGGAGATATATGAAATGATATTAGTATGAGTATAATAATTTGTGGTATAACTTGGTAGTATTATGATAAGGTATATGGATGAGTAATGATTTAGGTGGTTATGAGACTTTTGAAGGAGAAAGTGGTCTATCAATTGAGGAATCGATTGACCAAAGTTGTGCATAATGAAGTATGAAGAGTTCTCTGTTTAAGTAGTGGTCGTTCAGGAAGGTTTGCAGTCGAATGGCCTCATTACAGATTTAAAATGTGAAGATGTTGTGGATGATCGACGATCGACCGACTTTTCTTCAAAATTGTGAAGTTTGTGATTTTGTAGGCGATCATCTGTAAAGGGCAGTCAATCTTGGTCATTACAAATTGTAAAGTTGAGATTTGCGGTCGATCATAAGGAAGAAGGTGATCAACCAGTTTATCAAAGAAAACACGGAGTTTTGTTATTGGATGATTTTGCGGTCGATCAACTATTGGTTACTGATTGACCGGTAATACCAAAGGTCATCTGAAATTTTAAGTGATGTTAAGTTATAATTGGAGGATTTGGAGGTGGCCTCTTCAAGGCACATCCAACTGAGAAGCACCTCTAGTTTAGTGCATGAGAAGGAAAAATTTCTATTATAGATGAAGGATTTAAGCGTTGAGAACCTTGGTAGGAAGGGAATTCTCAGAAGACTCAAGCTTTCTCTCTTTTCTCTCGGGTTCTTCAAATATTCAAAGTTTCTTTCATGATTTTCTTATAGATTTTATGTGAATTTATGAAGGTTGTGTTAAAAGAAGATGTAACGCCCCACATTATTATAAAAACTTGTCTTTTTAATTTTCATATAAAAAGTTTATTTATTTAATTAAAACGTACAAGAGGAAAATAAATATCAGAGTGCGTAAAGTGGAAATCATTAACAAATCCAAATTATGGTTTAAACATTTAACACGAGTCCATAGTTTCACACAAAATATTTAACATCTTTCAAACCATTAAAACATAAATTTTATTCTTCGTGATCCATAACCCCTCATGTCAAATAAACTGGGTAATCCAAGTGCTCAATAGACAATACCTCCTCCTCCACTTCAAGAACGCTGACTTCATGACAATTACCTACACCACAAGTAAACTGTGAGCCTAAAGATCAGCAAGAATAAAGATGCAGTATGATGCATGTATATGTCTGATTATGTCAGAAAGGAATCCACTCAATCTGTCTTTTAATCATAGTCTCATATTATTAAACTCATACATTGAGATGAGACATTAGAAATATTTTCCACAAGGAGAATAATTTTTGGCTTGAAACTAACCCTAGGAGACAGACTCTCGCATCCCTAATGAAGGATGAGTTAAATCTCGAGTCTCCCAGTTAGAGTCCAAACTACCTCCCCAACCCCCAATTCCCATTACATTTATTTAAATCTGGTCTCTTCTGTGAAATGCTCTCTCCTGCAATACCAATCCATATATGGTATCCTAAATGTTTCTATCCATGATGCATGGCAATGCAGTATAATTTGACACCCATTAAATAGAGAAATAATAGTATAATATGAAGCATATCAATAGAATGACAGTGCAATATAACAGAAAGTAATATTCAATAGTCATTCTCAATTTAATAGGATTATCTTAGCCAGTGCAACAGAGTAACATTTATTTTATTAAATAATAAGGTGAATATTATTAAATAGCAATGTGAATATTTATTAAACAACAGGGTCAACAATTTAAATAACAGGATGATTAATGATTAAAATGCATAACTAATTAAATAACGGGGAATTAAAATCGGCAGAGACATTTATCAATACATTTAGCTATAGAAATGATTAAATCCCAAGGCAATCCGCAGAGAACCAAACGTGCAATTTACACTGAGAGTTCATGTAACATCCTGTAACCTTTTCTGTATAAATATTTTCTTTTCTTTTTAAAACTATTATGTAATAAAACACCAGAGTAATAAACAGCGGAAGTCTTAATCTTATAAAACATACAACGAAAGTCTTTTACAATTTAATACTATAAACCTATTGTTTAAATAAACACTTAAATAAACGCATTAACTTAAAACATTTATTTGAAGTCATAAAACTCTAAAAATCTTTTTAAAATATTTAAATACATTTATTTCATCTTCGTGAGCCATAATCACAGGTCAATGTCACCAACAGTACAAACGCCCACACAACAATACTCCATCAACTACGTCCTTTAACAATTTTATCTATTTATCTGCTCCTTACCTATATCAATAGGACCTAATTATGAGTCTAACGCTCAATACATGATATAAACATAAAACATGAAATCCGCATACAATTTCTATAACATTGTATACTGTTTTATGTTTTGTTTCTTTATTACTGTTCATGCTTTTTATCGTTATTTCATTTGCTTATATGCCGGACGTATCAAACTGGACCATAGAAACATCTATTTACTGTTTCTATTTTTTTACTATTTATATATAAGGCGTATCAAACCGGACCATACAAACATCTGTGCCGGGAGTAACAAACAAGACCATAGTTGATTTCTATGCCGGGCGTAAATAACCGAACCACAGTCGTTTATCTTTGGTTTCTTTGCCGGGCATAACTAACTAGTCCACAGAAACAACTATTTACGTATCTTATTGTTTCATTCTGTTGTCTCATATTGTTTCAGTCTTTTACTGTTTATGTGTTGGGCGTATCGAACTGGACCACACAAACATCTGTGTTGGGCGTGTCAAACTGGACCACAGTTATTACTTATCTTTGGTTCATGTGTCGAGCGTAACTAACCGGTTCACAAAAATGACTAATTACTTTCATTTCATTTTCATGTACTTTGATTTCTGTGTTGGACGTAACTAACCAGACCACAACTTTTTACGTATATTTCATTTTTGTGTACTTTAAGATTTCAAGTCTTAACGTTGTCGTGCACATACAATTCTATCTAACTTGTTTCTTGATCGCATCCTTAAAATGTGATCCGTCCTAACTAAAGAACTAAACTTAAATATGTAAACATACAATTCATAACAATCAATAACACAAATAGTAAACACCCCCTAATTTTCGTGATGTATGCCCTTTCAGACAAAACATATGCAGTACCACGCACTTGAAATCCTTAGCTTTAATGAGTTTGATACTTAGAATTATCCTTCTCGAAACCCAATCATGATGTATACGTATAACTATTAATAATTACTTTTTAATAATAAAGCCCCTTAGCTTCAATTAACATGCTTAGTATTTTCCACCTAATCTTAACATTTTCTAACTATTCCAAAACTAATATTTAACTACATTATTTCCTTCCACCATTCACCGATACACCCAACAACAATTCCAACAAAGTATATTTCCAATCATACCTATCAGTTCAACTCAATCATTTTCCAACAACCACCTTATTCTAATAATCCAACTTATTCACGCCAATATACTTGACAAGATACAACTAACAACCTAAACCAATAATCCCATATTCTCAATAATATGTTCATTCATATGCAGTGACCAATTTTCATCCAACTAGTAAAGAACATAACAAGGACATAACCATCAATAATAACAGAAACTATTTCCTACAGTGAACTCCTTAAGAAACGTGAGTGAAGATCTGCTTACCAGCATCCAAGAATCGAAAATCAAAGAGAGCTCCACAACTTTCTTCTCCTACGAAACTATTTTCCTTTTCCCTTCACTGAACCTCACGAATATCACATAATCTTCTCCTTCAGACACACTGTTTCCTTGCTAATAAACTTTCAGAATTTCCCTCTCGACATTCAACAATTCCAGAACACCGTTACTCTCCCTCTCCCTGAACCATGTCCCTTTCTCTCCAACCAAAACTCCAAAATATCCTCACATACCATCAAAATCTCATGCTTCTCTTATCATTTTGGCAGAGTTTCCTTAGTTTCCCAACTCTCCTAAACTACATTGCCTTCCCTCATATTTATAGGCCATCTTCAATAACTCCTTCATCAATGACCGAGGAAGATAGAAGGCCAAAGGTTGCAATCCATTAACTCTTTCAACGTCTCAACATTAACTCTCCGAAGGCAAAAGGCCATGAGACACAACTCTTTGACATTCAAACACATGCAATGTCGTTCTCTTAGACACCCAGATTTTCAGACAACGGTTTGCTTTATCTCTCGTTGGTTAAAACTCTCTAGATGCCTTCATAAATGCTGGCAGTTGATCGATTTTCAACATTGACGATCGACCACACTTCTGCCAAAGACCGCCAATCACTTCAGAAACTTTCATATTTCATGCCAGTCGATCGACACCGGTCGATTGACACCTTATCGATCAACAGCCCCGATCGACCGTAGTCACCAAATGGATGCCATACGCATTTTCTCCAGATTATTCCTATATATATATATATATATATATATATATATATATATATATATATGTTATTCCCTCTAATGTGACATCCATGTATACCTAATATATATAATTATCCTTAATCAACCAATATTCACTATTTCCAAATTATCCAAATCTTCAACATATATCACATGTTTCACCATTTCTTCTTCACATTATTTTACACTAAATCCAATATGTCCTAATATAGTATAAATCTTACACCTTTAACCTTATAATATCCAATTACGTCTAAATATGTTTTCTCTTACTATTTCTCATTGACTATCGATCCAATTGATATCGTTCAATATAACTTCAATCCTTTTCATAATCTAACTATAAACCTAATGGAGTATCATCATTCACTTATTCCAAATGCATATCTCTTGACCAATATATTTATTTGTCCAACTTAGCTCCTAATATCCCCAAAATTAACACTTAAGTTATGCCTTCAGCTCAAAGAAGATTCGGGATATTACAACCCTCCCCCATTATATAAATTTTGTCCTCCAAATTTGTCTAGTCTAAAGGTATTTATGTTTATCTAAGACGTATTCTACTGGTATTCTTCCCTATTACTGTTACCTATACCTAATACATATGTAAAGATAAATACCAAACAGGCACATATAACGACATTCAAAATTTTATTGAATCGTAAAGTACCTGGTCTAGACGTAGACGGTTCATTATCTTGAACTCCATATAGTGAAAATGCCCACGGGCTACCATTCTTTTTTCCTTGACCAACTACGAGCAGTTCTTAACTAAATGTATTTGCTTCCATACTTAAACCATTGTCCAGTACCAGCTCTACATTCACCATAATGCTTCTTATTACACCTAGGACACAGTCCAACTTGAAATTTTCCAACCAAAGTTGCATCTAACTCGTTCCTCATACACTTATCATTTGCAGGTTTATCTTCATTACCAAATACCCGCTTCGCTCCTCTTTCAATTATCTACTCATCCACTGATGATTGAGTTTGATTCATCTTTTCCAACTTCTAATCCATTTCTCTTTGCTTAATAACTTGCATCACAGTTTCCTCGATCTCTAAAGCTTTTGTTACTATCCTAGAGTATCACACATCTTCAATGCTATATCTCTTAATTCCATGATATGTTCTAGCCTTTAGTTCTATAAATGAATTTCTCAAACTTCACTAACTTACCTAATTTCTAAGTTCTAACCATTTTATTCAAATACTTATCAGGGAAAATATCCTTAAATTGTGTCCAAGTCATTTCTCTTACGTCCTGAGTTGTCCCTGAGTTGCCTTAATAGTATCCCACCAAGTTATTTCCAGTCCTAACCCTATTCTTTCCCTCACTATCATAATTGTCTACAGCAAATTCTATAAACAAAACACTATTCTGAATAAAGCACTGTACTTAATACTTACAGTTGATGAAGCATTCCAGTGTTGAGTTTGCACTATTGGTAGTCTACAGAAACGATTTTTACCCGGTTATACTCTGATACAATTTGTAACATCCTATAACCTTGTCCGTATAAAAATTTTCTTTTCTTTTTAAAACCATTACGTAATACAACACCAGAGTAATAAATAACAGAAGTCTTAATCTTATAAAACATGTAGTGGAAGTCTTTTACAATTTAATATCATTAAACCCATTGTTTAAATAAATACTTAAATAAACGCATTAACTTAAAACATTTATTTGAAGTCATAAAACTCTTAAAAGTTTTTTAAAACATTTAAATACATTTATTTCATCTTCATGAGCCATAACCACAGGTCAATATCGCCAATAGTACAAACGCTCACACAACAATACTCCATCATCTAGGTCCTTTAATAGCTTTATCCATTCATCTGCTCCTTACCTACATCAACGGGACCTAACTATGAGTCTAACGCTCAATACGTGATATAAACGTAAAACATAAAATTCTCATATAATATCTATAACATCGTATATTGTTTTCTATTTTGTTTCTCTTTTACTGTTCATGACTTTTATCGTTATTTCATTTGCTTATATGTCGGGTGTATCAAATCGGACCATAGAAACATCTGTTTACTGTTTCTATTTTTTACTATTTATATATCAAGCGTATCAAACCGGACCATACAAATATCCATTTACTGTTTCTGTCTTCTACTGTTTATATGTCGGGCGTATCAAAACGGACCATACAAACATCTGTGCCAAGAGTAACAAACAGGACCACAGTTGATTTCTATGCCTGGCGTAAATAACCGGACCACAATCGTTTATCTTTGGTTTCTGTGCCGGGTGTAACTAACCGGACTACAGTCGTTTATCTTTGGTTTCTGTGCTGGGGGTAACTAACTAGTTCACAAAAATAACTATTTACGTATCTTATTGTTTCATTCTGTTATCTCATATTGTTTCAGTCTTTTACTGTTTATGTGCCAAGCGTATCGAACCGGACCACACAAACATCTGTGCCGTGTGTGTCAAACCATACCATAATTATTACTTATCTTTGGTTCCTGTGCTGGGCATGACTAACTGGTCTACAGTAGTTTTATTTTCTTTTATTGTAATTCAAGTCGGTGATGGAACAATCAATACAAAAAGCAGTTTTCCTCCTGAATTCTGATTTTCCATCATAACAATTTGGTATCAGAGCTGTCTCGATCCAACGATGGCAGAAACCCGCTCCAATCCAATGAAGAAGCTTTGAAAAGAGTGGAAAATGAATTATAAAGTATCGATTCTGCTTTCACTAAAGTTTTTTCACGATTAGAGAATTCTGATAATCAGATTCAACAACTGTCTGCTCGCCAAGATACTCTGGAGTCTTCTGTTCAAGGAATGGCTCAAGATAATGCAATTCGACATGAAGCTGTCTTGGCCGCTTTTGTACGTTTTATGCCGAATCGGCTAGATGCTTTTCCAAATGCAGATGCGGCGAATAATGTTCCTTCCAGCTCTCAGTTTTAGTCGCCGGGCAACAATGTCCGATTTGATTTCAGATTTCAAACTTGGCTATCGCGTCTTGATCTTCCCTTCTTTTTGGGAGATGGCCCTAGTGAATGATTACGTAAGGCGAGCTAGTATTTCTTGATTCAGCAAATTCCTATTAATATGCGTCTGGGGCTGACTAATCTTCATTTACAAGACCAAGCAGATTTATGGTTTGATAGATTTATTTCCACATACCCACAGGCTAGTTGGCAACTATTCTCAACAGAGTTATGAAATAGATTCTCTGCAAATACCGCAAAAGATGTAGTTGAATCTTTTTCTAAAATCTATCAAACTAGCTCAGTTAAAGAATTTATTGAAAGATTTGAGGCACTCAAATCAGTGGTTCAACACACTTTACCTCGCATGACAGAGAGCTATACCCCGATACTATTTTCTTCGTATATGTGATGTAATTGAATTTTGGAGATAATTATATATTACATTTTGTATCTATACTTGTTAAATTATGACATGTATATATGGGGAAAATATTATGGGATAAAATTTAAGTAGGAAAACGTCAAAGAAATGCTTGACAGGACGATTTTGGACGCATGCGGACGCCGCAAGGATGAGACATGGCATCTACAAATGCTTAGAAAGCCGTCCCTGAACCTTGGGATGATGCAAGACGAAGACTGTACGTCCTAACTCGTCCCCTATCTTCAAACTAAACTTTTTAGACGTTTTTGGACGGCAGCAGATGGTAGCGGACGTGGACAATTTGAATCTGTCCAATTTATGGATAGATTCAAAAGCATACGGATGCCAAATCGCGTCTGAATGTTGCATTCAGATGGTACGGTCAAGGCGAGGACGCCATCTCTTGTATGTAAACACAAATCTGCCTAAGGAGTTTTACACATGCGGACGCATGCGGACAAGACCATCACGTCCGCACTCGTTTGAAATATCCCAGATTTGCGTAAATTTAGGGATTTAAAATCTGACAACTTGTCATGTAGTCATTAAATATGCACTCTCCAGACAGCAAAATTGCCCCCTCCAGGTCCAGACTCACGCGGGAGCCATTCTCCTCCCTCCACATAGGTGTACGGTTGTCTCCCTTAGGTAAGCTGGCGTTTTAATCTCCAACTAGCTTCTCGTGCGTTCAGTCTGTTTTCTTCCTTCCTTTGTGTTCTCTCCTTCTTCTGCATTCTGTCTCTTCCTTTTTGGAGTGCGTGAGTGAAGTTGGGAGCTAGAAGTTTGGCTGTCCGTGTTTGGGTTCATCATCAAGGGTAAGGATTTGGGTGTGTCTTGGCCAGTGGTGGCCCTACCCACAAGTAGATTTTAAGACATCATGTTCTTTTTGCTAAGCAGTCAAAATTTGAATTTGGCCAAGCTAGAGTGGCATATTTAGGCCATATCATTTCCGATAAGGGTGTTGAGGCAGATCCAGAAAAACTGGAAGCTATAAGTGACGTACCAATTACTAATTCTGTTAAACTATTGAGAGGATTTTTGTGTTTAACAAGATATTATAGGAAATTCAAACAAGGATATGGTGCTATAGCACAACCTTTGACTGAATTGCTGAAAAAGAACTCTTTTACCTGGTCGGATGAAGCAACCGCTGCTTTTTTGTCTCTGAACAAAGCCATGATGTCTTTTCCAATTTTGGCTTTGCCAAATTTTCACCAACCCTTTATTATAGAAATGGATGCTTGCTATGACGGATTGGGGGTTGTCTTGATTCAGAATCAGAGACCAATTGCATTTCTCAGCAAGCCCTTCCACAAACGCAATCTGAGTTTATCCATTTATGAAAAAGAATTATTAGCTCTTGTCATGGTTGTCCAGAAATGGAGACATTATGTTGAAGGTGTTGACTTTATAATTCGGACAGATCATCCATCCCTCAAGTTTTTACTTGAGTAGCGGCGCATTACCATTCCCCTACAACAGAAGTGGTTAACTAAGTTGTTGGGACTGCAATATGTTATTCAATGCAAGAAAGGAAGAAATAATATTGTTGCTGATGCTTTATCCAGTAAAGACTTTAGTACTACTAGCTGTAGTACAATTACTTCCATTCAACCGGTGCGGATTATAGAGGTCATTTCAAGCTATGAAAATGATTCTTGGGTATCTAATCTTCTAGACAAACTCATTTTAGATTCTTTTGCAACTCTTGGATTTTCTTATGATCATGGAATTTTAAGTTTTCATATGAAATTGGTGTTAGGAGGTTCTAATAATATTAGACAAAAGGGCGTTCAAACCTTACATGATTCACAAGAAAGCGGCCATTTTGGGATGCAAGCTACGATGTACAGAACCAAAGAAAATTTCTGGTGGCTTGGAATGACTAAAAATATCAGACAACATGTTTTACAGTGTGATGTTTGTCAAAGGTGTAAAAGTGAGCATGTTGCTTATCCCGGCTTGCTTCAACCATTACTTGTACTGAATATTCCATGGACTCACATCTCTATGGATTTCATAGAATATTTGCCCTTGTCTAATAATGTTGACTGCATTTTGGTGATTGTTGACAAGTTTACACAATTTGGGCATTTCATTGCTTTGAAACACCCATTTACTACTGAGTCAATTGCCAACATTTTTCTGGATCAGATTTTCAAACTTGACGGGTTACCTCAACATATTGTCTCGGATAGGGACAAGATTTTTACTTCTACTTTATGGCGAACTCTACTTCAAGCTTTGGGATCAGAGCTTCACTTATCCACTGCTTATCGCCCAGAATCAAATGGCCAGACAGAACGACTTAATCAATGCTTGGAGATGTATTTGCGGTGTATGTCTCACCTTCATCCTCGTCATTGGCGGCAATGGTTGTCATTAGTAGAGTGGTGGTGTAATACCACTTACCATTCGGCTATATAGACATCTCTTTTTCAAGCTCTGTATTGTTTTCCTCCTGCGCAACTGGCACTAGGACCGTACCAAGTGACTAATGTGGCGGCTCCCGACTCCCTCTTAAGAGAGACAGATTCCACATGAACTTCTCAAACACAATATAACTCAGGCCTAGGCACGAATGAAGTTGTATGTGGATAAAAATCATTCAGAGTGTTCATTTGATGTGGGTGATATGGTGTTTTTATGTCTACAATCTTATCACCAATTATCAGTCAAAGAGCATATGATTCAGAAGCTAACACTGAAGTAGTTTGTCCCTTTTGAGATTTTGGAACGATTGGGTAGTTTTGCTTACAGATTGGCATTACTAGTAGATGCTCGCATTCATCCTATATTTCATGTTTCACTACTTAAGAAAAAGATCGGTCAATCTGATATTTCTACAAGTCGATTGTCGGTAGAATATTTGAAAGATAATGGTCGCCATCCATTTCATTTACTTCAGACTCGAGTTGTTAAACGAGATGATTTTCCAATTACTCAATGGCTCATTCAATAGAGGGGCGAAATGGAGATTGATGCTACTTGGATGGATGCTAAAGTGGTGTAAGACAGATATCTAGAATTTGAACCTTTTGAGCAAGGTTCTTTCGGGAGGGGAAGCCTGTCATAACTCTCAATGGCTAAGTTGGGGAAGACGACGCCAACGCTTGCCACGTCAACCAGTCGTTGTAAGCAAGGAAACTCATGTGTATCGACCAATGGAGTAGCTGCGTTAGCTGATGAGGCAAATATAAAAAGTTGACGTGGCTCAAGGAGATATTATAAAAGAATGAGAAAAGAAGATGAAGTTAGGAAGTTGTTCTGTTATTTTTCGTTTCTCTGTAGTTTTCTTTTCTTTTATTGTAATTCAAGCAAACGACAGCACGATCAATACAAAAAGCAATTTTTCTCTTGAATTCCAATCTTCAATCATAACAGTTAATTGGTAGGGGTGAACTGTGGGGAAAAGCTGAGCCTGTGCATTCCATGTTGGACTGGTCCCTTGGTTCACTGGAATGTTGAATTGGTCTATTCCAACTGTTTTGGTCGACTCGATGATTCCTTGTTGAAATTGCTGGCGAGATTTGAGGAGAAATCAGATATCTTCTTCTTTGATTTCACAAAATCCTGATGAATCCTCTCTATCTAACCAAATCTATATTGTGATGATAAGATGCTATTGACGTGGAGACTGCCCGTTGGATCTCCTCCCTTAATTTAGGTGGTGGAACTCCCTGCATGAATCTTTCCCGTTGATAAAATAGTGATATCAGGAGCAACATTCTGTAAAATTATTTTAAGGGCATTGAAGGGTGAGTAAAGGGAGGAATTCAATTGTGTTATGGGTGCGTTGGTGAGATGAAATAGTTGCTGGAAGTTGACGACCTGCTACTGTGTTTTTCCTGTATTGTAAGCTTCATCAATTGGTAATTAGGAGGTAAGAATTTGAGTAGAGACTTGACCAGGTGGAGGCCCTACACCACAAGTAGTGTCATGTTTGCTTTCTTGTTTGAATTCTATGATTTTGAATGGATTGATATTGTGGGAATGGAATTGTCTTCGAGTATTGATCATGTCTCTGTTGCTCTGGAAGAATTCTTGATAATGCTTGGTCTGGATAATTCTCTGTTTAATTGATTTCTCTGGAAGAATTCTTGATAATGCTTGGTCTGAATAATTCATTGTTTAATTGATTTCTTTGGAAGAATTCTTGATAATACTTGGTCTGGATAATTTTCTATTTAATCAATGTATAAACTTGTTAACAAATTGGTATTAGTTCCTGCCTAGTGAAGATGAGAAATTGCTAGCTGATTGATTACCTCTTGGTAATGTTGGTTTGTTATTGAACACTCATAACTCTTTTAGAATGTTATGCAATAATCACTGGGTTCTTGATCAATATAGAATATTCGTAGCTTACTTAGAATGTTAGTTGGTTATAGTTTTGTTGTTAACTTAGGAAACGCTTAGTTGTTTGATCTCTATTGTTGCTGTAATTTTATTACTCATATTCACTTTTGATAGCCATCTCGCTATTGTTGCTTGTTTCAATTTTTAAGCACGTAATACTTTGCATATCGCTATTTACTTTTCATGATTTTGCCGCTGTTATTTTTTGTCGAAGATCGCAAAATATCTAGCATTTTTTGTTATTATTTTTTCATAAAAAATCGCTGAATATCTAGCATGTTTCGTTGTTATTTTTTTGTCGAAGATTAAGCATGTTTGCACGTTTCATTTCGCTGAATATCTAACATGTTTCTCTGTTATTTTCTGTCGAAAATTCAGCAGGTTTGCACGTTTTATTTTGCTAAATATCTAACATGTTTCTCTGTTATTTTCTATAAAAAAAAATTAAGCATGTATGCACGTTTTATTTTGTTGAATATTTAGCATATTTCGCTGTTATTTTATGTCGAAAACTAATCGTAATTACACTCATTATTTACCAGGAAAAGCTGGACTTGTGGACGAATGCGGACGTGAAGATTGCATCCGCAAGCGTCAGAATCATGGCTGTTCAGCGACAAGATAAAATTAAATCAGAACAAAAATGACGGGGAACCAATCAAATTTCAACCCGACGCCTTTCACTCCCACGTTCCTGACTAGTAGGAGATTTGTCTCTTCACCACCTCTGCCAAGCGTACCAGATGTTCCTCTATGAGCCCTATTTCCCTTTCCAGCTTCTTCCTCTTCTTCACATTTTTCTGGTTCGATGGATTTGGGGAGGGAACTGCTGCGTGTGGAGTGGGGATCGAAGGAAGCAGCTACTGGGAGTTGAGTAATCAACAAGAAGGGGTAAGGAATGGGGTAGTCTTGGCCATTTGGAGGCCCTACACCCAAGTATACGTTGTGTTGAGTGTTCTATTCTATTGTATGCTTCTAAAATTTTTATAATCGTCTTTGGTTTTATTGCGTCCTATAACTCTCATGCTTTCCTCTTAGTGCTTTACTAGTTGTTGCATAGTTCTATCGTGATAAATGTGAAAGTATTGGTTAAGCTTGAATGAACCAAAGGAATGACGTTTAAAATGGATGAGAAGTAGGAGTGAGTCCTTGATGGATTTCTTGTGATGATAGGGATTTTGTTTGTGGACTACAGAATTATTTGTTCCTGTTGTGGTTGAGAGATTGACATGGGTGTAGTTTATGGTGTTCAACCTATCTATAATCGTCTTCAAATAGCATGATCTATGGTTTTACTTCTCTGCTATAACCACATTTAGTAGTTCTATTTCTTTGTTATATGAAATGTTTGCTGTATTTCTACTATCATAACTTGTAGATACTTTCAAAGGTATAAAGGATGGTTCCGCTAAGTCCATTTCTACATTTGTATATTTTCCATTGTCTTGCTGGTTATTGCTCACTGCTGGATTGTTCGTTTACAAGCATGTTTACCGTTGTGTTCCTTTAGTAGTTAAAAAGCATGTTCTATGTTTGAATCAGTTTCTTTACTCACTGAATTCTTTAAATCACATGATCTATAGTCTAACTCGTTCATAATATTCCGCTGATTGTTTTGATCCATTATGCCACTGTCATTATCAAAATAGAAGTATGACCCACTGTTGTTTTTGATCTATTATGTTGCTGCTATTATCATTATCAAAGCATGATCCGTTAGTTGTTTGGATCTATTATTCATTGCTGTCATTAGTCGATCAAAAGCATGCTTCACTATTTAAATTGAAAATGCCCGTTGCCATTTTAGTTGTTCAAAGCATGTCCCGTAGCGTTATGTAGTCGAATATCACCGCTGTTCTGTTAGCTAGTCGAATGTAGGGTTAGTAATTATTCTCTACTGCGTTATTTGTTGTTTAAAGAGCATGATTAGTAGCCCGCTTATACTGCCATGTCCGTCATTTAAAAGCATGCCACCTTGTCCAGTTTTTGATGCTTTACTAGTGCTTATTTACGTTTAAGAAGCATGCCTCGCTATCTATTATTCACCGCCGTCTATGATCGATAAAATGTATGTTCGTCGTTCTGTTTCAAATGCTTTACTGCTATAGATAACTGGCAATATACTCGTTCATTGTTCTGTTTTCCAAATTTTGCTGCTATATTCACGATCGTTAAATTGCACATTTCGCTGTCCACCTTGTGATTTGCTACTATTTATTTCCTCTCTAAGGAGCATGATTCGTTGTTCTACTTTTCGTTGTTATCATACGCTGCTCACTCTTGCTTAATAACATGATTTTGTTTAATAGTATGAATTCATTTAATAGCTTCACTTGTTCAATAGCATGACCTAGTTGTAGCATGATTCCACTTAATAGCGTGATTTCGTTATTAGCATAATTTCGTTATGATTATGATTTCGTCAATAGCATAAGTTCGTTTAATAAGATGGTCTCGCTTAATGGCATGACCTTGTTAAATAACATGATTTCATTAATAGTCTGTTATTCACTTTATTTAGTTTTGATGATGAAGCATGCCAATGAATTCCATCATTTCTTATGCATAGTTAAATTATGTGAGTTGGATAATTATGCTTTAGTTAATTTCAACTTATCCGTTGGCATGATATCATAGCATTCTATTCCTTGCTCCCCTTATGTGTTATACTATGCTATTTTATTGTGAATTCTTAAAATATCGTTGTTTGGTAGTCACGTATGTGCTAGTGTAGATAGAAGTGTCCTCATGCATGTACGATAATAGAAACAACTACACCTTGGGATGGTACCCATACGCTTGAGTGAGGAAAAAGACACAAAAGAAAATGATGTTACCTTTCCCTTGTCGGGACTACGAGACTGTCTACCCTAGGTAACTAAAGCCGACAAAGATCTACTCTCCTGCCACAGATTCTTCCAACCTATAGCACACGCAGCGAGCACATCCAGTTAATGGCCCAGCGCTTGCGCGCAGCATGAGGACCATTCCACCCTCGCACCCATGCGCCAACTCGATCCAACCTAGCGGCTTGATAGCTCGCCCATGGTCTCCCGGCCCACGGCTCGTCATCGAATGCATCTCGCAATATCCACTCCAGTTAGCGCATCCTGTTAGCACGCCCCATCAGCCATTCATGCCTGATCCAACCCCACCCGACAATGCGCCCATTCGAGTGCACTTGTCAGCACCTGCTCGCGCGCACCCGATCTAGCCCACGCATATGACCTGCGATCGCTTCCGCCGAGTGAGCGCAGCCCAGCCCAATGCGCGTGCAGCCCAGGCCCAGCATGCTTGCTGCACGCTCCCACTGTCCTTTTGACTTTAAACCTTAATTTTTTGAGTTTTCTTGTGTTATTTCGGCCATTTTACATTATTTTAGGGTTAACTTAATCTTTGCGTATTCAAACAAGTGTAAGACACCATTTGTAAGGGGACTTTTGATGAATTAAGATTTGAGGGCTTTTAGTTTGTGAGGTTTATCTTCTTTAAGAAGAATTGGGTCTCTTCATGCATTCATCTTGAAAGATTAGGTTTTGATAGCTTTGGTTCAAACAACCAGTTTGGTTAGGGTCAAGCTGCTCTTCTGATAACTCTGGTTCAAGTCGATAGGTTTGGCTAGAGTCAAGTTCCTTCCCTGATCTTGACTTGTAAAATGATCACTTGTCAATTTCGTGTTTGTTGTTGGGCCTAGGGTTCCTTAATACCCTAGGTTTGCATTAGTTGGTATCAGAGCGTTGACTCAAACAAATTCAAGGTGCTATTTTTGAATTTCTTGTTATCAATTTCTTCACTATCTTTCTTTGTTCTTTTCAATTATCTATATAAACAAAGTTCTTTCATTTCTTTCGACTATCTTGATCTTTTCGATCCTCTATCGTTATCAAGTTTCTTTATTTTAGTCTTTTCATTCAGCCATCCAAAAAAACGTTGATCCTTTCGATTATTCTTCAATATAAAAAAGTTAGCCTTTTATTTCAAAATTTTGAAAATTCAAAAAAAAGGAAGGCATAGTCAAATTTTTTTTGAAAATACCTAATTGGATACATCTCAAAGAGTACAATTCACATATCCAATCTTTGGTCTATTTCTGTCACTTGTTAGAAATTTTTGGGAAAAAGTTTCTTTTTTGGGAAAATTATTCAATACTTTACCCAAATTCAAGTTATTGGCATCTTAAGCTAATTAATCACAATAAGTAGTTGAATTTTTAATCAAGTTTGGAAAGTTGGATTAAAAGTTTGAATTTTTCTTGATTTATGTTTGATTGAAAAAAATTTCCCTTTTTCTTGATTGAGTTGCTCCGTAAAGATCTTAAAATAGGGAATGAGTGGTAAAATGCAAGAGTATGAGCCTATTATTATAAAAGTCACTCAAGAGCAAACACGAATTGGAGTGATCATTATTCGAGTGAAACACGTGAGCGAGCGAGAAAGGACCTTTACTTTACGCACCTCTATTTATCGCAATTTAATTTATTGTCAGTTACTTTACCACAATTTAGTTTACCGTAATTTGCTTTACCAAAATTTACTTTTTTGCATTTACTTTATGGCACTTCCATTCTGCATTCAATTACTTTCCTTTTTGCAATTTTATTTTAATTTACCTTTCGGTTAATGCTTGTAATTTCTTTTCTCTTTACATCCACTTGCTTGTCTTGTTAATCCAACATCATGAGTAAAAGTGGAGAAGACACAAATGTTGGCATGGGAATGTTCACGAGGGATATGCAAGCCCTCAGTCAAAAGATGGATCGTTTGGAGACAACAACATCAACACATGGTCAAGAAAGGAGAAAATTTGAAATAGGAAAGTTTGAGGATGAAGTAGTAAATAGCCAAAGGAGAAGAGATTTCTCTATAGATAGAAAGGATAGTAGCTTGAACAACATAAATGAAAATATACCACCTTTTTAAGGAATCAGCAATCTGCATACTTACCTAGAATGGGAGCGTAAAGTGGATCTCATACTTGGATGCAAAAATTTCTCAGAAGAAAAGAAAGTCAAGTTGGTAACTTTAAAGGTCACAGATTATGCAAGCGCTTAGTGGGAACAATTTTTAAGGAATCAAAGGAGATATGGAGAACCACCAATTCAAACTTGGAAAAGCATGAAGGCCATCATGAGAAAGAGTTTTGTTCCATTGCACTATCTTAAGGGATTAAGTTGAAAATCACAAGTTGATTTCAAGAAGCTTTATGAGTCTTGCTTGAAGAAGAAACCAATCCCCGCTGCACCATTGAATTCTAAAGAGATGCATGATGATTCGAATGAAGTAAGTCAAGGGAGTAATCTAATCGAAGAAGATAAAGGAAAATAGAGCAACAAATGGAAAGAGGTACACAAGAGGAAAAGTTTGAACTTGGGGAAGTTGAAAAAAATTTGGAAGTTGGAGAAATAAACATAATTAAAAAGTAAAAAGGCGAACGTGAAAAAGAAACAAAAGAGCCATAGAGAGAAAAACCGAAATTAAAGTGAGCAAAAAAGGCAATGAGGAAGAAAAGAATTTGGAGTAAGAGAGAGTAAAATCCGAGAGAGATACGAAGAAAAAAAATAGGGGGAGAGGAGGTAAAATCCGAGGGAGAAAAGGAAAAAAAGGAAATTAGAGTGATTATAAATAGTTAGAAGAGTAGAGAGTTGATTTTAATTTTGTGCAAAATATTTATTTTTCCTCCCATGAGCTAATGTCTTTCTAGTGTTTGTTTCACATATTTTGTAAGGTTATAAAGACATATATCCGAAGGAGTTACCAAAGGACATAACACCACTAAGGAGGATTGAAGATATGTGGAAGGAGTACATCAACATGTATCTATATGTCATTAACAAAGGTAAGGACATTGTGGTTAACAACCCATTGTCAAAAGGGTATGTTTTCACTCTTTAAACTAAGTTATTGAAATTTGAGAATATTAAAATTTGCAAGATAAAGACTTAAGTTTTGGAAAATTTAGGATTAATTGTGAAAAATTTACATGTGTGAATTTTATTGGGAAGTTATGGATAGTTAGTGACAAAGTGGCATGTGTAGATTTCTATAGGAAATTGTGGATTGTTTACGAAAAATTTACATTTGTCAATTTTTATGAGCCTAAAGGATGTTTATATAAGAAAAAAACATTGTGTGCTTAAGCATTATCTTTATGAATTGATATTTGGTGTCTTTATGATCTTAGATGAACTACATGGAGTATGCATGATTTTGAGTGTTGAATTGAAAAATACATGTCACCAAATTCGAATAAAAAAAGGTGATAGTTGGAAAATTGTGTTTAAGATTAAACATGGATTTTATGAATGGTTATTTTTGCTATATGGATTATTCAATAATTCTAGTAGTTTTAAGATAGGGATGAATTATTTGAATAAATCTTTTATTGGGAACCTTTCTATTTAATGCTTTGATGATGATGTAGATTATAGCAAAATTGGGGAATCATATGTTGAATGCTTGGATTTAATTTTTGTTACTCTAAGATAAAATCAATTATATGATAACTTGAAGAAGTGTATACCACATAATGAGTTTACGTATACTAAGGTTGTTCATTCTATTACACATTACTCATCTCTTGAATAGCAATGTCCTTCCTCATATCACTCCTCTTGACCAATCTTCCTCTCCATTTTCATTTCTCCCTCCCTTTCCTTCCCCAAACCAGAATCTGATTGTTAAACTCACCTCAGACAATTACCTGGTGTGGAAATCTCAACTCCTAAATGTCCTCGTTGCAAATGGCTTGGAAAACTTCATTGATGTCTCCTTCTCGTCTCCTCCCAAATTTCTAGATAATATTTCCTTTCAGCCTAATCCTGATTTTTCATCTTGACATCGATTTGACCGTCTCGTAATGAGTTGGTTGTTTGCTTTCCTCTCTGAATCAATACTATCGCAGATTGTTCAATATACTTCAGCAGCTGCTATTTGGGCAGCCCTAGCATGAATGTTTTCCTCCACTTCTCTAGCCCGGATTACGGAACTTCGTGGTCAGCTTCAGCACCTGAAAAATGATGGAGTATCAGTCAATAACTACATCCAGAATCTCACCTCGGTCTGTAATAGTCTTGCTGCGATAGGAGAGCCAGTCTCAAACAAGGATCAACTGATCTACCTTTTTAATGGGTTGGGTAGCGATTACAACCCCTTCGTCGTGGTTGTCTCAAATTGTCCTGTTGAGCCAAGCATCAAAGAAGCTCACAGTCTCCTTCTCAGCTACGAGTTTTGCTTGGAACAGTAGAATGCATCTCTTCAACTTCCTCAGATTCAGGCGAATGCTACAACTATACCTTTTCGCCCTCCTTCTCTGCGGCCAGGTTACCCTACTGACCTTCACGAATACCGTGCTCCACCCCATATATCCAATACCTCTAGAATTCTTGGACAACCCGCCGGCCCACCTAACCAGTTTCGTCCACCTCGTCAAAATGCCTTTCGGCCCAAGTGCCAAATGTGCCATAAAATTGGCCATACTGCAGCCATCTGTTATCACCGCACCAACACCTCATTCTGCCCTCCACCACGTTCCATGAACACTATGATTTCTCCTCCAGTTCCCCACCCACCTCATTATGTGGTCTCTTCTCCAGCTTCCCCCCTCCTCCACCATTGTATGCCTCTACTGAGACTTTGTCCCTTGACTCTGAAGCTTCAAATCATTTTACTCCAGACATGTCTTCTCTGGGAAGTGCCTCTACCTAAATTGGTTCTGATCAAATTTTTGTGGCTAATGGTACGCAATTTCCTATCTCTCACATTGGTCACACATCTATCTTTACACCTCAAAAATGGTTATCTCTTCCAAATACTATTCACTCTCCCTTACTTTCTCGTTGTCTAATAAGTGTAAGCAAACTGTGTCTTGATAATCATGTTCGTGTCTCCTTTTTTCCTTTTCATTTTGAGGTCAAGGATTTGACATCCCAGACCATCCTCATGCGCGAGTCCCTTCGTGATGGCCTCTACTCTTTGTCTTCTTCACTCCCTTCATTGGCGATGTCAGCTTCTACCTCTCCTTCATCTTCACAGTGGCATCAACGACTGGGTCATCTGCCCAACAAAGTTTTTAAATCTCTGTCTTCTTTATGTACTTTTCCTATTTCTTCTAGAACTTCTTATGATTTCTGTACGGTTTTCCCATTAAGTAAAATTCATAGATTACCATTTCGTGATTCTCTCTCTCATGCTTCCTCTTCATTTGAACTTGTGCATACCGATCTATGGGGGCCTTCTCCAGTTATTTATGTAAATGGCTTTTGTTATTTTTTATTGATCATTGATGATTTTAGCGTCATTACATGGGTTTTCCTCCTAAAATCTAAAGATAAAGTCCCCTCTGTTTTCAAAAACTTTTGCGCATTTGTCCAGCATCAATTCAACAAAAACATACAAACTGTTCGTTCTGATTGGGGTGGTGAATTCTGCCCTCTCTCTTCTTTCTTCGAAACAATGAGTATCTCCCATAAGCTTTCATATCCATACACTCCGGCCCAAAATGGCCGGGTTGAGAGGAAAAATCGTCATGTGGTTGAATGTGGGATTTCCTTGCTGTTCCAAGCTGATCTCCCATCAGTTTTTTGGTCATATGCTTTTGTGACGGCTGTTTATATTATCAATCGTCTGCCTACTCTTATACTTCTAAATGTCACACCATTTGAATGTCTATTTCATTCCAAACCTGAGTATACCCAGCTTCGTGTGTTCGGCTGCTCTTGTTATCCCAATCTTAGGCCATACTGCTCTTCTAAATTACAACCCCGCTCTCGTGAATGCATATTTTTGGGGTACAAGTCTAATCACAAAGGCTATCTTGCCTATCTTCCCTCCTCTGGTCGTATCTATATTTCTTAGGATGTCATTTTTAATGAATCTTCTTTTCCCTAAAGTAAACTGCTTCCATCACCCTCTCACTTCTTTACTCCCACTCCTCTTCCGTCTATTTTCCCTACAAACCTCCATCCTAATCCTCCACCTGTTCCTCCTCCTTTGCCACATTATTCCTTCTCCTCTGTGCCACAAAATTCTCCTGTTCCATCTTCAAGTACTCCTTCCTTTTTCTCTTCTTGTTTCTTCTTCTCCACCTAATATTCATCAAATGATCACTCGCTCCAAAGCCGACATTTTTCGTCCAAAAGTTTGGTTAACACAAACTACTGTTGCTCTTGAATTATCCTCCTATATTCAAGCTTCCAAGGATCCTTGCTGGGTCCAAGCCATGACTGACAAAATGAGAGCTCTTCATTCTAATAACACCTGGTCGTTAGTTCCCCTTCCTCTAGACAGCTCTGTTATTGGGTGCAAGTGGGTCTTCAAACTTAAAAAAAAATGAAGATGGGACTATCAATCACTACAAAGCACGGCTAGTCGCAAAAGGATTTCATCAGGTCGACAGTGCAGACGAAGAGTTTGACCGAAAAACAACACAGAGAGCACCTTGGATTTTTGGTTAAGTGAGCGGTCGAGGAAGACGAAAGTGGTCAACCAAAAAAGTGCAGAATACACAACGACCTGTTTTTAACGGTCGGGTGTGGTCGACCAAAAAGGAATTGGTAGACTGAATTTACAGAGTCTATAAATATAGGACTCTCCATAGCTCATTCTAACGAACCGGGAATTGAGATGAAGCCCTGCCAAATTTGAGACTCAGTATCAAATCAATATTTGAGCGTCTAACCTAACTCTCCATACTCCCAAACATGAGTTTTCTATTTGGGAGAATTAGGAAGCTTTGTAATTTTCATTTTGCAATATTTGTACTCCAATGAAAAGGGTGATGCCCTATAAATTAGTCAAGTGAAGGGTGATGCCTTATAATAGTCAAAGAGAAAAGGGTGATGCCCAAAGAAAGAGTTAATTGTAAAAGGTTTATTTGACACCCGTGAAGTCAAACATTGTCAACTGGGGAGGTTGGACAATTAATGATCTCCAATTTGGAAGCTTGGAGAGCAGATGTAGGCGAGATTTGCCGAACCGCATGAACAACATTGTTTGCACTCTCTACCCCTCACTCTTTACATTTATGCATTGTTTGTTTATTCATATGCATTAAATCACTTAGGGTTTAGAAAATTGAATATGGCACGAAAAAAATTAGAATGCCAACACCCCCCCCCCCCCCCCTTTTTCAAGAAAGTGGCGAAAATAATTTACATGCATAAATTTTCATGAAACAAAACTTAAGATATGTAATAAATTCTTGTCAAGATTTGTGTTCATTTCTATTAAATGTAAAAAGGAAATAATTATAAATACTTTAGTCAATTTAAAGATGAGTTTTATTATAGTTATTTTATGTGAGATTTCATAAAGTGTTCAACCGCAAAGTTTAAAAAAGTATGGAAATATATTTAATAAATTGCGTTATACTAACCTTTGAATTCAAAAGAGGTTTTCATAAAGACTTTCTTCGTATGATTTTATAAAGGATCAAGTTTTTCTATAAATGTGTGTGTATATGTAAAAATAAAAATAAAAAACTTAACGTTTTGGGGTGTTACAACTTCTATTAAAGATGAACATGAGAAAGTCATAAATAAGATCTAAAACATTAATGAAGATAAAAGAACAAATATACATAGTAAAAGGGTATACTTGTTAGGATCTCAAATTGATCCGAAACAGATTGGGAAACGATCTATATAATAACTATCAGGCATTGAAATTGGAAGGGTAAGATTTTAATGAGTTAATTAATTATTAAATAATTATTCTTTATGGAAATTATGATCTTTCTCCTTTTATTACTAATGACATGCTTTTTTGAATCTCATATCACGTCTAACCATCCGGGGAGTTGACTGCTTGGGAAACAAGGAGAGATTCAACAAATTATGGGATGACATTTTGCTAGAATTCTAGAATTTTGAGTGATCAAACGACGGTATGCGCAAAATTTTAGTTTTTACAATGAAAGTTTACAAAAGGAATTTTAGTTTTAACATGGGAAATAAATTTAGGTTGTGAATGTTTTGATTCTATAATGGATTAGGGAAGGAAGAATATAATTTCTATTAAAAATTGGGGAGGTGATTAGGAAAGAGGTTCGGTTGAGAAAGCATGTAAAATTCGATAGTTTCTTTAATATTTAATGTACAGATTTGAGTTTTAATTGGGAAAATGATACATAAGGATAGGATTGGATTTGGATTCAGGAATCAATCATTGTCATAGCTGAAAATTTGATCAAATGGGTAAGTCAATTTTGATTTCTCCTCTCCTATATTTGAATGGAAATTGAGTACTTTTGCACAAAAATGAACTCGAATATGTTTCTAGTATGTTTTTGGATAGATTTAAGTCAGTTAATAAGATGAAAGTTGAAATTTTTCATAGATGTGGGGTGGCTCCTCAACCTAATAGTCAACCAGGTGTATGAACAATCGACCAGAAAGTGACAAAACTGTTGCTAGTCAAGGACTGGTCGACTAGTCCTTGATGGGGTCGATCAGACCAAAAACTGTTCTACCTAGCGTTTTCTTGGTCTACCGGTTTGGTCGACCGGACACTCCCAAGGTTGACCAGAAAGTGTTTTAAAGTTGGATTGTTTCTGTAAGATACATGAGTTGGTTCCTATCCCAATTATGAGTTCAAACAATTATTTTGAGAGTTTGATATGACTTCTAATGAAGGTACAATGTTAGGTATCATGATGGATGAGTTGAATTGATTGGATTATTTGGGGTGTTGGATTTGGATTTCACCCATTTGATATGGTACACTAGTTCGAAGTAGTGGTTTATTTTTATGTCCAACACTGCATTGTTTTCTAAAATATTATTTTGATATGTGTTCTCATATAAAATGACATGTCTATTTATATGGCTCGTCATTTTTGAATTGTATATATATATTTATATTCACTGGACATGTTTTATTCGAGTATGCACATTTATGTTATTGATATCTTAGTTGTATGAACCAAGTTTAATCAACATATGTGGGGATCCTTTTTTTTTTTTTTATGCACATTTGACCATAGGATGATGCATTTGTTTGTTGTTAATTAGAGTAATTGGACAACTCTACGTGTCGTATCCCTAAGCACAAATCCCTAAATTTGATCAGGGTTATTTGTGACTTTTGCGACCACCGAGTGTCAACATTATCATTGTTTATGTTTATGGCATGGTGTATTCGGAGTCCGTGAGTAACTTCATTTTCACTGAGATTTTCTTATTTGACAATAGAGGCCTATTTTACGTATATACCACATTATAATAGAAGGTTTCGATACTTGCCCCACTATGTTTTTCTACTCAGTTTTATTAAATGTTTTAACATATTTTGAAAATAATCATAAATCTGGATATGTAACATTTTAACAAAATTCTCTTATCGGATTCTCTATTCTCTCTCAATGCAACCAACCTCTTGTTCAAATGTTAGAAGTAGGCTAGGGTTGAAAAATATGTATTTTATAGGGAAAATGACAAATTAACCATAATTGTTTACTATTGGTGACAAACCAACAGTCATCTTTTTTTCTAAAAAATTAACCACTGACGTATGGAAAAAATACAAAGCCAATATCGCTGTCATGTTTGTCATTAACAAGATGACATGGAGCCGCGGGGGTTTGTAGACAAACCGCCGCGGCTCCTTGGTTTTCTAAGAAAAGAGGGCCAAATTTGGCTTGAAGCGCTGCGAGGTCTCAAGAGATCGCCTCGGTGTGATACCAAACCCGTGGTCTCTTAAGACGCAGCCGCGGTGTCTTGAGACGCCGCTGCAGTCTCTTGAGACTCCGCCGAGGTGGAATCTCAAGACACCGCGGCGGTCTCTTGACACACCGCGGCGGTGTACTGGCCTCGGTCTTTTAACTCAGCGGTACACATAACTGCTGTTGTCCTAGGGCTTGGTCATTTTCACCGCGAACAAACAATGAAATCCTCTCGACGAGCTATTTTCACCGTGAACAAACAACGAAATACTCTCGGCGAACAACAAGGTCATACATTCGATCACAATGTATTCCCGAGCAAAGAAATTGGCACTCAAGCGTGGGAAGTCAACGGTGGAAGCTATCCAAACCGCGGTGGTGGAAGATGATCAACCTGCGTCGGTGCAACACGAAGAAACCACCGATGATGGAGAAACCGTTGCACACTCGCAATGGCAACCTGAACCCGAGCCTGAACAAGGAGAAGCCAAAAGCTCATTGGTCTGGTTCCAACCTGTTACAGCGGGTTTCCAATCCAAACTATTCAGGACAACATATGCCAAAACACGATATGAAGATGATATACAACAGCGTGTAATTATTGTTTCAAAAATAGTAGATTTTGACTCCTTGGTAGGAATGAGAATTAAACAATTGTTGAAGATGCTGGATTAGGCGGGTTGTGCCGGATGAGGGGCAGTTATTAGGAGATGATTATTAGAATGTTTTACGTAAATTTGGAACTGTCCACCCAGCCATTAGAGGTACCAATGTACATTTTTGGACGGGAGTTGAGGTTGTCTCCCAACGATCTAAATATAATGCTTAGATGTGTACTAGACGGGCCAAGCGAACAATATTATCACGTGTCTCCGGATCTACCATTCATCAACCGAGGAGAAGGGCTAGCAGTGCTTAGATTGTTGCACCGGGATCCCAAGGTTGCCGAGTACGACAAGTCGAAGGGCAATGAGTTGAATGCCATAGCCCGATTGATCCACCTGATCACAACGTACACGATTTTGCCTCAGGATGGACATCGAGACAATGTTAGCTGCATGGATCTTTATTTGCTAGAGAAGGTGTTCACTAAAAAAAGGTGGACATTGGATACGTCATCTTGAACCACATGCACGAGGGGCTCAACAACCCAGCCAAGAACCTGTTGTACAACTGGCTCATCCAGAGCATCGTTGAGCACTATGGGGTACCCATCTTGGAGAAAGAGCCAAGAATTAAAGAGTCGGCTATTGATGTGTACAACAAATTAAAAGTGGACCGAATGAGGATCATCCAAGTTGGAGGGGATTTGATGGACATCTTCAAGAAGTATGTTGTACCAAATACTCGGAAGACCATGGAGACGTGCGCAGTTCTTGGGGGAAAGCTGATCGGCGATGATTACGTCATCATTAATATTATTTTCCTGGAGCAAGTCAGGATGCCAGATACAATGAGAAGCCTTTTTTGTATCTTAGTGTATAAGATTTTATCTTAGTACTCATCCGAACTTATATGCAATGTCATACGGTCAACGACGAAGACGTATTCGCGTTTCAATAGGAAAACCGTCTACTCACATTAGGGTGGATTCACGTAAGAAACCATCTGGCTTCTCTGGGTTGTCGTTCATGTTTACTGATATATCGTATTCGTTGTTTACTTTTCAGACACACCCAAAGCATGAGTTGTTTATGTTGTCCGTTGACCTCTACACTCAATATGCTTACTAGCAATTGATGCTGGAAGTAATCTCCATCATCGTAACTCCCACTGACAAAGAGCAGTATATATTTTCCCTTGTGTAAATTCATAATATTGCTTTCCACGTATTTTACCAGCAATTGTTCTCTTTGCATTGCAACCCGTACGACGTCTTGCAGTGTACGAGTGAGGGGATGAGGGTGATGCGACAGTGCACTAATCAGGAACAATTCCACGAGCATGACGTTGCAACCTATGAGTATGAGGGTCCGTTGTTCGACAGAGCAGATAACGTATTCCTTGGCCCGCAAATTGTCTGTTGCGGCCAAGGATTTGCGGCCGAAACGGACTAAAAAGAAGAAGGCGGCGTAGGAATTTATAGTTGCTTTTGTTGTAAAATATGTGTACATTGAGTTATATGTTTGGCTTAAACATTATATGTTGGATGAAAGGAGAATAGTAGAAAGGATGAATTATATGTTTGGATAATACTAGATGAATTATATGTTTGGATAATACTGGAATTACTTGAGATTTTGTGCAGGATATATAAGATTAGCTTTGGGGAAGTAAAGAAACAAAGGAGACTTTGGCAAAATTTTTATAAATTGGGGTGAGGATACATGAAAAGTAAATCTTACATGACCTAAATCAAGTACATAATTAAAGACAAGTGTATGGAGAAATTTGGGTGAATTCAGTGCAACAATTTCAGCAAGTCGCGGCGGTTTGTGAGCAAGCCACCACGGCGTTGCACAAACCGGAGCGGCTTGTCATGGTACCTGTAATCAATTTCCATGCATCCTCCACAACCAAATACATGGAACCAATATATCAATTCAAATTGCTCAAACGAAACAAATTCAAATTTATGAAACCAATTCAATATTTACAATTATAGCGTACAATACAATCACATATATATAAAACCTAATCTATCAAAGTAATGTATCACGGAAGGTTAAGATCCACATTTGTGTATGTTTGTGTTTGTGGACCTTGCGCATCATCCTTCTACAAAACACATTGCAAATGAAATTAGCATAGTTCAAATAACACTTGAAAACGTAAACGTGATAATGGGCTCACCTGCATCTTAGGAACTCTGTCGGGAACTATGTTAGATACTCTCTCGAGGTCTGTCTCCGAGACTATGGAAGGAATTGTCTCGGGGGCTGTCTCGGGGATTCTGAAACCTATAAATGTGCTCTCCAACCTTCCTCTGCCGCCTCTGTCTTTGCCTCTGACTCTGGCTCTGCCTCTCTCTCTGTCGCCTCTTCCGGCCCCTACATTGGACTCACCTCCATCTTTGCACGTGCGGGAATTGTGCCCCACACCCCCACACCGGCGACAAGTCATGTTCATATGTCTTCTGGGCAGCACTGTCCAGCTTAGGGCCTTGTCCACATCCCGTATTTCATGTTTTCGCTGCATTCCTGAAAGCCTTTTAAATGGCGGAGGGATAATTGGATCAAGATTCGTCACAGGAGGCCACTCTATTTGTCCATTGACGAGGCAAACAAAGTGAGAGTACATCGCCATGTATGTTTCCCAATGATAGCTCACATGCACAAATTCTACAAGAGATCTCTTCATAAAGTGAATGCACGTGACTGCATGGACACACGGGATGCCGGTCAACTCTCACAGTTTAACAGGTATAAGTACGCCTGTCCAAATCGACAGAGTACTGTTCGTTACCGTTGCTGACCTCAAATTAGGCAGCTCCTGCAAACTGGGGGCTCCAATTTCGATCGGTAAGTTGTAGTTTGGCGAGCCGGTTGTTGATCATTGGACACAAAAAGTCTGTCAAGCGAGCCATCTTTTCAATTTTTTTCACGATCCTATCCATAATGCCCTTTCGAATGATCTCGAACATACTTAGACTCGGTTTGTCCTGGGCTGGTAGGATGTAGGCGTTGAACGACTCGCTGAGGTTGTTCAGGCTTAAGTCTCATTTAAGGATGAAGCAGAAGATATGTTTGGCCCATCATGTCACATCTATTCCTCGTATATAGTTGTGGGCCGTAGGGTTAAGCAATAATAATTTCTCCATCTCTCTCTCAAACTGCCTCATTGTTGTGGCTCTAGATGCGGCCCGCATTGCATCCTTTAACAACCTGCCTTTAAATTGTTTTTGAAAATTTTCATACAAGTGTCAGATGCAAAACCGATGGTCCGTTTGCCCTGCCACGTCTTTGACAACTAGCACTAGCCCCTGCAACGATTTATAATATGAGTCAGACATTGGTACAAAATACATAATATAAACACAAAAGTCAAAAGCAATCAACCGCACCTTTTGTCAGTTAGAAATGATTGTCCATCCATTGCCAGATGGGGTGTTTAGATCGTCGAACAACAATTCCAGAAACCAGCTCCACGAAGCCCTATTTTCTGCTTCAACCATGCTACAACAATCGGATACATTCTATCGTTCCCGTCGATGGTGACAGTAGTGAGCAACTGGCCAGGAGTCGCTCCCTTCAAGTGGCAACTATCCAAACAAATAACCGGTCTACCACAGTTCTGCACGACCATCTTGCATGTAGCCAAACACATGTACATCATTTTAAATGCACTCATGTCCAAGTCAATGTGTACCGAGCTTCCTGTATTAAACCTCCGAATCTCCTCGGCATAAGACCATATGAGCTTGTATTGCTCATTGCCATAATCTTCGTTAATTTTTTTGGCCACATTTCTTGCCCTTCTAGCAAGGCTGGGTGTGATGTTGAAGTTGAAGTCCTTCTTGACTGTCTCAATTAAGGAAGAAAGTCTCAGTCGATCTGACTTTTAAATCTGTCTAAGTAATACGTTGCCACTAATTTGGTAGTGGCATGACAGCTTTCCATATTTCTCAAGCAAGTGTGAACGTCATTGTAGAACTTTATTTGAAACGTCATTTCACCTTGCATTTTTTAGGCGTGCAGCCGCCACCTACATCCTTCCTAGCAGATAGCCCTCCACCGATGAGCGTCACTGTGGGTGAATTTTATCCCGTACTCATTCTTCAATGCATGATCGACAATTTTTTCTCTAATTTTATTTAATGAACTGCACTTTTTGCCAAGGCCTATACCAGCGAACGTGCATTGTGCTTGTGGTGGGCGTCTAGACCTACTTTCGACCATGTCAATGTCTTCATCACTAGTGGATTGACATAATGAACGAAGGTCCTCATCGTCCTCCTCGTGTAGAGTTGCTGAGACAGAATACAACACAATTGCAGTTTCATTTCCAATTCCACGTACCTCATTCTCATTAGCCAAAAATGTGGTTGTGGGCCCCACTTCAACTTGATGGTTAATAATAGATTCTTCAACACTCAAAGACGCCATTTGCTTTTCAACAAATTCTTCAACTTTGCCAAAATGCCGTTCTCTTCAGCTCTCAGAATTCTCTAGGGTTTGCTAATCGCTGACAAAATGTCTGAGAATATCGCGAGGAGTTCACTGTCTACTTATACAATTCGAAGCCGAGGCCAGCAAACCACGACGGGGTCTCAAGGCACCGCGGCTGTCTCTTGAGACACCGTGGCGGTTCAGGACAAATTTGACCCTCTTTTCTTGGAAAACCACGGAGCCGCAGTGGTTTGTCTACGAACCACCGCGGCTCCACATCAGCTTGTTAACGGCAAACATGACCGCGATGTTGGCTTTTGTAATTTTTCCATACGTTAGTGGTTAATTTGTTAAAAAATAAAGGATAGTAGTTGATTTGTCATTGATCGCAAACGATGATGGTTAATTTGTCATTTTCCTTAAATTAAACTTTAAACTATGAAAAATAAATAAAGCAAACCTTAAAGTTATGTTTTCCATTAATAAACAGATCCGGACGATCACGACAACCCTCGGACGTCCGGACTTTAATTAGCAGACGACCGCGACAACCCAAATTAACTAATTTTAACGTAACAAAAATTACCAAATTAATTCAAAGTATCAAATTAATCCAAATTGATTCAAATTACCATATGTAATGTAATTCAAATTACTATATATAATGAAATCCAAATTACTAAATTAATTTAAATTACTATATATAACGCAATATAAATTATCATATTAATTCAAATTATTAAATTAATTCAAATTATCACATGTAATGTAAACTAAATTACAATCTAAATTAAAAAATTAATTGAATATGTAACATAATCCAAATTATCTCATTAATTCAAATTAATCCATGTTACTAAATTAATTCAAATGAATTATAATTATTTTAAATTACCAAATTAATTCAATAATTTGAACTAATTAATTTGGATTGCATTATATATGGTAATTTAAATTAATTTGGTAATTTAGATAATGTTATGCTTGATGATTTGAATTAATTTAAATTAAATAATTAGATTTAATGTTGTGGACGTGCCATGGTCAACGACTAATTAAAGTGATGACGTTTGTGGTAGCCACAGTAGTCTGCTAATTTAAAGTGAAGACGTCCTCGAATTGCTGCGGTCGTTCATTAATTAAAATGCAGACGCCCGGTGTTTGACGCACCTGTCAGAACAAGTTTTTAACGAAAAATATTATTGAAATGTTTGTGTTATTCATTTTTTATAGTTTAAAGTTTAATTTATTAACAAAAATAATTTCATATTTAAGTTGTTACTTATTCTATAGTTCATAATTTTTTTTTTGTTAAATCCCAAAAATATACTAAAAGAATCAATTACTATGTATCAAATCTATGCTAGTAAAAAACCAAATAATTGTTCGTATGCTTGATATTTTTCAATTAGATACTACTAAATTTATTGTATGTTTTTAATTGATCCGTAATTAGTACGTATTTTTTGTTTATAAAAATGCCAAATAATTTACAAAATTATTAGTAACAGCCTTGCACTTTTTTCAATACATAATAATAATTAATATACTTTTTTAGAAATGCCAAATAATTTGCAAAACTGTCGGCATTTAAACTACCATGTTCCATTCAACCCAAGAAAGATTGAATCTTTAGTTAACAATAATCCTAATTCCTACAGAAATTTTCAGATAATGCGAATTGATGAGAAAAATAATTGTCATTGGGGAAAGTCATAGCGTATTCCTCCTGTTTCCATACTGCAATGCTTAATCATGGGGGAGTGGTGAGAGACGCGGAGCAGAGTGGGATATGGAGGAATAGAGAGAGGAACCAACAATCCACCAATACTGGGGTCTCCACTGCATGAAAGGAATTTTTCTCTGAAAATTTCCGTTTCATTTTCCCTCTTGAGTCATCCTCTACGAAGCTCTTTTTTCCCCACGTTCTGGTTCTGGGTTTTGGGATTCCGGCTCTCTGGGAATCGATGTTTAGCTTGGTCTTCAATGGTGGCGATTAGCAATTGGTTTCCTGTTTGGTTGGGCCACTTTCTCGATTGCATGGGGTAAGTCTTCGTTTTCTGCGAAACTTGGTGAATAAAATCTGTTATTTTGATGATGGTTTACGGAAGGATCTGTCGAAATCTGTGCCAGTTAATGGACGATAGCCCTTGTTTTTTGCTTTGTTGAGTTTCTTCAAATATTGTTTTTTTTTGCCTTCCGGATTTGGTCATTTTCTCAAACAGCTAGACTCATTATCTTTCCTTTTTGGGATTTTTTTAATTTCACTTCATAGTCACCTGTTTCCTTTTCCTCTCTCTTTTTGGCCAATATCTAATTGAAATTTTCCATATTAGATGCTAAACACTGATGAGATTGCGTTGATGTTATCAAATATTAGAGATTGCCAGTTATATCAATCTCAGTGGATGTGGGAGATTGCCCATCCCATCATTTTCAGTTGGCAATAATCTGTGTTGAGCGATCGATTCCTTGTTCTGTTCTTTTTTTTTTTTGGCTGGAAATGAGCTAAAGCCGAAGGGATGGGTTGTTTGGACTGTTCCTCTGAATAAACTATTCCATTCTTACTGTTTTCCGTGCAGCTCTTAACCGTTCATGTTCTTGTTTTCAAGCAGATTGCAATTTGTGGTCAGTTCTTGGTTTACATTTGGTAGATGTTTGAAACAATCGATGCATGCGGTGGAGAGAGAATAAAAGAGGAATTTAGAGAAAGAGAGAGGGTCTTTATTTGCTCTAAGTTTCATTTTATAGGTATTGTGCATGGATTAACTTGGTTTTTAACGGAGCAGTGGTTGTTTTGGATCCTGCACTAAACCAATACCCATTACGGCTGTGGATGAGCCTTCAAAAGGGCTAAGAATTCAGGGCCAGTTGGTGCGGAAACAGAGCAGTGAATTTTGGAGCACCAGCACTTGTGATCTTGACATTTCTACTTTTCAATCCCAACAGAGCATCTCATCCGTTAGCGTGTCAAATTGCACTCCTAATAATGCAAGTACCACTGCTCCCTTTACGCATCCCAACTTCGTAAATCATGGTAAGTTTTCAACTGGTATTGGAATTATTTATTAATTTCATTTATTTTCAAATGTAATGTGACCAAAAGCTATAGTTTTACAACCTATACACTCTTGAAAAAAGACTTGGAACATGAAGATGAGATTATCATTTTTGGAATCCATCTTGGGTTTTAGATACATAGCTATCTCAAATCCTCATCCCAAAGGGGCCCATATTATACATAAATCTCATGTGTACAAAATCCGCTTCCTCTAGAAAGAAGGTTTACTGAATCTATTCTGCCGCTAGTCTCTCGCACGCCTCCGGACTCGGTTACAGTCCTAGATAGAAACACTTCTATATGCAAATAACCAACAATCATCCCATAGGTGCCTTCCCTTCCTCGCTCTTGCAATTTATATTCCCTCGCCTCCTCAACCACACACATCTCCCACTAACACTGTTGCACCACTAACTTGCCATATCAACAAGTCACAAAGAAGACAAGAATAAGTGGTGCGGATGTGTAGATTGGGATGATCAACAAGCTGGATATGCAAACAGTTTTGAGGATTGTATTGGATCAGGTACCGTAATCAAGTATATGACTGATGATGTTTTTTTTGGGTTGCTGACACAACTCATCAAATGGAGACCGGATCTAAGATTGATTGTCACTTCTGCTACTTTAGATGCAGAAAAATTTTTGTGAGTATTTTTTTACAATTCATCTGACAGGGCTAAAGGTGATACGCTTATTTTCTTGACTGGTCAAGAAGAGATTAATTTGGCATGTCAATTGCTTTATGAGAGGATGAAAGGACTAGGCAAATATGTTTTAGGATTTATTATCCTACTTGTCTACCGTGTGCTTCCTATAGAAATGCAATCTAGAATTTTTTATCCTGCTCCTCCCATATCGGCAAAGCAGCAACCTGAGTAAACTAGAAAACAGAATCGCTTCAATGAAGTTAAGGAGGCTAAAAGAAATATTATGGTTCTCAGCCATGGTCGACCAACAAGCCGAGAAGAGATAGCTTCTACATGTACAACAGTTGTGAACTTTGTAGTCAGAACCCTAGCAAGTGCTTCCACTGGAAATTCCTTTCAATCTGCAAGAATTTACACCAAAAAGATGATCAAGTTGAGGTATGTGAGGATGTTCTTTCCATTGATCCTTACAAGTTATTTTGAGAGGATTTTCAACCTTGAGGACAAGGTTGATTTGAAAGGGTGGGCTATCATGGGTTGGGCCATGAGTCCATTAAACGCACACATGGCACTTGACAGCTAGAGGGAATATTAAGTGGAAAGGGAGAGGAGAAAAGGTGTAGAGTGAATGAATACTTTGCTTTTTTCCTTTTTTCTATTTCTTTCACTTTCTTTGCAGAACTTCGTCCTCTTCTGGGTAACTTTCTTACTTCAGCATGAATATGAATAGAAATTTCTTCTATTTCTTTTGAGTCCTAAGCAATATGTCTTCCAAACTTCTTTTTCTTTCCTTTACTGTCAACAAAATGCTAAAAGAATGATTGGGACAACAACGTTCATCTCATTTGTATTTTGATACTTGTATAAACCATTGAAAACTTTTGGAGTATTCTTTCGAATATGGAGGCACTCATGACAAGTAGATTATTGGAGTTACAATTTTTCATGTTTATCTATTACCAACGTGGTTGATGTTAAGACAAGATCTTTTTACAAGAAAGGTTGGCTAGAGAATATTTTAAAAAACATTAGCCAGCCCACTGAATTCATCATACTGGGAATATTTATGTTTGGCATTTTAGGACCATTTTTGAATGTTTTGGGGAATTCATGTGCATAGACGTTGCAGGTCTTATTTTATGGAACCAGACCAGGTTTCAGTGGATTGGAGTTGGCAAGTCAACTAATCAAACACCAAAAAGCCGGCAGCCTAGATTGAGGCATGCCTCTCCGAGTATCTGTCTTTTATTGTTTTGCTGTATGACCTGTGATCTTTATTATCTTTTCCAACACAGAATGTTAATCGAGATAAGTTCTTCTATAAATTGTTGAAGTTAAATATTAAGGAAAAAGGACCGAAATTAAGATAATATGGTCTGTAAATTTATCTTTAATGAATTGCCTGTTCCTGTTTTCTCCAGTTGGAATCCTGCTTATGATAGTTTACTTTCTACCAGACAGCGATTTCGCCAGCCGATACCTTTAACTGTAAGATGGCTACTATGGGATTGCATTCTAAGCCACCTGCATAAATTCTTATTTCTGATGAAAAACTATTGAACAGGAAATGGTAGAATCTCTCGTGGAAATATGGGAACAGGAAGGACTATACGATTGAGCAAATGAACCTCGACACATCCTTT
Organism: Begonia loranthoides; assembly: GCA_022433065.1. Lineage (NCBI taxonomy): Eukaryota > Viridiplantae > Streptophyta > Magnoliopsida > Cucurbitales > Begoniaceae > Begonia > Begonia loranthoides. The sequence continues at coordinate 27,308,763 of CM039483.1, forward strand.
TTTTTATCCATATTAACATGTTTTTCTTTACGGTGTCCTTGTACAGTTTGGGGTGAAACAGGAAGAAGGATTGAAAGTGTTGTGCAAGAATTTGCTATCCCTTGTGTTATTCTGACTCTTTTGTTGTGAATATAACAATAATATAATTGTGTACCAAGACATACGGGTTTACCTTTATTTTATGAGCTTCCAATGAAAGGGACAAGATCTTGGGTGTTTCTTTGGCTTGTTATTCGTCATTTTCCAATCAATGTTATCTGTCAATTGTAAATTCTGTCTGAAATGAAGGGTCAAAGCTATTTCAGTCATCTCCTAGGCTTTTCAAGCTTTTATCTCCTAGGCTTTTCAGTTATCGGCAATACAAAATAAAAGATTGACACCAAATATTTACTTGGTTTGGACAAATTTGTCTTATGTCTACGGATACAATACAATCGTCGAGCCATCTTTATTATTCATATCAAGATTACAAGAATTGAATCATCACCTCAAATATATTCTCTCAATCTTTTACTGTTTCTCACACTTTCAACCCTCTGTTCTCTCTACCAGTTACAGAGTAAATTGCAGAAGAAAAAGAAGTCATACACAGAGTAAAACTATATATCACCTTCTATCACTACAGTTTCTAAAAAAAAAAAGAAAAAGGAAATTGTTTTTAACTGTCTCTTGAACTCAATAACAGAAGCTTCTAAAAACTGAGTTTGTAATACCCTGATATTTTTAGTTATCAGGATATTACAGGGTGTATTAGGAGCGTTAAGTCTAGAGGTATTTCCGCCCGTACATGCGATGTAATGGTGAGGATAGGGTAGCTAGGATATTACATTCAGCATGGTTACATGTTATTTTACGACATGTAATAGGGGTAAGTGTTACAGGATAAGAGTTAGCGAGAAAAACGTGAGAAGAGCTGTCTATGGTGTTTTCGGATGCTGTGGACGATTCATGTCATCTGCAAACATATGGAGCGTCGTCCTGAGAGCTTGGGACGACTTGGGGACGCAAAGTCTCGTCCTGACTTCACTGCATTGTGAAGTTTCGGACAACATGCGGACGATACTGCGGACGTGATGTATCGTCCGCACTCAAGTTGCACACACAATGAAGAGTTGGGACGAGACTCAGGACGTGATTTGGCATCCTGAGTACACTATGTCAAAGTGTGGACGAGGGTCCAGATGATGCAGACGAGAGGAGTAGCATCCGCATCGAATCTGTTCTAAACTTGGACAGTTTCGGACGAGTTGGGACACTGCGGACGAGTTGAGGTATCGTCCGATTTGCCTTTGTCCATTTTATGGACACTTTCGGACGACACACGGACGCCACGTGTGGACGCAATATGGCGTTCGAAACTCCCTTGCAGATAGTACGGACAGGACGGGGAAGCCTTTTCCCGTTTGAAGCCATGATTTAGCCTTAGGAGTTTTAGCCTTGCGGACGACATGCGGACGAGACCTATGCATCCACACTCGTCTGAAATAGCCCAGAACCTACGATTAAAATAGCGATAAAAATGATGGAAAATGGTTGGAAATCTTAGAGTAGCCAACAAGAAATCCCCCCTCCCAGCTAGGCGATGACTTTCCTTGCCATAGCCACCCTCCTCTCTATCCTTTGTCCCCCTTAAGCTATCATGTTGTCCCTCTCTCCACCATGGTATCCCATCTCCTCTTCCATTTCTTCTCCTTCTTTCCTTACGTGAGAAGCTCCTGAGAGAATGAGAGTGAGCTGCGAGAGAGTGAGCCCATGAGAGTGGAGGAGAGTTGTGTGAGATGTGTGGTGAGCTAGTGATGAATGGGTGTGAGTTGAGGAGCTGGGAGCTGCTGTCCAGGAGTTGAAGAAGCTGCTGGAGCTTCCATCCTTGCTGGAGTTGCTCCTGAATCGTGAGCTGTTGCTGTCCAGCTGTTGGAGAGCTGTCCCTGCATGCGTTTTTGTCAATGGTACCCGTAGGAAAAGATAGCGTCAGATTAGAAGCAGTGGATGAGGGATTTGCACGCGCGATCTTGCAGTTGGCCAGACTATGTAATGTAAGAAATAATTTGGGTTGTAATCTAATTTAATTAAAGTTTTCTAATTGTAACTAATTGAGTATTTCTTTAATAAAAGATTTTATTTACACTTCTACAGTATTTTAAAATACATGATTTTAACGCTTCCGCATTTTCTATTAAATAAACAATTTTTATAACGAGTTTAACGAATGGTTGGTAGTGATTCGGATTAGGCACACTCTAATACGTTTTCTCAAATTTTAACGCATTTTAAAAAAGAAACGAAAATCCAGGTCATTACAGAGTCAACATTCACAATTTTGCACCTTGAATTAGATTCTTAGAAACAGCTCAAACGATTATATCAAAGCTTCATTAGAGATCATTCATACTTGATATTCAAACTCAGCAACATGTAACACTTTAATAAAGATATCAGCATGATTGTCTTCACTTCCAACTTTCTGAACCTTAATCTGTTCTTGACTAATTACATCTCTTATAAAATGATACTTCCTATTAATATGTTTCGTCCGGTCATGAAAAATTGAATTTTTCATAAGATAAAGAGCACTTTGGTTATCTCAAAAGATAGTCAAATCTAAATTGTTTATTCTAAAATCACCTGCTAAGCCTTTTAACTGTAAGACTTCCTTTACACCTTCACAAGTTGAAAGATGTTCAAATTCAGTTGTGGATAACACCACAACTTCTGCAAATATGCTTTCCAACATATTGCAACTCCATATATTGCAAAAATATTACTAGAAATTGATTTATTTGAATTATTACATCCTCACAGTTAACATCAACATATCTAGCAACAATATTTTTATTTGTTTTGCATCTTCCACACAATAAAGCAACATCTAGTGAATAAGAAATGTATATCATAATCCATTTCAAAGCATGCCAGTGATCCTGGATTTTCTATAAAATGAATTGTGACACTCACAACATAGGCATGATTTGGTTGATTCATTACATACATTATACTTCCCAAAATATTTGAATGTGGTATTCAACCTGTTCATTTCCTTTCAGCTTCAACTTTAGGACTTTAATCATGACTCAACATAAAATGAGCTCCTAAAAGTGTAGAGACTGGTTTAACATTAGTAAAATCGAATCTGTTTAACACCTTTTGTAGATAATTTTTTTGAGACAAAGTAATGAACTTCTCATTTCTCTCTCTGCATATTTCAGTACCAAGAATCTTTTTGGCTTGACCCATATTTTTCATATGAAATTCCTTTCCCAATTTTGTTTTCAAATTTGTTATTTTAGCAATGCTTTTTTCCAGCAATAAGAATGTCATCTACATAAAATAATATGTAGATTAAACTTCCATTACTTCTCCTCTGGAGTAAACACAGTGATCATATTTAATTATCATAAAACCAATTTTTGTAACCAAAACATCAAACCTTTTGTTCCACTGTCTAGTTGATTGTTTTAAACTATATAATGATTTATGCAGCAAGTATACTTTATTGGGATCAGACACTTCAAAACCTTCATGTTGGCTTAGATATATTGTGTCCTCTATATTCCTATCCAAAAAAGTTGTTTTACCATCCATTTGTTCTAGCTCCAAGTTTTGGACAACAACTAGAGAAAGAAACACCTTAATGGAAGTCTGCTTGGCAACATGTGAAAAAATTTCATTAAAATTGACACCATTTCTTTGTGAAAAACCTTTAGCGACAAGCCTCACTTTATATCTTAGTTTTTCAGCTTCATTTGCTCTGTCTTTCATTTTGTAAATCCACTTGCATCCAACAATTTTCTAGGATGCATGTCTGTCAACCAATATCCAAATTATATTTCCCTTCTAGTTCTATCTTTAGTGATCTGATAATCAATGAGCTGATCTTCTTCAGATGGTATTGTCTCGGCAGTGTGATGCCCCGCGTCAAAATCCGTTCTTTCTTAATTTCTTTCTTTTATAGTTTTCGAGAAAAAATTTCTTTTTCCTTTTTATTTACTTTAAACTAATAAATTTTCAAATATCAAATTTGACGTAAAACTGAAGAGTAGAAATAAAATCAGAGTATTCGAGAATAGTTTTAAATGCTGAAATAAGTTTATAGTTCAAAGCAAAATCATACGAAATAACATGAAAATAAGGTTATTTCAAATCCTATCCATTATTAAAATCCTTGCAATTTAAACAAATCATTTATTTCCTTCTTGGGCCATTCACCTACTCTGGTCGTGATTCATCCGGATACACCATAGGCTCCACGGGAAATGCATCATCTTCCACTCCAGGCGTTATCATTTCATTACCTACACCACAAGTAATACGTAAGCCTAAAGGCTTAGTAAGGAAAGGGAATATGTATATGTCATGTATCTCTTTAGTTTACTTGGAATGGGTTCGCCCCAGACCAATTTTTCATTACGTTCATTCATTCATTCATAACTCGTATTTCGAGTCGAAAGTTGAAGGAACACATATTAGATGGTATAGTTTGATCAGCTTCTAGCCCTTTGTGGACTAGATCCGAACTACCCACCCACCCTTCAACTTCCCATTACATCATTCGTTCATCGCGTTCGTTCATTTCATTTTCCTCACTCATGCATGTGAGTACCACCCATAATGGCACTCCCTACTTGTTTCTATTATCATTATGCATGAGACCAACTTAAAAGCAACGATAATGAATAGCGAATATAATTAATTGAAAAGAATTAAAACAATAAACTATACATACGGCACATCTAACAAACAAATATATTCAAGATTGCGCAAAGAAAATAATAGTAACAAATATGTAGCACAACAAATAACATGATTACCTATTCACAAGAAAAACACAACATTTGAAATTAACGGCCACAGGTCATTAGCTCCTACTAAACATGCTACTATCTAATACTTACATGGAAACATATATTTAACGACGAATTAAAATATACTTGATAAATAACTACTTAAATGGGCATGCTTGATGATTGAAGAACAATAAGATAATCAAAGAGTCTAGTAATCAGATACAATTAGAAACATGCTAATAAATTGAAAGCAACTAGTGACGGAACATGCTTATATAAAATCCCACAATTGATCAATTTATCATGCTAGTCAATTGTACAATATGGATAGACAATCCAAAGTAAAACATGCTTGGTTTAAAGTACAATTAAAATGTGTTAACTAGTTTATATGCTATTCTTGATATATTCATCGGATTTGTACAAGTAGAAACCATGAACAACATGCTTTAATCTTCAGAATATAGAACAGTAATTTACGAGGGAAATGTACAACAAGTTATTTAACTACACATGCATGAAGGTTTGTTTAGTAATTTAGTTAACATATCATGCTGAATAAATCATTTATAAAGAATGAATGATAGTTGGAAACATGATCAATAATTTGTCATTTCAGGAAACATGTTAGAAAATTTAGAATTAATCAAACCAAGGATGTTTATATCTCCTAACCAGAATCAAGAGTGAACAATAATTATCACTTAAGTCTGCTATCCAACAATTAAAATGAATAACAAAACATAGTTGTCGTTACAAAAGATGATCATTATTCATGTGTTTCATTCCTTTTAAACATCTTCAATTCGTCCATTTAAGTCATCAATTTGTATTCCAATAGTTATGTACTCAATGTCCGTCACACAAGACAATTATATTGTAGTAAGAGTATAAAATTAAAGAAAACTACAGCGTGTTATCAAGCTACAGCTAGTACATAAACACAATTGTAATGAGAATAGGAATTGAAGGAATTACAACAAAAGTTAGCAAAACTTCAATAAGTAACATGTTAGATTTTGTAGAAGATGGTTAAGAAAAATCTTGAGTTCTTGTATGCTCATTAATTCATCATTTCATACTATTGTATCTCACAAAATTCATTCATATATCAAACATTCATCAGCTCATCGATCTTCATTTTAAGTAATACATTTGCAGAAGATAAAATTTCAAGAAACAAAAAGGCAAGCAATCGATCACATAACAAGGAAATTTCTATAGAATTTAATCAACCAATAAACTTAGAGAATCGACATCCAACTCACACACACACACTTATGGGTAGGGCTTTGACGGCCAAGACTCTACCCAATTTTTACCTAAGTTGAAGAAAACTAACAGGGACAGCACTCTACAGCTCACCACAGCAGCTCCCAGCTCCAATCTTCACTTATATTCACTATTCTCGACTCTACGTCACAAGCTCCCTCACGGGTCTCTCTCTCTCTCTCTCTTTATCTCTCTCACTCTTTCTCTCTCTCTCTCTCCCTCGCTGGAAGGAAAATTGGACAGAAATGAAGGGAATTGAAACTTCTATCTCCCGAAGGAAGCTCCAACATGGTTTTAAAAGATGAAAGCTTACCTGTAGAGATCGATGTGTACCAATCAGAGAGGAGGGACGAGAGAAAATAGGGCATCGTTAATCGCTGATGGGAGGATCGTATCTTCAGATTGGGGTTTGTGGCTGCCTTCCTAAGTTTTCCTCCCTCATTTTGTTATTTTGAAATTTATTTCTTGCAAAACTGGGAACTTTCGGATGAGACTTTGCGTTCGAACGTGGCGTCTGCACTTATCCGTAAACACCCAAAATTGGTACAGACTCAATGTAGACGAGCCCTGATCTCGTCCGCATTTGTCCTCTATCATTCTCACTTTGTCCTAATGTGACATTTGGACACGAAACTTCATCCGCATACATCGTCCACATCGTCCGAATATACCCAGATTTTGTACAGATTCAATTTGGATGAATCACAACCTCGTCCACAATCGTCCACGATCGTCCACTCAGAGACAGGGTTCAGGACACGAGGATTCATCCCAACCTTCATCCATGAGTGGTTTGAGTTGGTGCGGATGCCGAATCTCGTCCTCATGGCGTCAGCATTCGTCTGAAATGACCCTGGACAGTTTTTCTTCAATTTTTCTTAACTTAAATTTTGTCCTGTAAAATAATCCACTATATATACGTCATAAAATAACACGTATTAGCATGAAATGAACTGCATTAATTATTCAAAACTGATTACATCGTAAGAACGAGAAAAATGATAACGGTCTGTTACAGGCAGTTTCCTAATTATCAATTTCAGTTTGACTCTCTTGAGGTGAAGATTCTGTACCATTCCTATCATACTCCACCTCAAGCTGAGTTACTTGTTGTGGAGCTAATTGTTTCATGATAGATGTGTCTGCAACCATTTTCAATGGAAATATATTTTCATTTAAAAGTACATCTCAACTAATAAATAAATTTTTGTTGTCATGGCTCCAGAGACTATAATCTATATCCCTTCACTCCATATTGATATCCAAGAAAGATACATTTTTTTGGCTAGAGGTTTTAGTTTATCTTGTTTACAGTTTGCATATGCAACCCACCCAAAAGTTATTAATTGATTATAATCAGTAAGATAGTTATGCAATAACTCGAATGGAGTTTTCAATTCTGGAAGGACACAAGTTGATGAGATAGTTTGCTGTCATGATAGCTTCTACCCAAAATGTTTTGGGCATTTCAGTTGTAAGTAGCATACATCTGACTCTTTCAAGTATCGTTCGATTAATATGCTCAGCCAGTCCATTTTGTTATGGAGTGTGGCTGCTAGTATGATGTCTGAGAATGCATTCTATCTTTGCAAAACTCATCAAATTTTCTTGAGTAATATTCCATTCCATTATCTATATGAAATTTCTTGACTTTCTTATGGGTCTGATTTTCAAATATGGTTTTCCAAAATTTGAAAGTTTCAAAAAACTAATGTTTAATCTTAAGATAACCCAAAGTCTTCTCGACTAATTGTCCAAAATGGTCTTGAAATAATGAGCTCCACCTTTTGATGCAATCGTTTCTAGTCCCCATACATCTTAGTGTATGTAATATAGAATTCCTTGTCTAGTATGTGTTTCTTTATTGAACTTAATCAGACTACTCTTGATGAGGATACAAGTTTCACAAAACTTAAACTCTAAAATTTTATTCCCATTAAGAAGATTTTGTTTCTATATTTCAACAAAGCCTTTTGAACTGATATGAACTAATCTCAAGAGCCATAATTCAGTATCATTTACATGATTTTAAATCACATTTGAGGCTTCACCTGAAATTGTTTTACCTTGGAGTACATAAAGGCCATTCTGCAGGTTTCCTTTAGTCACAGGGAGGATGCCTTTTGAGACCTTCATAGTTCCATTCTCTACTTTCACAATGCATCCTAATTTATCCAACATGCCAATTGAAAGTAAGTTTATTTTTAATTTAAAACATATATTATGTTTTGTATGGTTTTGATGCAACAACCATTAATCATCAGAATTTGGTCTTCACCTTCAATCTGACAAGATTGATTATTACCCAGCAAAGCCTTTCCACCAGAGCTTCCACAAAAGTTTTGTATGCATTCTTTCTAGGGTGTCATATGGAAAGAACACCCTAAATCTAGGACCCAAAGATCCCTAAATTAGTAATAGATGCAACAAAAACATCTGATGACTCATATCCATCAAATGCATCAAAAGCTTCTCCCTTATCAGTTTTCTTTTCATTCATCTTTCTCTTTCTTTCACTACAGTATTTCTTATAATGATGTTGTTTATGACAAAAGAAACACCTGCCTGGTTTTGATTTCGAGCTTGTAATGATCTCTAGTTTGAGATCTCCCTCTAACAAATAGTCCCTAACCATTAGAATGCTCCTTTGCATTAGAACGTTTTTGTATTTATTTTGATTTCAAAGTTGCCTTAACTTTTGGCATCATCAAGATCTATTTTCTGTATGGCATTGTGTCTGCAAAATGTTCGTAGACCTTTGGTAAGGAACTCAACATGATTATCTCATGGTCTTCTTCATCAATTTTCACCCCAATATTCTTCAGATGACAAATTATCTTGTTGAAGGCATTGAGATGTTTTTGCATCTCTTTTGAGTCCTCCATAGTCAGTGTGTACAGTTTCTTCTTGAGGTATAAGTGGTTTGCTAATTATCATTTCATATAGAGCACCTTAAGCTTAGACCATATAGCTAGTGAACTTCTCTCAGTACCTCATAACCAAGACTCAATAATATCGCACTCTGGGCTCATGATTCAACAACATCAACTTTAGTTTTATCAATTTCTTGAAGAATTTTCATGGTGTCCTCATCAATGGCTTGAGCCAAACCTTGATCAACTAGCAATGATTTCATCTTTATTCACCAAAGACAAGTCATTGTTACTTGTAAACTTATCTACCTCAAATTTTGTCATGCTTCAAAATTCAACTTTAGTAACAAAATACCAGCGTGGAAGCAATAATCTCCTTTCACTTCCATGCTAACCGCACCAAATATTGTAAAAATAAGAAAATGATATCGACAATACAAAATAAAAGATTGACACATGAATTTATGTGGTTCAGACAAAATCATCCTTCGTCGAGTGTCTTTATTATTCATATCAAGATTACAAGAATTGAACCATCACACTATTTGAACCAGAAACTAACATGAGAGATATACATCACTGAAAAAAATTCTGCTCTCAATCTCTCACTTGTTTCTCACACTTTCAACTGTCTGTTCACCTTTGTTCTCTCTACCAGTTATAGAGTAAATTGTAGAAGAAAAAGGAGTAAGTTATAAACACACAGTAAAACTATACACCAGCTTTAGATTCTATCAGCACAATTTCTAGAAAAAAACAAGAAACTATTTGTAACTACCTCTTGAACTTGATAATAGAAGCTTCGAAAACCCGAGCAATATTCACAGTTTGCTTGGATTGTTGTGGCTTCTCTTTCCATATCTTGCAGGCTTCATGGAAAATCTTATGAAATAATTGAATTCAAGCTTGAAGCAGAGTGGAATGGTCAAAGATCTAGATTTTAGGCAAACCCAGATTAAGGTAAGATGGTATCTTCAAACGTTTAGTAATAAGAACAACTTAGAGTGTACTATGTTTAAAAGAAATTTATGTTTCTAAAGACCAAAATGATCTATTTAGTATAGGACAAAAATGAATGAGAATAGTGTTATGCCCTGAAGTATTAAAATATTTTTCTTGTCATTTTTTAAAAATAAAATAATAACAACACATCATTCATAAAATTTCATGCCTTTAAAATCATTTGCAATGGAAGTCTTTAAAATAAAACTCATTTGAATCCAATGTAATAAAACCCAATTAAATGAACATTAATATAAGTAATTAAATTAAAAACATAATTAAGCATGAATAAAATGAGTATTTCTTTTTACAAATTTATTTGCTTTCCTTTCAACACCATGTTCAATCTCGCTTCAAAAAACGCTCCCTAAGTGTTTTTATCACAAATATATATGCAAGCAATTACAAATATAAAAAGATGAAGGATAGAAATATGACACTGATTCTTTAACGCGGTTCGGCCAACTTTGCCTATGTCCACGCTTCAAGGCTCCCCCTTGAAGATTCCTTGTTCAACTAACCTCCCCAGTTATTGATGATTGAACTTCACAAGCATTAATCAAGCAGTTACAAGACTATCACAGGGGGTGTCACCCTTTGACTATTCACGGGGCGTCACCTTTTCCTCTTGACTGTTACAGGGAATCATCCTTTTATCTCACTCAAGTACAGTAATTGGAAATATTACAATGAAAGATCTAAAGCCTAAGCTCTCCAAATATAACTCTAGATCTAAAGCCTAAGCTCTCCAAATATAACTCTCAAGTTTGGGAATAAGAGAGCTAGGCTAAGCACTTAATTTATTGAGAGAAATTGAGTAATAAAATCGAAAGCTTTTCGGTAAAATTCTCTCTTCGTATTTCTTTCAATGGCAAGTGCTTTTATATATAAAAACTGTCTAGCGATCGACCACCCAACTCGTCTGGTCAACCACTTCCTGACCATTGCAAATGTAGCCATTATAATTTTATTGGTCCAGTCGTCTGCTTCTTTGTATCCGATCGACTGCTTCTTTGTCTCCGATCGACTGCTTCTACGCATTTTAGGAATTGGGTTAGCATTGTTCAATTTCTAGTCGACCATCATTCCTCCCAGTTGATCACTCTTCTACACCTCAGCATATGTCAAGCAATCTGTAATATCTTCAGTCAACCGCATATCCTTCTCCGGTTGACTGCACCCTGCTATTTTGCTCTCTATAGCAATCTGGTTGACTGCCCTCTCAGCCTTAGTCGACCTATACTTTGTGTTTTGCACTTCTTGAAGCTTTTAAGTCCCTAATCTTAACCATTATCCACATGGACTTAAAAAAAACATGTTAAAACATATAAATATCCTTATTAAGGGGTGTTTCCAATGAAGTTCAAATATAAACATAATGATAAACATATTAATTACATTCAAGTTATAAACAACTTATTATCAAAATAGTCATTCATCATCAAAACAATTAAGCCTAATGTCTATAAGGCTAACATATACCTCTCAGCTGTCACAATTATTTGTTAGTCTCATTAGGTTCTTTAAAAACTTCATCCTCATCTACATCACAAAGTTCACCTATGAGGCTAACACTCAGTAAAAAATGCATATAAAATATAAACATAAAATGCAGTTCATAAAGGAAAATCATGTCTTTTCAGTCAATAGTCTTTCCTTTTCTTACTTTATAGTCCAATTTCTTATGGGTAATTTAGTCTAGGGGAGAGAGTGACACTATTATGTTCCCCTCATTTGGGACAACCAACTCAAACCTCACCTACAATGACCATTTATGTTTATTAAATTTTTTTGTCTTTCTTAAATGAATGCATGAAATGTACGCATGACATGTAATATCAATCTAGTATGCATAATATACTATACAGTAACAGAAAACAAATCATCGATCGATGTCATCAGTAATAAGCATAAACCAAATAACAGACATGAGCATATTATTCATCAATATTTCAATGCAAATATTAAACAACCATCAACATACGTATCCTCGATTCATAGTTTAACAACCAAGTAATAGAGATGAGCATGTCCTCTAAAACAACATGTAGGCATCTCAGAATAACAACAAATCTACCTTACCCTAGCACTTTGTGATGTAGCCCAAAGGCCAAACACAATAATAGCATCTCTTACATGTAGTTCTTAGTAGAGCCTGTAATACCCAACTATTCAAAATCATAGGTTATCCTTACAATTAATTAGAGAAACAAGTTAGTAAAAGAAAAGGGTTGGCCGTTGACACACTATTTCTCTTAGCTGAAACTAACCTCATGGTTTTCATCCTTTTTATTACTATTACCCATCCAAATTTCAAAGCTTTAAATGTAAAGGACCTACCTTCAGAACGCTTGAAGAAATTTTCCCAAGGGTGAGAGTAGTTTCTTTGTCTAAGCAGCTCCAAAATAATTAGGGATTCATCCTCTATAACGTTCATATTTATAGATGGTCAAATGGGGGATCCCACGGATTGAAATCCCATGGAAATCATGTCTAAGCATAATTGTTTCCTAACAGTCTGGAGAATCAAATCGTAGCTCACAAGTAAACTGGAAATAGCCTCGTTGAAATCTATTCGTTGAGTAGCGGATGTGTAAACTGCCACAGGGGAAGTCTGCTTCTTCTGATTCAACCAATGGAAGTCAACCACATTAGCCCTTAATCTTTAATTCACGAGCGCTAATGCTATCGTGGATGCCAATCCTTCTACAGTAGCCCACGCTGCCTCGGATTACCAATGTTTTCATAAACTCCTTTCTTCTATATGACACCATTCCATCACTTAAATTTGCTACCGCGAACATGTTCACTACCATGAAAACACGTTATCCCATAAAATGATGATGTTCCTTCTTTTAATACACTGTCGCAGACACATTTGCTGTTGTGAAAACGCGTTCCATAACATTAATGATGACGTTCAACTTAAATAACCTTCCTTCCGTGTGGCATTTTCCCTTCCACAGAAGGGTCTTTTCTTGATCCAACAGTTCACATTCTATCATTAAATTCAAATCTAATGGTCCCTCATCCTCTTGCATCCTTGCAACATCCAACACTTTTGTAGGAGCGTCTTTTTCCCAATTCAACGATTCACGTTCTTTCTTTAAATCCAAGCCAACAGTCACCCATTCTCTCACATCCTTACGGCATCCAACACTTTTGCGGGAGCATCTTTTCCAATCCAACTTGATATCAGCCGTTCCATGAGTTTATCCAACAATTGCCGTTTCATCCATTTCTCCCTGTGCTTACTGTGTGTTTTACCACATGAAACGACTACATTCCTTCTCTAGTTAAATTGCCGCAGTTGAGTTTTTTTCCTTAGATATTTGCCTTATATAAAATATGATTTCTAATTTATTTATTTACTTTATAATTTATAATAAAATCATAAAATGCTCAATATGTAAAATTCTCAATTTGTGACAGAAAATATTTTCTATTAAATTCCAAACATCACAATACATAATTATTCGTATGAAAAATCTGGGTATTACATTATTTCCCCGTTAAATTAAATTTTGTCCTCAAATTTTGGGTTATGGAAAAGCTCTGGGTATTTCTCTTCCATAACTTGTCGTGTTTCCCAAGTCGCTTCATCTGACTTGTGATTTTGCCATAACACTTTCACTAATAGGATTTGCTTGCGCCGAAGTTTCTTGATCTTTAAGTCCAATATCTGAATTGGTTTCTCCTCATAACTCAATGTTGGTTGAATATTAATATCCTTATGTAATACCACTTGTGAGGGGTTGTGAACACATTCCTCAACATTGGCACATGAAAAACATTGTGGACTCTATTCATCGAAGGTAATTTGTAGGCGGTCTTTCCAATCTTTTTCTAACAGAAAATGATCCAACAAACCTTGGTCTGAGCTTACCCTTTTTGTCAAATCTCATAATTCCCTTGAAAGGTGAAATCTTCAAATCCATCAAGTCTCTTGATTCAAATTCTAAATCCCTTTGTCTGCGATCTTCGTAACTTTTCTAACGGCTTTGGGCGGTTAACATTCTTTACTTAATAAGACCTATCATCTCCTTTGGTTGCTGAATAAAATCAAGGCCTAGAAGTTGAGCTTCACCAACCACATTCCAATATTCCAATCGTGGCCTCATAGCTATTATTAAATGCGAATTCCACCAATGGTAATATATAATATCCTAAAAATTATCATGCAAGTAGTAGAAGAGTAAGCTTAAGTAATAAGTGATTAGGAAATGAAAATAAGTGATAGTTAAGAGTTAGAATTTATTTTAGAAATGAAAAAGTAAAAGATAAGGGTGTATTAAAAAATTAAAGAATATTATGTAAAATTATAAGATTTCGAATGGGGTAGTGGTTGATCAAAATTATAGTGATCAACCAAAATTGAGAAGAAGTCAAATTGGTGTGAAGTATTGGTCAGTCAAAGTTATGGCAGTTGATTAGTTTCAATACAGAGTGCAAGTCTTGAGTGCTGTGGTCGATCAAGAATCATTGTGGTCGTTCAATCTTAAAGACAGATTGTAAATATTGTGGGAAGCGGTCAATCAGCTGAGGAAGGTGATCAACTAGTGTTAAACAAATTGTAAACAGATTATAAAAGTCATGAGAAGCGGTCGATTAGCCGAAGAAGGTGATCGATCAGTTTTAAATAGATTGTAGAGTTAACGAAGGTTGGTCGATCGGCTGAAGAAGGGGCGGTCGAGCATGGTCTTTACAGATTGTAAAGTCTGAAATGTGCGGTCGCTCGATGAATGATTGGTTGTCGACAAAAGGCTATTCTCAGGCTGAAGAGAGGCCAATCAATGAGAAATGGTGGTCGAACGGCTTCAAGACAGATTCAGTGGTAAGTCTGCCTAAGAATAACTAGCGGTCAATCATGGGGATTTGTGGTTGATGAAAATGTATGGAAAATCACCGACTCACTCTATAATGTCATATTCTGATTGGTTTAAGGCTCATGAGTCACCTCCTCTGCATTTTGGCGTCAGAACATTTCCAGCTTGAGGTTGGAGCAGATGGTTTATGAATGCAGAAGATGAGATTTGAGGGAGAAAAGAATAAGGTATTCTCTCAACTCTCACGGAAGCTCATTCCTCCCTTTTCTTTGAAGATTGGGTAATAAGCTTTTCTTCACAAATTGTATAATTTATATGAATATTTAGCAGAGGTTATGAAGAAAAAGAAATAAAGGCTGAGAAAAATGGTAAGAATAGATGGATTAAGAGGTTAGATGTTTAATTGTTTAACTTCTTGGAACTCTTAGATAAAATTACTTAGGCATATTGTTAGGAATGTTTTGATGAAAGAATAAGTGGAGGAAGTTATGAAATTAGTCAAGAATAAAGAAGGTTACTGAAGTTTGAAAAGATGAATTCTAGGTGGAAACCCTAGATTATGTTTTTGATAAATTGAATGGTTGCTGAGGTTTTTACTGGTTATGAACATTGTTGGTTTGAAGGTGGGACTACTGAAGAAGATATTTGCATTGTGAAATCACATTGATAAACTAAGGTAAGCAATGAATTAAAGTTTTCCTTTTGGTTGCATCACAAGATTATGATATATTACGTGCACTAGAATTAAGATCATGGATTTGTGAGATGCCATGTTAATAAGTGCAGTTAGATGTCAGTTCCATTATTTGGTTAAGGTTATGAAGTCCTAAAGGTTATTAGGAATGATGTCTTAGGTTTATGGTAGACTTTGGTAATTTAAGATAGAATGTATATGTTAGGACTATATTGTCTTGAAGAGTTTGATATTGTGGATGTTAGGTACCTACGTGTTCATGCATATCTCTTGCATTACACTACGAAAATGTTTATAAACCTAAATGATGATAATAAAATTGAAAATGACTAAATAAACGTAAATAGACATTGGAGGTTGGGGGAATCAACATCGATTCTACTTGGGAGAACTACATGATGATGTATCTCATCCTCGTCGGAATTGAGTGACGGTTCTGCCCAGGATGGATCCCTAGGAGGTATCTTTTCCCTTGGCCTGATAATCTCCAATTGTTTGAATTGTTATATGACTAAAAAGAGTTAATTGAATGAACATAATAGGCGATTGTGAGATTGGGGGTCTAGTGCCGGATCTACTTAGGAGAGCTACATTATGATGCATCCTTTCCTCGATGGGGGAATTGGTTAAAGGTTCTACCTAAGAGTACCCGATGATGTACTTTTCCCTTGGACTAATGTTCTACAATTGTCTGAACTGTTATTGACATAAAAAGAAATAAATGGAAAAAGGAAAGATTGGATGAAAACGAATGATATATATATTGTACAGGATGTGAATATCAAGTTCACAGTTACTGTTTTTAGATATTAATTTTTACTGAGCATTAGGCTCGTAGCTTATGACTTGTAATGTAGGTGACGACATTAGTGGAAAATGAAGAGTAGCAGTTGATTAAGGGTTTTCACGGTGAGATATTGTGTTGGTTAAACTAAACAATACTGTTTAAGGGAAGAAATTTATTTTACGTGCATAATATGTATACTTTTAATAGTTAAAGAAATTTTTTTTTATTATAGCACATTTTCTTTTAGTTTTAATTGATTTAAAAAAGTAAGGCCTTCCGCTGTATGTTTTGTTTTAAAGAATTGTAAAGGAAAAATTGAAAAATGGGTCACTACATAATATCTTGTTCCAACTGACTTGAAAGTCTAGAACACAATCTCTGAATCATTCTTTTAGATTGGCCATAAGTTTGAAGGTGGAATGCTATACTGAACTTTAATTCCATGCCCATAGCCTCAGGCAAGCTCTTCCAAAAGGCTGAAGTAAAACTAGGATTCCGGTCTGATACAATAGAAATCTGAACCTCATGTAACAGCACAATTTCATGAATATACAACTCAGCGTACTAATTCATCAAATAGGTCCTCTTGACAGGCAAAAAGTGAGTTGATTTTGTTAACCTATCAATGATTACCCAAACCACATTGTGTCCGGTGCTTGGTAAACTAATGACGAAGTCCATCACAATTTGCTCCTATTTCCATTATGGTATTGGTAAAGACTGTAATGTTCCAGCTATCCTATGATGTTCTTATTTTATTTCTTGGCATACCAAACATAACTCTACATGTTTTGGAATATCTTCCTTGAGATTAGGCCACCAATAGTGTTGTTTCATGTTTCTATACATTTTGGTACTTCCAGGGTGAATAAAAAAAATTATAGGTGTGAGCTTCTGCCAAAATTTCTTGTCGTAAAAAGTTATTTCTTGGGACATACCATCTATTTTTGAATTTAATGATTCCATCACCAGAAATGGAGTAATCAAATTAGTCCAAAAATTTCTTATCTGATTTGAGGCTCACACACATAGAGTTGTCTATCTATGCTTCTTTGATCTTCTATAATGTAGTAGGTGTTAACATCATAGCTGAAAGAGTGGAAGCCAAATGAGAGGTAAAAAATCTAATCGAAAACTTTGAATTTATGATTGAAGAGTTAAAGATACATCCGGCCACAAAGAGTGCATTGAAACAACCTTTCTATTTAATGTGTCAGCTACTATATTTGCTTTTTTGGGGTGATACTTAATATCACCATCATAATATTTCACAAACTCCAACCAGTGCCTCTGTCTCATGTTTAACTCTTTCTTACTGAAGATATACTTTAAGCTCTTGTAGTCTGTAAAAATCTCACAACGTAGACCAATACAAGTAATGTCTCCATATTTTTAATGGAAACACCACCACGGGTAATTCTAGATCGTGAATTGGATAGTTACGCTCATACTTCTTTAACTACCTAGAAGTGTAAAATTTGCAAATTTTAAATTTTATATTCTTTTATGAGTAAAGTTTTTACTTTGATCAAGTTAATTTTTTTTGTATTGACCAGGTCCTTGACACGTGTCGTGGGTTTTCGACCATGTGTGAAAGTCAATCAATGGTCAACCAGTGCGTTCTGTGTTCCCCTGTGGCCTGAAGTTGTGGGATTGTGTTAAGTAAGTTCATATTTCCTTAAGTTGAGTTTTGAGCTACTCGAGTTTTGTAGACTTAGAATTTTAGGATTTCATTTAATATGATACATTAATTTATATTATAGATATTAAATGAAGTAATTAAATTTTAATTCATTTTCTCAAAGAGTTATCTCCTTCCTTTTTCTTCCGAGAGTGTCAGCCGTGCAAGTGAGAGGAGCGAAGGAGAATGGGGGAAGAACCGACGAGCAGACCTCGTCATTTCTTCGCCTGATTCGTGTTCGTGTCATCCTAATCAATGACTATTATGAAGGGATTTTGGGTATAAATTTGTTCTTTTAAGGTATTTCTTCGAGATGTGTGTCATGTTGGTTGTTGAGTTTAGATATGATCTTGTAAACTCAAAAATTTGAAGTGTTTGGTGTAGGGTTAAATTTGTGGAGGCAGAAACCTAGTTGAGGAAGAATTTGCTTCTTCCTCGCAGTGTGGTTTGGGTGTTGAGTCGAGGATGCACGGTGGATACTCAAACGGGTGTTTGTAGAGAAACACAGTAGCGAGGGTTCTCTCAGTCCGCAGCAAAAAGTTTTCTTGGTCTACAGCGGGACGTGTCTCAGTCCACAGTGAAACGTGTTTGTTGTTTGCAATGGAATGTGTTTTGGTTTGTAGCAGAATGAGTCCTTGTTCTGCAACAAAATGAGTCCTCGTTCTGTAGTGGAAGGGAACTTTGTTCTGCAACGGAATCAAGTTTAACTGCCCATGTGTTCTGCTTGTGTTCGTGAAAATTAAAATATCCTTGAATCATCTACATTGTATAGTGTTACGGAAGTTAAATCTTTCGTGAGGGCACTATTGCCTGTCTGTGGATTGCATGAAGTGTTTTCATGGATGCACTATCTATGTTCGCAGATGTACTGTTTTGTATCTGTCGGTGCACTATTTTTCACCTGTGAACACCCTTTCACTTTGTTTCTTCATAGAGTCATCTAGTTTGGGTTCCTTCATAGTTCCTAAAAGCCTTAAGCTGGGTTGTCAACTGTTGCATGGTCCTGGTTAACCTTTATCGTGCCTTGTTGACACTAAATCGTCTCGATTGACCTTCATTTTATCTTGTCGACCACAATTGTGTCTTGTCAGCCAGTGTGCTTTCGAATCGACTGTTGTTGAGCCTGGTCCACCATTATTGTGTTTTGGATGACGGCACAACATGTGTTTCGTAAAGTATGAATCTGGGAAACATTAATTGGCTTCCTAGGCCATGTCTTGTCTCCGGTTGTTTATGTTCTTAGTTCAAGGGGGAGGTTTTGTTGCTGTAACATTCCGTTTTCCGTCTAAAATTTTTCTGTTTGAAATTTGTTCGTATAATAGTGAGGATGAAATAACAGAGTAAACATAAGCAGAAGTCTCTAAATTAAAACATACGAATAACATTTTAAACAGTTTGAAGTAATGTTATTTAAAACATTTACAAACCAACTAAAGTTCTTGAAAACATTTAAATAAACTCTATTTCATTCATGAGCCATAACCCCCAAGGTCAATTCGCACTGGGTAATGAAAGTGCCCATCACATCACACTTCCTCCACATGCACATCACTTGGTTCATAATCATCAACTACATCATAAGAGAGAAAATGAGCTTAATGCCTAGTAAGAGATATAATGAAATGCAACTACTTAATGTATGCTCATGCAGTCATGCAGTCTGTCTTAAAAAGGAACCTATCCCTTATGTCATTTAGTTTTTGTTTCACTTTGTCAGTCCAAACATTGGGAATTTCTGATACAAAAGCAAAGATGAACCCTATAGTCCATGATGGGTATAATCGTGACTCTATCCCTACGTGGGACGAGCTGTATCCGTCAGTGGTATAACACCTAGGATTGTCACCAATCTCCTGAACCACCCCCACATGCCATTTACGTTTATTCCGTTGATTTCCTTTAAATGCAATGCATGCAAATGCCTATCTATTTATAAAATTCCTATTCATGATGCATGCCATGTATGCAATTCACACAATTCAATAGTTTATATCACACATTGAGAGACAATACAATTTATGCACAGTCTAACAAAACATGAAACAACAAGTCATTTTCAGTCTCTCTACCACATGGTGTAATTTAACTATTCACAAGGCAGTATCCAACAGATCAACATGCTTTAATAATCAATAGATCATCATGCTTTGATGTCTTAAATAAAACAAGGAACCTAATTAACATAGCATTGAACAACCTTAACATTTCCTATTAGTACAACAATAGTTATTTCAACAGATTATTACAATTAGAATAGTATTCTAAACTTTGTTGGAACTGTAATATGCAGCAACAAGGAAATCAACATAAATCTATCCAACATAAACTACGAAGAACACTAGCCAACAACAGAGTATTTCTTCAGTATTCATCTCAATGAATAGGGAACAAAATCAACAACAAAACCCTATTTCTAACCTATTCTTTTCCATTATGTTAACATGCAGTGAGTACATTTCCATTAGCAAACTCTCATTGAAGCAATAACTATAGACATGGCAGAACTAATTTATCATTCATATCCATCAAGAAGCAAACACAAAAAAACCGTATTCTTATGATGTAGGTCACCTCTGGCAAAACATATGCAAACCTCTTACCTCTCTTTGCTAACTCCTCCTCTGTCAAAATTCTCTCCCGTAAAACTGCACAACATAGGAGCAACCTGTAGAATGCAAAAATTGCCTTGAGAGAAAACACTAGAAGAAGTGTTCTCTTTCTGCCAAATTCTCTCTTCTTATAAGCTAATGAACATATAGAGAAAGTTGATGAGGCACGATTCAATGATTTCTAGATGCCTCTTCCATTTTCCAAACATCACTTAACAATTTTTGGGCAATTCTTGGCATTTTAGTCGATCAACTCCTTTCCATGATCAGCCACGAATTCAGAGTTATATTTTTCATGGCCACGATTGACCGCAAATCCTTGACGATCAACTGCAAATTTGACTTTTCAGAATTACCGGTCGATCATTGCCTTAGAAGACAATCGACCGCTGCCAAATTTGACAGACTCTATAATATTTTTCCTTTGGAACCGGTTGATCACCATCCTTCATCTGATTGACTGCTTCCAATTTTGCTGGCCACTGTAATATTTTAACATAAAGATGATCGACCGCCTCTCTCTTTGATTGACCACCACTCATCAAAATTCCCCTTTTCTAATTTAAATAATTATCCACTTATTTACTCTTTCGACACTTAAAAAAATTCCACTTCTAACACCATCATTAGTCCAAATATACCTATGACCATTATCAATATCATTATCCTCAATGATATCAACCACTCAAGGAATTACAATTTCATCATGACCAGGGTTTACATGTAGACGAATTTTCTGGGGTATTACATACTCCCTTCAATAAAATTTTGTCCTCAAAATTTAAGCTACTGAAATAATTTTGGATACTTTACCTCCATATCTTCCTTTTGTTCCCAAGTAGTCTCCTCAGTCGAATGATTATGCCATAACACTTTAACTAGTGGAATCCTTTTGTGTCGAAGTTCCTTAATTCTTGAATCCTGAATTTGTACGGGTTTTTCTTCGTGACTTTAAACTTGCTTGAACCTCTACTTGTTCTTGAGGTACCAACTGAATTGAATTTTCGAGCCATTTGTTCAACATAGACATATGGAATACATTATGAACTCCTTCCATAGAGGTTGACAACAACAACTGATACGCCATTTTTCCTATTCTTTTCATGACTTGAAACAGACCAATGTACCTTGGACTTAACTTTCCTTTCTTACCAAACCGCATAACTCGTTTAAATGGCAATATTTTTAGAAATACTAAGTCCTCTTCATTAAACTCTAATTCCCATTACCGATGATCCAAATAACGTTTCTGGTGACTTTGAGCTGCCAACATCCTTTGAAAAATGATAGCGACCGATTCAGTGGTCTCCTGCACCATATCGGGTTTGTAAAATTGTACTTCTCCAACCTCATTCCAATGTAATGGAGAACGATATTTTTGGCCATACAAGGTTTCATAAGGTGACATTCCAATCTTAGCTTAGAAGCTATTGTTATAAGCAAATTTCACTAACGGTAACATCTTTCCTCATCCAATTTGAAATTCTAACGCACAAGCTCGCAACATATCTTCTAGTATTTAAATTGTGTGCTCGCTTTGACCATCTGTTTTGTAACATCCCGTAACCTTTTCCGTATAAATTTTTTTTTTCTTTAAATCATTTTCATAATTGAAAACCAGAGTTATAAACATAGAGCGGAAGTCTTAATCGTATAAAACATCCAGCGAAAGGCTTTTACAATTTAATACCACAAACCCATTGTTTAAATAAACACTTGAATAAACACATCGACTTAAAAAATTTATTTGAAGTCATAAAACACTTAAAAGCCTTTAAAAACATTTATTTGAATTTGTGAGCCATAATCACAGGTCAATGTTGCCAACAACACAAACGTCCACCCAGCAATAGTCCATTAGCTACGTCCCTTAACAACTTTATCTATTCATCTGCTCCTTACCTACATCAATGGGTTCTAACTATGAGCCTAACGCTTTGTACGTGATATAAACGTAAAATATGAAATTCACATACAATTTCTATAACATTGTATAATGTCTTTTGCTTTGTTTCTCTGTTACTGTTCATGTCTTTATCATTATTTCATATGCTTATATGCCGGGCATATGAAACTGGGCCATACAAACATCTGTTTACTGTTTCTGTCTTTTAATGTTTATATGTCAGGCGTATCAAACCAGACCATACAAACATCTTTGCCGGGCATAACAAACCGGACCACATTTGGTTTCTGTGCCAAGCGTAACTAATCGGACCACATTTTGTTATCTTTGGTTTCTGTGCTAGGCGAACTAACCAGTCTATAAAAGTAGCTATTTACTTATCTTACTATTTCATTTTGTTGTCTCATATTGTTTCAGCCTTTTACTGTTTATGTGCCGGGAGTATCGAATCGAACCACACAAACATCTGTGCCAGGCGTATCAAATTGGACCACATTTATTACTTATCTTTGGTTCCTGTGTCGGGCGTAACTAACCGGTCCACAAAAATGACTAATTACGTTCATTTCTTTTTCGCATACTTTGATTTCTATGCCAGGCGTAACTAACCGGACCACAGTTGTTTCGTATATTCTATTTTTGTGTACTTTAGGATATCAAGTCTTAATGTTGTCGTGCACATACAATCCTATCTAACGTGTTCCTTGATCGTATCCTTAAAACGTGATCCATCCTAACTAAGGAACTAAACTTAAATCTACTAAACATACAAGCAAACAACATATATTTCCATATAATAACATAACCTATGCATCTAGTAACAAGCATAAAAAAAAACCCTAATTTCCCGTGATGTAGGTCATTTCGGACAAAGCATATGCAGTAGCACATACTTGGAGTCCTTAGCTTTTTAGAGCTATTATCACTTAAATTATCCTTCACGAAACCTATTCATAATTAATATATTAAATTAATAACAATTCTACAACTAATATATAGGACAATATTCCTTAAACTATTTCCTAAATTTATCATCTATTTCTTGAACTTCTCATTTATTTCCCAAACTCCCATGCCAAAGAGTCCATCCAAAATCCAACCTTAGCATTCAACACTTTCATCCTAAACTATAATAGTATAAACAGATCGATATCCATGCTTTGTACTTCCAAATAATCTTTCCTTAATATTTCCTCATTATTCTAAAATTAATATTTAAATATATCATTATCCTCCACCATTCAGCATATACCCACTAACTAATCTAACACTTTTATGAACATTTTGCAATACCCGAAGCTAGAATATATACTTCCATACAATAACAAAAATTCAGTTCAACTCCACTCAAAAAAATTATCACTCATACCCATTTATATGAAAAAAACAATCCATTCAATCATATACTATACTGGCAGTACACTAACCCCAGTGTTAACCAATATCTCTTAACGATAACAGAACCATGAAGATTAACAAAAGCAAGATTTGCTTACCAGAAGCCTAGCAAACCACTCCCATGGATAGCTTCTCACTCTCATCCAATTTTCCAGAACTTCACGATAACACTCCAGACTTGAAAACTCTTAGCTATTTCCCTCTCTTAGTTTCTTTCTTAAAAACTCAAGAAACCCTCACAAATTCTTCCTTCAGAAACTCCAGATACTTCAGCTATCAACCTTACCATTTCTCATCACTGTAAAACTATCAGGTTTCTCCTCATATTTTGGCAGAGCTTCCGCATGCATTTCACTCTCCCAAATCTTGTCCCTTCCCTCTCAATTTATAAGCCTCCAACAACATCTCTTCATAATCCCATTGAAGATAGAAGGCCATTGGATGCATATTTAATCATCCAAGCATTCAGACAACCAAACATTTCATCTCCAAGCGTTGATTATCATCAACAGACGGCCATCATAAATGGATACCGATTGATTCATCAGTTAGTCGATCGACCCCCATGAAGTTAAACTGTAATACCCAAAATTTTTATATCAGAATTTAATAAGGATCATTGGAAAAAAGTTGTGAACTTTAGATTAATTGGATAATTATCAGGGTATTACCAAAGACGTGTCCGTTATATTTTAATTTACAAAAATTCATTAGACGATAATTAATATTAAATAAGTGGAAAATAATTAGGGATTAAGAGGGAAGGGGATAATCAATTAATCAATTAGTGAGTGATTATATTAAAATGGGGATTAGTTATGAAATATTGGAAAATTAAAGGGAATTGGAGGAAAACCGGTTCATGACTGGGCGCTTTAATTCAAGCTGGTGGTTTGGACAATTAAAAGAGTAAGGGGGGAAGTTTTTTTTATGTGGCCTTCAGCCATTTGGGGTGAACAGATAGAATGAGAGAGGGAGAGGGTGAGACCTGAGAGAAAGAGAGAACGGAGGGGTAGCGAATCGGGAAGATCGACGATGCGGGGCTCGGACAACGCTATCTGATGGCGGGCTCTGGTGTACGGTAGCTACTGGCAAAGCAAAGAGGCGAGCCACGAGATGCTAGGGCTCGGAATCGGATTTGTTGCTGGCGACGATTCAGGCTTCGGGAGAGGTGTGGTTGAGGTATGTTTAGTCAATTTCTTCCTCCTCCGTGGATTTCTGTTGTTTGGTTGTGGCTAGGACGGATTGCAGGGACGCTTGGTGCTGGCATTTCCGTGAGGGAGCGACGGTTGGAAATGGTGATTCGGGCTAGATCGGCCGAAGACCTTGGTCCAGCTTGCTTTTTGGTTCGAACAGGTGATGACGAAACCAACAACTCGACGTGGGGAACACATTTTGTATGCTGGGCAGTGTTGGTCGGGTGTGTAGAGGAGCTACGCTTTGCCTCTAGGAAGTTGCAGTGTTTGTCTTCTAGAAGGAGGATAAAATGGCAGAGGAGAGTTGAGGGAGAGGAGATGTGTTCTACCGATCCATTGTGAAGCTAAGGGCATCCTAGAGCTGGGTATTGCTCTCGGGTAATTCTTCTGGAGTTTAAGAACTGAAGTGGGATGTGAGGCCGAGAACTGAAGTGTGTTCTGTGGTGAGGTTTTCTCCTCTACTGTTTAATCATTGGTTTTGTTTTTGGATGCTAAATCCCACGTTAATGCTGAGTAGTATTTTGCGATGCTGTAGTTAACTTTGAGATGTTCAGTTGTTATAAATATTCTGTTGGGGATTGGATTCTGCATTTTTGTGTTTGAATTTCTAGTATTACCTTGATGATTTAAAGTTAAGCTCTGCAGTTGGTATTTTGAATGATGAGTACTCTGTTATAAGTGGTTTTGTTCATGGTTGGGTCAATACTCTGTGATGGTCTGGATTAGCATGTTGGATAATATTCTGGAGATTTTATTATGCTGTTTGGAGGAAAAATAGGTTGATTAAACTGCTGTTGGATATTGTGTCGATTATGCATAGTTTGTTACTTGATAGGAAATGTCGTGAATGATACACTCTGTTAGATTCTTGCTTCCTGGTTATGGTAAATTGTTTGGATTTACTTCTTTGTTGCGTATGGATCTTTTGGATGCTGGTTATAGTAGTTTGATGTAGAGTTTAATTGAATGTTTATGTCTATGAAAAGTAATTAGTTAAAGGAAGATTTTCTGGAAAAAGGGAAGTGTTAAATTGATATTTTGGATCAACATGTTGGATGATTATTCTTTGTTGTAGTAATAATCTTTGGTGAAGCATGAATTTACTAGATATAACTCGTTAAGCTCTATTAATGTAATTTGTGGTTGGATGTGTTAAGTGCTATGTTGTTGGATATTGGATAGTGATAAATGTAGAAGTGTGAACATTTGGAGATGAATCTGTTATGTTGGAAGATGACAAGTGTTGAAGTGTAAGTGTTATATTTTTGGGATATAGAGTGTTAGTGCTGGATATAAACTTGTTAGTTGCAACTTTGGTTTTATATTCTATTGGTTTTGTGTTGGGCTATTAAATGGGTCTAAGGCATGATAATAATTGGGATTTAGTTAGGAGATTTATTATGTAAGTAGGAGTAGAATAGTAAAGATGATAAGAGTTAATGAGTAGACTAAATGATTTTAGTAACGACTAGATGTTTCTAAATTGTGAAGGTACTAGAAAGAAGAAAAGTTAGCTTTAAACATTGAATGCTGTGAGAAACGAGGTAAGTGATAGCATGTGTCTTGGTCTTCTGACCCTACATCGCAAGATTAAGAGATGCATGTTTTGTTGCTTATTGCTTACCTAGCATGTTTCGTTGTTTACAGTTTTAGTCACACGTTTAGTTCCTTACCGCTTTCCTAGCATGTTTCGTTGTTTATAGTTTTAATCACACGTTTGTTGTTTACTGCTTTTACAACATGCTTATAATTAGTAATCACACGTTTCGTTGCTTACTGCTTTCCTAGCATGTTTCGTTGTTTACAATTTTATCTGCACGTTTCATTGTTTACTGCTTTTACAACATGTTTATAATTAGTAATCGCACGTTTTGTTGCTTACTGCTTTCCTAGCATGTTTCATTGTATACAGTTTTAACCGCACGTTCGTTGTTTACTGCTTTTACAACATGCTTATAATTAGTAATCGCACGTTTCGTTGCTTACTGCTTTTACAACATGCTTATAATTAGTAATCACACGTTTAGTTGCTTACTGCTTTTACAACATGCACATAATTAGTAATCGCACGTTTCGTTGTTTACTGCTTTTACAACATGCTTATAATTAGTAATCGCACGTTTCGTTGCTTACTGCTTTCCTAGCATGTTTCATTGTATACAGTTTTAAACGCACGTTTCGTTGTTTACTGCTTTTACAACATGCTTATAATTAGTAATCGCACATTTCATTGCTTATTGCTTTTCTAGCATGTTTTGTTGTTTACAGTTTTAACCACACGTTTCGTTATTTCCTGTTTTTACAATATGCTTATAGTTATTAATCGCACGTTTTGTTGTTTATCGTTTTCTAAGCATGTTTACAGTTTTAATCGCACATTTTGTTGTTTACTGCTTTTACAGCACGTTTCGATGTTTTATTTATGCTTTCAGAAATTGTATGCATTGATGAGTATCATACGAAACAGATACAAATAACGAACGAATAATAAGTTATAAAAAGTAATAACGAACGAAGAAACAAATCACGAATGAAGAAAAAGATAGCGAACGAATAATAAGCCATAAAGAGTAAAGAGAAATGAGAAATAATTAATGCAATTACAGGAAAGAAAAGAAAAAGGCAACGATATGACGCGAGGTCGTTTAAGCCTTTGTGGCAAGACCACTAGCGAGCTTTCGGATTATGGCATCATTGTTAGCAAGCTTTCGGATTATGCCATTGCTGTTCGTATCTGTTGCAAGGTCCCTGGATTATACCGGGACAAACGGCCAATGTTAGCAGGCTTTCAGATTATGCCATCGCTGCTATATCGGAGGTAAGAACGACCAATGAAAGATAACAATTAAAATGCAAAAGACAAAAGATAAGGAGAAAAAGACGAAAATGATGATTTAAAGCACAAAAGATAAAAAGATAAGAAGAAAATGACGAAAACGATGGTTAAAACGTAAAAGATAAGAAGATAAGAAAAAGAGAAAAATTGAAACTGCATGTAGTATTATCATAGGTATTATCACTTATTGAGCATTAGACTCATAGCTTACGACTTGCGGTGTAGGAAAAATGATGAACGGATTTAGGAGCAGCTGATGAAGGATTTGCGCGGGCGAGACTTGCAGCTAGTTGGTTAATTATAGTAAAGATGAACAAGCTGTAAATATAAAGTAATATTTTAATAACTGTTTTAAATGAATTAATTGTGCTTCCACTACGCATTTAAATAAAAAGAATTTTTATCAATTAAATTACTATTTACGCTTCCACTACGTTTTCAAAGAAAATTAATTTACGCTTCTGCCATATTTTAAATTAAAGATTTTATAACGCTTCCGCATTTTATTGATTGGATTTTTCATAACGAGTTTAACGAAGGGTTAATAGCGGTCCGGTTAGATGCACTCTGATATTTCTTTAAAAAAGTTTTAAATAAAGAGGGTTTTAGTGGTTAAATAAAAGTTTTAAATTTTAGCGCATTTTTAAAAGGTTACGAAAAATCGGGTCGTTACATAAACGTCTGCCAATTCCTTCAGAAAACATTTGCTTTTATGCCAGTCGATTGACCGCTGAGATCGGCCGCCAACTCCAGCATTGTTTTTCACTTAAATTCTCCCGATTATTCATATATATATATATATATATATATATATATATATATATTCTTATCTTATAACTTCATTATTAACTACTAATATTATTTCTCTTAATTCTAACTACTTCTAACTCTCCAATTTATTTATGTATCATATAAACAAACTTCATAACCAAAACGAGCACTAGATTCAATATACTCTTAATTGCAAATTCTAATATCTTCCAATAGATTTCATCTTGTCAAAACCAATATGCACTAAATCCATATATATATATATATATATGGACATCAATATCAGCTAAACCAAATTATACTATATATTTCACTATTCTTCCTTCATCTTTTGCCCAAGTTAAATTCCAATAACTGATAAGAATCTTATTATTTATAAGCTATTAGTCCATACAATTTCCAAATTACGTCCAACTATATTTTCTCTTTGGCCAACACTTGAATTATCCAACTATCCACAAATTTATCCCTTAATAATCAAAGTATATATTCCATAACTCCTCTTCCACCTTATTCTTTTATTAAATCTAATATACTCCAAAATATTATAGATCTTATAATTTTAGCTTTGTTATATCCAAGTGCATTTTCTCTTACTAATTCACTAACTACCAATCACTCACTCAGCCCTGATGTCATCTTATCTAATTCTAAGTGTCATCAACCCATTCCCCAATAACGTTAATCCTTCCCTTAAACTAATTATGAACATAATGGAGTATCATAATTCACTTTTTTTAATTGCATTTCTCTTGACCAATATCTTTATTTATCCAACTTAGCT
Source organism: Begonia loranthoides (assembly GCA_022433065.1). Taxonomy (NCBI): domain Eukaryota; kingdom Viridiplantae; phylum Streptophyta; class Magnoliopsida; order Cucurbitales; family Begoniaceae; genus Begonia; species Begonia loranthoides. The sequence continues at coordinate 27,338,179 of CM039483.1, forward strand.
CCTAATATCCCTAAAATTATCACTTAAGTTATACCTTCAGCTCGACGAAGATTTGAGATATTACAACTCTCCCCCGTTATATAAATTTTTTCCTAAAAAATTTATCTAATCTAAAGGTATTTATGCCTATCTAAGACGTATTCTACTGGTATTATTTTCTATTACTGTCACCTATACTTAATATATATGTAAAGATAAATATCAAACAGGAACACATAACAACATTCTAAAATTTATTGAATCGTAAAGTACTTGGCCAAGACGTAGACGATTCATCTTCTTGATCTCCATAACTCACGGCCAGTAGCTCTATAACAACCCGATATTTTAAGTTGGATAAATTAACAGGGTATTACCAAGGACATTCTAGATTGTCAAGTCTAAGGGTAAATTTGTAAATATTTTCTCATATACGCTATGTAATCAAACTTTGGAGATAAAATTTCATGATACAACTCATCTCTATATACGTTAAGTGGTGACTTGTGATTTCGTGCAAATTAATTCGGATAAAAATCTAGTTGAAAATGTGAAGGAAATGGGATTTTGGTCTTTTTGGACAACTCTGAATGATTTCGGACGAGGCGGACGAGGTGGACGTTGTACGTTTGAAGCTGTCTGAAATCTGGACGAATTTGGACGACGCGTATGACATCTCGAACGTCATTTCTGCGTCGGAATTCTGAATTCGGACGGTACAAATAGAATTCGGACGCATCATCTCGTCCGAATTCTCCATGTATAGTGACAAAACTGATTTAAAACTAGATGGAGAGCTACGTCTAACCAATAAAAATATGGCTTCTAGACACAAAATCGCATGATGATGGCCAACCAACAGAGATTTGTCCACTGCTCTCCCTTTGCCACCCGTATGAATTGTTCCCAAGTGAGCCCTATTTCTTCAGCCCTTCGTTTCTTCTCCTTCGTGGTTTTCCCTGGAGCATTCTAGTGGGTTTCTGCGTGGAGGGAATTGCTTGGAAGGTGGGCTACCGTGTATGAAAGAGGAAAACGCCAGTGAAGGTAAGGATTTGGGTAGTCGTTGGCTTAAGGAAGTCCTACCCATAAGTATTATGTTTGTGTTAACTGTGATTTTCCTTAGCTTGATGAGAATGCCCATCTTTTGAATCCATGTATAATGTGTTCTGCTGTAGTTCTCTAGATGTTCCTTCCTTTGATTTCTTGTTACTCCTTGTCACCTTTCAATGCTCATATATCTACATAAGCGATCGACACTTGGTTATGTGTTCTGGATGTTAAACTTGAGCTCTCTGTAGTGGTATTTTCATGGTCAACCAACCAAGCTCAGTAAAGGGAAGTTTGCGTGATGTGAATAATGCCTAGTAACTGTTATGCTAAAATGAACCGATCAAGAGTTAGCATTCTTCTACTGTTTTAGTTATAACATCCATATGTTGTTTTCCATTTAGGGAATTTCACCTGCTCAAACATCTATCGTTTTCAGTTATTGCATGTTACTTGACCATATATTCCCGTAGTTGTTGTAAGTGAGTCCCTGTTATTATGTTGGTAAGCATATATTGTTATTTGTGATTCACTATTGTTATAGTTGATTTAAACTATGCTTAGATGATCATGTATGCTAGAGTATCATATTTTCTGCCGTTATGCTACTTATATCCACTATTATCATTACCCGTTAAACGTACCACCAGATATTCTAAGTTTCAGCTGGTATATTCCGTGTAAAAACATGCCTAGTGATTCGTATTTCTGCTGTTATATTCATTTAGAAACATGATTAGTTGTTCGTAAGTTCTGCTGTATTTTCCATTTAAAAGCTTGCTTAGTCATTTGTATTTTTTTTTACTGTTATAGTCGATTAAAATATGCCTAAATGCTTATATTTTCTGCTGGTTCATTTGTTCATTAAAAGCACAAGTAGCTCTTTAGTGAGGTCAGTCAAAAAGCATGATTAGATGTTATAAGTTGCTGCTGTATTTAGAATGTACAAAGCATGATTCGTTGCTAGTTTTGCCCTTATTAGTCTTGAAGCATGATTCATTGTTAGTTTCACTTTAAATTTACAAGCATGATTCATTGTTAGCTTCGATGCATATGATCGCTGATTTATTGAATGATTTAACGCCTGAATTATAGCATTTTCCACTGCCGTAGCGTATTAAAAGTATGTGAAATGTTTTAATTTACTACTGTTTTAGCCAAATATAAGCATGTTTAGTATCTATTACCGTTGTTTTGCATTAGTCGATACAAGTTATATGTTCGCTGCTTCGTTTCGATATGTCTTGCTACTGAAATAATGATTTAGAAGCATGTCCATTATTCCACCTCGCCATTAGAAATGTTATTGTTTACCTTTGATTTAGAAGCATGTCCATTATTCCATCTTGCCATTAGTAATGTTATTGTTTACCTTTGATTTAGAAGCATGTTTAACTGCTCGTTCAATTCATTGTTCACCGTTGTCAATAGTCGATCAAAAGTATGCTCCGCTGCTTAATTTGATAATGCTCGTTGTCATTTTTAGTTGTCCAAAAGCATGGCCGCAGTACCATGTAATTGTTTAACACTACTGTTTTAATTGTCATCGAACGTATGATTAGGAATCGCTCTCTACTGCATGATTTGTTGTTTAAGTGCATGAGTAATTGTCCGTTTCCACTATTAGGTTTACTATTTAAAAGTATGCTCTATTCTTATTTTATTAGATGTTAACAACATGTTTAGCTTCCATTCATGGTTATGCGCTGTCGTTACCTTCGTTATATAAGCATGTGCTATTATTGGTTTTAATCATTGTTTATTTCGGATCCTTTAAAGCGTTGTCATTTACTTTCCATATATGTGTTATTAAATTTAAAAGTGCTAGGTTGTATTCACATTAATAGAAACTAAGTAGGAGGTACTCCCTTGGGGTGGTACCCACATGCATGAGTGAGGAAAATGCTAAGAACAAGAATGTTCGGGATGGGTAGGATACGCCCATCACCAAAGAAACCCTCCTGGCGGGATACGTCGGGAGGGAAGAAACCCTGTAGCGGAATACGCCGGAAGGGGAGGACCCTTGAAGGCAGGATACACTGGAGAGGGGACAAAAAAGGGAGTTAGAGGGCGGATGGGTAGAGGAACTAGTCCGCAGTTAGGTGAAGCCCCCAACCTCGACTGGAACGGGGACCTAGCTGCAAGTAAAGGGTGAAGTTTGGTCAACTATTCCATCCCCTAAGAACCCTCAAATCTCCAGCTCGATGTACGAGTCAAGAACGAATGAAGAACGAATGTAATGAAAAGAATTGGTTTGGGTGGCCCCCCCATTCCAAGAAGAATTAAAGAGAGATATGCATAATTGATTTTCCCCATTTTCTTACCGGGCGCAAGCTCACGTCATTACTTGTGGTGTAGGTACAAACGACGAACAGATAATAAGTAGATGATAAACATATAACGAAGTAGGGAAGGATGACTTCGCACGCACGAGACTCGGGGCTGGCCAGGTAAAGAAAAGAATGAGTAATGATTGTAATCACATTAAATTATTGTATTATACTCCATTGTTTTGATTTCCTTTTAAACGATTTAAATACGCTTTTGCCATGTTTTACGATGATTTATTTTACAATGCTTCTGCACATTTTATCAATTGGTTTTCATAACGAGTTTAAAGAAAGAGTCAGTAGTGATCTAGTTAGACACACTTTGATACGTTTTGTTTTAAAAAGAAAGAAATTTCAAATTTTTACGCATTTTAAAGGTATTACGAAAATCTGGGTCGTTAAAAGCTCACACAACCAACAGAGTACACAAATCCCTTATATTTATTAAAGGCAGCAACTAACAGAGTATTAACCCAATCAATAGAGCATTGATTTCCTAGAACATACATCCAACAGATTGCTTCACAACATTAGCTTAACAATTTCCTACGTCCAACAATATGTCCTATGTCCAACAACATGTCCGTAATAATAGGTAACTCTCCTAAACATGCTTCAACTAACATTAACAGAGAAGAAATAGTTACCTAAAGGAGCTAGGAAGCCCAAGCTAAACCGAGAGAAAGCCAAAGACTAGGACTTCTTGCAAGACACTTCACGAAATCCACACCCGCTTCTCACGTTTCTGTTCACGAACTCACCTTTCACTCAACATAGCACTCACAGAACACCCAAAGCTCCAGGGAAATCCACTCTTCACGAAACACTCTCCATTTTCTCTAGAGGATTTTCAATCACGCTCAGAGAGGGAGAGGAAAAATGCAGAGGACAGCAGGGGAGAGGGGCTTAAGGCGTGGAGCTTATCTAGAGGGGATAGAAGGCCATACCTAGGCATGGAGGAGGGGTGTGGTCCCGGCGTGGGGCTCATCCTTCGTGTTGCCTGGGTGAAAATTAATTGACAAAACAACAAGTCCCATATTTAAAACCCTAATTTTTGTAATTTTGGGCATTTTCAGACGAGGGCATGTGTAACATCCCATATTTTTAAAATGGGTAAAATTTAAAACTTTCCTTTTCGTAAAAACATCAGAGTATTTTCCTTTTATAAAACCCAATCATTAAAACTTTTTACTTAAAAACATTTATCAATTTAAGCGGAAGTAATAAAATCATTTTATGAAAAGCAGAGGAGTTAAATTAAAACATTAAATAATATTAAATAATTTAAAAATCCTTTTGACAACAATTCTCATCTAATTCTTTAGCCCAGCCAGCCACAATATCCGCCCATGCAAATCCTTCGTCAATTGTCTTTGACCTGATCACCTGTGTGTATACCTAGGTCGCAAGACTTAAGTAATGAGCCTAATGCTCAGTAAGTGATATATAATAAAAGTATGATGCACATGTCATGCAACTCTTGAATCTCTTTTTGTTTTCTATTTCCGTTTCTCTTTTTTTTTTTTCTTTTCTTTTCCTTTACCACTTTTTCAGTCTTAATTTTTCTTTATCTTAACTTTACTGTTCATTTTCTTTACTTGATCGTTACTTTAGCTTTATCTTTATCTTTACTTTTTCTTTCTCTTTACTTTTCTCGTTATCTTTACTTTACTGTTTAGCCTTTGATATTCAACTCAAGCCTCAACCAATGGGGAAGTAACCCGCCCAAAGCCTCTATCCATGGGGACCAAGTCCACCAAGCCTCTATTTATGAGTCTGAGTTTAATATTAAAGCTTTAATCATTTAACATTGAAATGTAACTCAACCAATGGGGGAGTAACCCGCCCAAAGCCTCTAACCATGGGGACAATGTCCACCAAGCCTCTATTTATAAGTTACATGCCAAAGCCTTAACTGGTTAACATTGGAAACATAACCCAACCAATGGGGGATTAATCCACCCAAAGCCTCTAACCATGGGGAAATTGTCCACCAAGCCTCTATTCATGGGTTACGTGCCAAAGCTTTTATCTTTTTCTTTACTTCACTTCATTATTTAACCATGGGGGAACAATCCGCCCAAACCTTTATCTTTACTTTACTTTATTATTTAACCATGGGGGAACAATCCGCCCAAGCCTTTACATTCATTCCTTTACTATTCGTAACCGTCTCATTTCTTCTTTTTTTCCTTTTTCGCATTTCGTAAATGCTTCGTTTCTTCTTTGTTTCATTTTTAACATTTCGTAAACGTTTCGTTTCTTCTTTAATTCCTTTCCTTTTCTAAAACCATGCCTGAAAGCCATTTTCGTATCTTTTTAGAAAACTATGATGTTGTATCTCTTTAGAAAACTGTGATGCGTGATGCTCGTGAATGCATACATTCTCTACTAGAGGAATTTAATAACGCAATCAACATACAATTCATGCTTATAAAAACTGTAAACATCGAAACATGCTATTTAAAACTATAAACACCGAAACATGCTATTAAATACTGTAAACAATGAAACATGCTATTTAAAACTGTAAACACCGAAACATGCTATTAAATACTGTAAACAATGAAACATGCATCTCCTATTTCTTGCGATGTAGGGTTTGAAGACCAAAGCACATGCGTATCACTTACCTGGCGTCCGTGGCGTGCTTAACACTGTATTCGTTTCTCGTTAATACCTAAACCATTAAAATCACGTATTATTAATCTTACTCATACGACTGAGACTTAACACTTTCTCTATTTGCACATGGATAACGGAATAGCAACCCTTATGATGTTGCTCATTCCATCAATGTGTCTTAATAATTTAACTTTACAAACCCAAATAGTAATTTATCATAAACTCATATTTCCACAGCAGAGTAGAGAACTATTTAAGTTATTTTATCCAATGATAACCGACATAGCATATTTGTCTATCCTTTTTAATCCGACATACATGCATAATATTTCTAGTAACCAAAACCAATCCCAGTATATTATTGCTTCCTAAGAGTATCCCACACACAAATCGTTAAATCATTGCATTCTCGACAATCAACAAAGAACCAATAAATAATCCCAACTAATTACCATCAACACTATATTCCCATCACCAAAGGCAGAGATCATTCAATTTATTCCATTGCATTTTCAAACATCACAGCAAGAAAATAACCATCAACGCATGTCTAACCAAAATCTTACCATCATGTGATATGGGGCCATATGTCCAGCAAAACAGATCACAAGACCTAAATATGTTTTTAACAATTCTTACTTCAACAACAGCTCATAATTGATAGATTTATTTCATTAAACTTCACCCATCTGTTAACCCACACCAACCAAGAAACAGACCGTGTATGAACCAACAACAGAGCACAAGCATCAATGAATTCAAGAATATCCATTTCACAACAGAAGCAACATAGAGGGTTTTCATCAATCAAAATATCAATACTTGCATAATATAGCTTTCCACTCTCTATCCAGTAACATCTCGAAGGACACAGAACAACAGAACTTCCAACCACATTTAACAGAGAAGATCCTTTGTACACTAACAGCTAACAACATAAAAACTCAACCTAAAACTGACATCTTTGTTACCTGAAGATAGTAGAACTTCTTCTTCCTCCCTGACTCACGGTCGTTTCACTGTTCAATACCCATTCTGAGCAACTTATTCCAGAGCAACTACTTCACTCGAGGAACAACACCCATGACAGAACAGAGAGCAAAGCCTTCTCAACCATCCAGAAAACACGTTCCTGCTTGCAATCTTTATAGCCAGAGGCAAAGACATCCAGAGACGTACACCGATGGGGAGGATATGCACCGTTAACAGAGGAGCTGCCGCGTGGAAGTCTCTTGCCAGCTAATTAATTGGTTAAACCAATTTAGTTGAGGATTAGTTGTGGACCAACATGATTAGTTCTGAACAAACTCTTCCACCGAACCAAGCCCCTGTCACACCCATTCAGTTCGCGTCCAACACCTCGCAGCACTGAATTCAAACAATTCATCCAAGAGATCAGAATACCCAATGATATGCATAAACCAGCAGAGACGCTTACCTTGGTCGGAAATTGCAGTTCAAATCGCGATTTCAAACGGACCGAACGAACTCGTGCCGTGCCCTAGCTCGCATGTTCGCCGTTCGTCGTGATGACCGCAGCCTATCGTTGCCGCCATGCACCGGACAATGCGCACCCGAGCTAGCGGCGACGTCCGTCGCCTTTGATCGCTGTCGTTCTCCCCTCCGATTGCTCACTCCTTCTTTGTCTCTCATTCTCGCCCTCTCTCGCTCGTTTCCCTTCTATTTCAAATGGCTGATGGCCAATAAGGAAAATAAAACCATTTAATTAGTTTTTCAATTAATTATTTCTTTTCTTGAAATTTCATCCTTATTTAATTAATTTCCTTAATCCATCCTTTCATCTTCTCTCATACATTTCAATTCCATTTTATCTTCATTTGTACGTAAAATCGAATTACTCCAATACTTCAGATCAAGTTGAACCAAAATTGGTATAATGAGGAATGTCATTTACAATCCCGAATTTTATATATTGGAAAATAATTGTGGATATTTGAATTTGCCAAATAAATTATCGGGATATTATTGCATGCATCCTTGCCTCGTCCGGGATCGTCCGAATTCGTCAAAATCTCACGCAGAGTCGCGTTTTCGGATAAAGTCTGAGTGCATCCAAAACTGTCATTCAGCCGAAGATAGAGATCTGAATCAGTGTCCGCGTGCATCCGAAACTATCTTGAAATTGGACAGATTCAAATCCTTCCCATCTACAGGCGTCTGTCCTCGTTTGCATGCATCTAAAATGTCCTAAAATTAGAAGAGAGTCAAATTTCTTGTGACTGCTACCGTTCGTGTGCGTTTGTAATCGCTCAAATTTTTGCGTTGAAGGGAGAATTGGGACTCAAAATCTCATCCTGTGTCATCCCAAACTCGGGGATGACGTTCAATGTGCTTCCGGATGTAGATCCTCATCCACATGTGTCCAAACCCAATTGCACATGATTTTTATCAGGGTCCGAAACTGTTCCAAACTCTCATTTTTCATCCAAATTCCATACTTTACTTATCACATAATATTTCCCCATATAAACATGTCCTAATTTAACGTGTACCTTCACGCCACGTAACATATGAATTATTCTAACGATTAATTACATTGCATATCGGGGGAAAATATCATCAGGGTATTGCATTTTTAGTCACACAGATTGGAAGATTGTTGATTCCTGATTTGTTTACTTACCTAGTACCTTTCCATTTGATGGGTGGCATAACGGCCTGTAACTATGCTCGCCAGCAACCCTTGTGAATTTGGATTAGACAGGTAGCTAGATTGTAGAGTAATCTGACGCTGGCAATCTTATCCTTTATTTGATTATACATTTGGTGTCACCACCTAGTCTTTGGTTGAGGCCACCCTTTTTCTTTTGACTCACTAGGTGTTGCTATCGATAGATAACCATCTTTCTTTGTTGTGTTTGGATGGGCCCTTGTGTAGCCATCTCTTTTCACTGATGATGTTTTTGGATGAAAAATGCTGTAGACCTACTTTTAAGATATAGCTGTCTATGTATACAACGCGTTTTACAAAAAGCCTCATCGATAGCCCATGGGCCCTGTTTTTAGGTAAAATGATAAAGATGTTTTTAAATGTGGTTTTAAAGTCCATGAATGATTAAAATATGCTTTAAACCATGATTTTCTGAAAGAAAGATAAAACTAGTTTTCCCATGCGTTGCATTTAGTATGGATTTTTCTTACTGAGTTGGTCACTCATCCCTCGACCTATTTATGTTTTTTTTCAAGTTTAGTTTGTGATGGTCTGGTGATGCGTCCAATGTGTGGTTTGTTAGCCTAAGTGTGTTAGGCATATTTATATTTTGATGATGAACATTTTAACTAAAGTGTAAAAGTTGTTTATTCATTGAATTTATAATTATCATTTTTGATGTTTAAATTGGAAATACCCTTGATCAAGGATATTGGGATTGGTTAACATGTTTCTCTAAGTCTATGCAGTGATATTGAAGACTTGTATGACTTAGAGGATGCGTCTTGTGGAAAATTGAAGTGCTATGTAATCATGCGGACGCGGATTGATAAAGTGCGGACATTGCGGACGCCATTTCCAGTCGTCCGTTTTGAATCTGCCATTTTGGAGATTCACGCGGATGCGTCACACGGACGAGGCGGACGCAATTCAGCATCCGCGTCCCTTCAGCGAAGCGGATGGGAGAAGAATCTGAGGACGCCGCGGATGCCAATCCGTGTCGTCCAATTTGAATCTGTTTTCAGAGCTCACGCGGACGATTCATGCGGATGCAGTGGATACGAGGCATAGGCGTCCGCTTTGCCTCTGTCCAATTTTATTGAAGACGTGGACGACACATGCGGACGAAGTGGACGATAGAGTTGCATCCGCAAATACGAAGTTTTCACAACGGCTAATTTCCAACGGCCGAGGAGAGGACGATAAAAATAAGTGTGTTGTCCAATTTCACAACGGCTAATCCGCCCCGAGCACTTCTATAAAAATAAGTGTGTCGAAGAGATGATCAATTCATGCCATTGCTAAGCGAAGCTCTGCCAATTTATTGACTCAACATTGCGTACGAATTTGAGTGCTAAAAACATCCTCCAATCTATTTATTGGGTATTTATTGATTGAAGTGAGGATTGTTGTATTGGTGAGAGCTCTATTTTTTGAAAGAATATTGAGTGATTGTAAAGGTTCGATTGACACCCGTGCAAGTTCAATCAAGTGTAACCGGACGCGGTTTATTGAATATATCTTCAAGGGAGGACTTTGAAGCGCGGACGTAGGCGTGCTTTGCCGAACCGCGTTAACAACTCGGTGTCACAATTTCTAACTCTATCTCTTGCATTACTTATCATATTGTGATTTTATTGTGATTAATTTGATATTAGTTAGAAAAATTGTTATTGCACGAAATTGATTAAATAACCTAATTCACCCCCCCTTTTAGGTTAATTCGATCCTACATGGTTACCTAGGATTTGTATTCCCATTGGTGTCTCCCTGATATCCTTGGTCAGGATTTACATTTCTTGTATTAGTTTGTTTATTTTGTCTTGGTGTTGAATAGTTTCATTTCCTGGATAGTATTTTTTTCTTTGTTAATTATGCTATCCTTAACTCTTGTTGATCACTTTGTTAACTCTAACCAATGTATTTTGGGTTTTGGGCTTAATTTCATGTTAAGACTTCAGCTTTCAACCTAACCTTGGGCTGAGCGATCGGGTTCTCTCCATGGATTAGGTCGCTTGACCGCATTTCTGTTAGGTTTGCCTCCGGGTCATGACAAGAAGCATAGACTATCACTTTTCCCTTTTGCATAAGCACGCAACCCAATCCATTCTTCAAAGCATCATAATAAATACCGTACTTACTGTTTTCAAATGGTAAGGTTAAGATTAGGGTCGTAGTCAATTCCTATTTCAAGCCTTGTAAGCTATCTTCACATTCACTATACTATCAAAATCTGGTATTCTTTCTTGTGAAACTTGATATCGAAAAGTAATTTTTGAAAAGTCTTCTATAAATTTTCTGTAATATTTTGCAAGACCAAAAAAGCTCTGTACTTTCCAATGTTCTTTGGTTGAGATTAGTCCAAAATTGCTTGAATCTTCACTAAATCGACAGCTACGCCATCTTTAGAACTAACGTGACCCAAGAAGTTGACTTTTTCCATCCAAAATTCACACTTAGAAAATTTTGTGTATAGTTGGTGCATTGTTAAAATCGGTAAGGCGATCTGCAGGTGTTCCATAGGCTATTTCTTTGAATGAGAGTAAATTAATATATTGTCAATAAACACAATTATGAATTTGTCTAGAAAGTTCTTGAAGATGCAGTTCATTAAATCCGTAAATGTTACAGGCGCATTAATCAATCCAAAAGATATAACCAAAAACTCATAATGTCTGCATCTGATACGAAATGCTGTCCTCGGAATATCATCAGTTTTAACCTTTAATTTGTAGTATCTGGATCATAAATCAATTTTCGAAAAAACACAAGTGCCTTGGAGTTGATCAAATAAATAGTCTATCCTCGGCAAAGGGAACTTATTCTTCATGGTCACTTTGTTCAACTCCTTGTAGTCTATACACATTCTCATTGAACCATCATTCTTCTTCACAAATAAGACAGGGGCATCCCATAGGGAGGAGCTAGGGCATATAAAACCTTTGTTAAGTAATTCTTTAAGTTGAGTCTTTAATGCCATCAGTTCATCAGGTGCTATTAGAAATGGGTTTAGCGCCAGGATACACATCTATTACAAATTCCATTTCCTGATTGGGTGGCAATGTTGGTAAATCTTCAAGGAAAACCAAGGGAACGTTGAACAATAGAGATGTTATCAAGGCTCACATCCTATACCACACGCGTATCAACACTGGCCAAGAAACCCATGCATCCACTACTTAGTAGTCATTATGCTTTAATCACAAAAATAATAGGCAGCTTCCTTTTGTTCTTTATACCATGAAAAACATACTCTTTGTCGTCTGGAGGCTAGAAGTAGATTATTCTTCTTCTACAGTTTATAGTTGTGAAGTGTTGAAATAACCAGTCCATGCTAAGAATGACATCATATCCCTTCATGTTAATTACGATAAGGTCAGCTAATAGAGATTGGTCATTCAAACTAACAACACATTCTTTCAAAATACCTACTACATCTAAATATTCTCCCTACGATAATATTACTCCATAAGCATGATTGACCAGACTAGCTAAACAGTTAAATTTGTAATAAAATGCAGAGGCCACAAATGAGTGTGAAGCTTTGGAATAAAATAAGGTATAAGTAGGCTACTCGTCACCATTATCTTCCATAAGAGAGAAAATCCTTGAAACGACTTTCTTTTGTTCCCCAGCTAGAGTCAGGAAGTTGTTAGCTATATGGCCCACTTCCCACACTTGTAACATTGTTCGGTTCTATCTTTACATTTATCAAAGTGGTTCTTCTTGTACTTAGGGCATTGATCAACTTAGGATGTCTTAGCAACATCTCTGATAGTCACTAGTCCTTCTTAAACTTGCTTTCCCTTTTCTTATTGTTCACCACTAGCAAAGGCCCTTTGTTCCTCTGTTCTGTAGAGATTGATTTTCTTTGAAGAATTTTCTTCTTGCCTCTAGTTGCATGGCCACCATAGATTCAGCTTCTTCCACATCTAATGCTTTAGACACAATCTTGGAAAAGGGCATTTCCTAAGTGCCATAAATCTTCACACCTCTATATATCTCCGCTTTTAGACCTTGGAAAAATTGATATACTTTAAGTTCATTGGTAGCCACTAGGCGTGCCGTGAAGTGTGATAGCTCTTTGAATTTCCTCACATACTCTACCAAGGATCTCGTCTGACAAAGCTGAGTAAACTCCACTAGTTTTTGTGTCCTTGCAGCGTGAATGAAGTAGTTGTCATAAAATAATTCTCTAAATTTTCCCCACATCGTGGTCATCACATTGTTAGTGGTCTTAACTATGTCCCACCAGACCTCGCGTCCTGGATTAGTAGATAGCAGCACATGAAACCCTTTCCTCCTCCTGTATCTTAGCATACTCGAACATAACTTCTAGTGCTCTAATCTATTCCTCAGCTTTGGCTAGATTTTCATCAAAGTTTGGTGGGTTTAAATGGCAGAACTTCTCCCATCCAGCTTCAACATAAGGAGGTTGCATCATTCCTTGCTCTTCCCTTTCAGCCATATGCCCCATATACTGAAGTTGGCCTTCCATCAACTTAGTAAAATGAACAAATGCCTTATCCCTGGCATCCCTATTGTTTCTAGCTTCCCTTACCATATTTCTCTCTTGTAAATCTTGATACTAGCAAATAAAGAAACTAACTTAGTAATAAAAATTATTATCTACATTAGACATATTGATAGTTGAGGAAACATTCTCATGCAAAAACTTACGTTGTTGAGCAGTCTGCAGAAACGAATTTAGCCCTGCTGCCCTAATGCCATATTGTAATGCCTTGAAGCGTTAAAACCTTTTTCTTGCAATTTTTTTAGATAAAATAATAACAACACATCATTCATAAAATTTCATGCCTTTAAAACCATTTGTAGTGGAAGTTATTAAAATAAAACCCATTTAAATCGAAAGTAATAAAACCTAATTAAATGAACATTAATATCCGTAATTAAATTAAAAACATAAATAAGCATGAATAAAATGAGTCTTTCTTTTTAGAAATTATTTGTTTTCATTTCAACACCCATGGTCAATCTCGCGTCAAACAACGCTCCAGCTTTTCTCATGAGTATACTTCTTCAACTTCCACAATTATTCGTTTGTCTCATCAGGTTTTTGAAAAACTTCATCCTCACCTATATCACAAAGTGCACCTATGAGCCAACGCTTAGTAAAAGATGCATATAAAATATAAACATGAAATGTAGTTCATAAGGAAAATCATGTTTTTTCAATCAATAGTCTTTCTTTTTCTTTCACTTTACAGTCCAAATCATTGTGGTTAATTCATTCAGGGGAGAGAGTGGCACCATTAAGTCAACCTGATGCAATAGAGCCAACTCGAACCCCGCCCACAACGACCATTTATGTTTATTAAATCTTTTGTCTTTCTTAAATAAATGCATGAAATGTACACATGACATGTAACGTCAATCTGGTATGCATAATAATACTACACAATAACAGAAAACAAATTCTCAATAGACGGCATTAGTAATAAGCATATACCAAATAACAGACATGAGCAGATTATTCATTAGTATTTCAATGTAAATATTGAACAGCCATCAACATATGTATCCTTCATTCACAGTTTAACAACTAGGTAATAGACATGAGCACATCCTCTAAAACAACCCGTAGGCATCTTCGAATGACAACATGAATCTACCTTTCTCTAGCATTTTGTGATGTAGGCCAAAGGCCAAACACGACAAAAATATCTCTTACTTATAGTTCTTAGTAGAGATCGTAATACCACTCTTCCAACTTGCAGGTTATCCTTGAAATCAAACAGAGAAACATGTTAGTGAAAGAAAAAGGTGGGTTGTTGACACACTATTTCTCTTAGATGAAAGTACCCTCAAGATTTTCATCATTTTTATTATTGTTACCCTTCCAAAATTCAAAGCTTTAAATGTAATGGACCTACCTTCAAGACTGATGCACCAAAGGGTGCAACCTTTGACAAGCAAGGGGAGGGCAATTATCGGGTTTGCCAAAAAACAGATCACCAATTTACCGACTTTGTAACTTTCTGTCTAGAACTCCAATCAACTCCAAATTTGGGACACAATCAACAATTCTAGTTCAAAACTCACATTACAAAAATCTTGTCAAAATTCTAAAGGGACCAAAAGTTATGCAAATGGAAATGGACCTTCCTGGAAGAGGTACCAATGAAAATAGTTTTTGCACCAAAATGGAAAACTCACAACTTTCGAGTCTCTGACCCAAATAGCGTGAAAATTGAAAGACACAACCCTTGGATAGTGAACAAACAATTCTCTAAATTTCAGAATCCAATTCAAACAAGAAAAAAAAAACCACAATAGTAACTTACAAGTTGGTCCAAAGGAAGCTATAGATGACAACCTTTGACTTCAATGGATTCCTCAAGAACCTCTCAAACTTGTTTTCACAGCAAGTCTTCTAAACTCCCTTTCTCAATGCTCACCTTTGGATCTAGATGATAGGAAGAATAATATAAGAAATCCACTCAAAGACAAGCTAAGAACAAGTGGACTAATTTGTTGGCACACTCAATTCTCGAGTTAACCTAGAAGGATATGGCCAATTTGCAAGGAAAAACTCCACACAAGGTTTAGCTCAAGCTGATGATTTTCAAAACTAACTTTAGACTAACCTTAATGAGGGTATAAATACCCGAAAAGGTTTGCCCTAAAGTGTTAAATACAAAAATAACCTCAAAATGTAATGCATAATCTGTAATATCTGAATAAATCTCTCTCTATATATAATGTAAAGAATTTTAGGGAATATATGTTTTGATAAAAGAAAATATATTCCGTAATGTTGTATGGTACACTTGGTAAAATGCAATGAAAATAAGTATAAAATTTAGATAGAAGTATTGTTGGATCAATTAAGGTATAAAAATTAAGTTAAAAATGAATATTAGATTAATTAAAATATAAAACAATTGAGGGGAAAAAGGGGAAAATAGAAGTTTAATGTTGGAAAATTGGCCATGTGGGAGGGTTCGAGCATATGCTCAACTTGGAAGATGGAAAAGTTGGATTTCATGTGGGAGGGGGAGGGGTCGAGCATATGCTCGATTAGTAAATGCAGAATTTGAAATTAATGACTGAGCGGTCTATCATGAAATCTGAAAAAATAGTTTTCCCGCAACGGCTGTTTTGTGATTCACCCGATGGATTTACATCTATTTTCCCAAAATGATAACATTATCCATGTTGCAGTTGTGTGTGGTGCCACTTAAATGTGGTTGATGAACGTCAAGATCAATGGAGGCTTCTAAAGGAAGCCTCCTCTACTTATAAAATGGAAAAGGCAGTGAAGGGAGAAGCATAGTTATGAGAGAGGAAGAAAAAGCATAAAGAAAAAGAAGAGAGAAAGGGAAGGGAAGTGTTCTGTGTTTTCTTTCAAAGAGTTGAGTGTGAGAGAGGGGAAGGAAGTTCCTACATTGGATTGTCTGGAGTGTGAACCTATGCACTGCTATTGGTGTGAAAGAGGGAGTTCAACAGTAAAGCATTTTCAAGTGAGGTAAGAAGTAAGCGTGTTGTGGCCAGAGGAGGCCTACACCACAAGTACAAGATGTGTCTGTTTATTGATTGTAAATGCTATGCCTATTTATTTCTTGCTATTTAATGGTCCTTTTGCATTTTAATAAAATAAGGTTTTGGCTCTCCATTCGGATATATTCAAATTGTTACTCCCTTGGTTTCAGTTTCTCACTTTGTTGTTATGATAATATAAGTCTTGGTTCTCTATTTGGATATGTTCGAATTATTACTTTGCAGGCCTTAGACTCTCACTCTGTTGTTATGATAAATTGTGATTCTCTGCTTGATTTTGTGTGAAATATCTCTAGAAAATATTGCTTTGTGAAGTATAGTTATGTTCTGAATTTTGGTAATGCTCATGGGGTATAAAGTGTGGTGGGTTGGTTACTGTTAATATGGATATGTCTGTTCCACAGAGGAAAGGTTGAAGGAAAAGGCTTAAAAGTGATACGGTACATAGTTGAAAAAGAAATAATGATATTCATTATGATGCTTTTGCATGTTCCTCCCCTGTTTATTCCATGCTATCAATTAGGATTGGCTCTGTTGAATTAAATGTGTTTCCTTACCTGTTACAGTGTGTGTGTGTGTATATATATATATATATTGTTGAGATTTGATCTGTGATGCTCCTCAATTCCCTGTTTGCTAATTGTGATGCCTGATGCCCTTAGAAAAGGTTCTATTGCATTGAATGTATTTTCCTTATTTGTTACAGTGTTGATATATTATTGAGCTTTGATCATTGTTTGAATTGACATGCATCATGATTAGAAACAATTAGGAATGCCATATCTGGGTTTGTATTCACATGCATTGCACGGGAGAGAAACAGATTAAATGAATGTAATTAGGAATTGAAGGTTTAGTGATGGTGATGCTTGAGAGAACTGCATGACAATGTATCTCTTCCATGTAGGGATTGAGTGACTTGTTCTGCCCAGGCTAGACCCTGAGGATGTATCTATTCTCACTATGGGAAATATCTCCAATGTCCTAGCTTAATGTTATGATACTATGAGTAAAGAACAAATTGTGTGGATTCCTTTTTGACATAATCAGACATGTGTATGCATCATACTTGATCTTACCTCTTACTTGACGTTAGACTCATAGTTTACTTGTGTTGTAGGTGACGATCAGGGTACCAGTGAAGTACCTGAGCGAGGAGCATTGTATGATGAGCACTTGGGTTACCCAGTGAATTTAACCTGAGGGTTATGACTCATAAGAAGTAAATATTGATTTTGAATAGTTAATGTTATATTTTGAGATACAATAAATGTTTTGTTAAACAATGGACTTTGTGGATTAAAATGCTAAAACTATGCTTTAAAATCATTATTTGTTTTCACTTTGACTACTATGATATTCTCTCATTTCCACTTTTAAAATAAATTAAAGAAAAATTTTATATGGTAAAGAAAAAGATAAGTTTTAAAAATACGAGTCGTTATAGCATGGTATCAAAGCTTAACTAGGTCAAATGCGGTTCTGTAGATGGCTAGTAATGCAAGACTTATCGTGGAATACTCCTTCGCCTATAACTTTAGTTTTATTTCTTAAATTGTTTTCTTTGACTTATTGTTTCATAATGTGAAAATGCATAGGATTATTGAATGAGGAGGGGAGCAAAAGTGAATGTACGAATGTGAAAATGTATAGGATTATAGATGGTTTGTGAAGATTGAAAGTCATACAAAGGTAAAACTAAAATTTCTTTCTTAGCTATTCATCGAATTTTGATTAAAGTTTCGTTGGATAGACTGAATGATGATTTTTTTTGAGAAGTTCAGATTTTGGATTGAATATTGAACTATTAAGGGTTGAAATTGAGTAATGTTTTAAACCTGATCTATAATGAGTTTTAATTTGCAGAAAGGTTAGAGTTTTTGGTATGCCTAGTGAATCCATAATTACACGAAAATACCCATATAATTGAAGGTTTTTGTCGCAGAAGGCATGTGTCTGCAGAAGCATAGGCTTAGCGTACGTATCCGCAGCAAAAGCATAAGCATTCGTGGAAACACGCAAAAACATATGGGTAGAGACCCAGTTTTTCTTACATTTTAAAACGTGTCACTTTTGAAAGCCCTAAAATTTAAAACCTTTTCTTTTCGATTTAAATCCTTTTGAAAATATATTTCTTTTATAAATACAAGGGAAGACTTTAAAATAAAACAAAGCATTTAAAGAATATCATACATAAACCTTTTTCTTTTATAATTAAATTTCTTTACAAAACTTTTACAAACCATTTTTCTTTAAATCCCTTTAGCATAGTCAACCAAAAGATCCGCGTGTGCAAATTCTTGATCAACTGACCTTTAGCCTGTTTCCAAGCATACATACATCATTAAGACTTAAAATATGAGACTAAGACTCAGTAAGTGATACAAAATAAAACGTGAATGCAAATGCCATGAAGCTTTTAAAAACCATATGGAGTTTCTGTTTTTATTTTTGTTTTCCTTTACTGTTATTCCTATTTCTATTTCTATTTTTTTTCCTGTTAATATTTCTGTTTCTGTATTTGTTTCCATTTCCATTTTCGTTTCTATTTTTGTTTTCGTTTCCAAAAATCCATTTTTGTTTTTGTATCCGTATTCCTATTCCTATTCGTATTCGTTTTCATTTCCATTTTCTTTTTCATTTCTATTTCCATTTCCATTTCCGTTCCTATATTCGTTTCCATTTTTGTTTCTTTTTTGTCTTTCCTTTATATTTTCTTTTATCGTTTTCTTGATCTTACTTTATCTTGCAAGGCGTTGGAGATGTCTAAACTCATGAGGAAGAATGGCCTACCCAACCTCACATCTCCAAACGTCTATTTACGTTTATCTTTATCTTAATATTGACTTTACTTTATCTTGACGGCGTTAGAGATGTTTAAACTTGACGAGGAAGAGTGGCCAACTCTACCTCATATCTCGTCACACCTATTTACGTTTATTTCTTTTGTTCTATGCTGGGCTTTACCTACCAGTTCACAAAAACTATTTCATTACATTTTATGTCCCTTTCCGTTTCTTTTTCCTTTTCAAAACATGCTTAAAACATATTTTTGTAGTCTTTTGAAAACCATGATGTGTGCAATGCTCATGAATGCATACCGTTCAATCTCATCTATTAAGACACAAAACATGCTTAATATCAAATCATTAACTTAAAGAACTTAAAGCTATTAACACATCATTAAAAGAATCTATTTCTGATAAACACGCAGCAATCATCAATACAATCCTCAGGACATGATCACAACCTAACTTAATAATCTATGAAAGTAGTAAATAGTCAACATACAATTTCTAACTCTTGCGATGTAGGGCCTAAAGACCAAGACACATTCAATATCACTTACCTCATGTCCGTAAAGCGTTTTAGCACTTTATCCTTCTTCCTCTTCAATACCTTCAATATCTTCACAAATTCATAACATTTAGTCATTAATAACCATAGCTTATTAACCTTAACATTATATACACCACTATTCCTTAAAGATTTCGATACCATTATTTAATTGCATAATAGAGTCTAAATCCATGACCTCCAGAACATATATCCAAACGATAAAACCCATTTAAATCAATAGAGCATATTTCCAACTTCATACCAATCACAGATTCATCCTTTAATCATGCACTACCAACAGAATATAACTCTTCTATTATATCCATTAAGCATGCATATTACAGTGAGCATCATAATCCTAAAAAATAGTGAACCAATTTCCATTAACCGATTACTATCCAAAACAGGGACCATTCAACCAACAGAGCTTAACAAACCATAATCAATCACGGGTAAATAACCATCAATAGTTCCACCAAGCAGTAAGGAAATAAAACCCATAAAAAAATATGAAGAAAATCCTCATACCTGAAGCTCTCACAAGAAGCACAAAGAACTTCTCCTTCCTGCCCCTCTTGCTCTCTTTATTTGCTTCCCTCTCTGTCTTCCTCTCTTCTGCTTCTTCTTCTTTTCTTCAAACCTCTCGGCCTTCCATTCTCTCTCTCTCTCTCTCTCTCTCTCTCTTTCTCTTTTATATTTTTCTCTTCCTCTCGCAGCAGTTCTCACTCACTTTTTCTTCCCTACCTCTCACGGCTTTCTCCTCTTTTCACTAGAGAGCTCTCACTCTCTTCCTTGCTCTCCGTCTTTCGTAGCTCACAACACTCCAGAGAACACCCTCCTTCATTCTCTACATTTTAATTCCTCTAGAGAGATCCCCAACAATCCCCGTAAACCTAACACCTCATAGAAGTTGCCATGTGCAACGGAAGCCAACATGGAAGGATCACATAATCTAAGCTCCTTGGGATACGCAATTTCTCCATCGGCCGAAACAACACAAACCCAAAATTATACATTTTTTAGTGAGACCGGTCGATCAGTTGATCGACCGCTCCCACATAGTCTAGTTTGTAATATCTCGACTTTTCATATCAAAATTTAATAAAGATAATAAGAAGGTAATTGGAGGTATTGGATTAATGGGGTAATTATCGGGGTATTATCAGTGATGTATTCGTTAGATTATAATTTATGAAAATTAATGTAATTAAAATAAATATTAATTCAATTAATTAAATTATAATATACGTGATTAATTGGAGGTTTAATTGATGGAAATCAATTTAGGAAATGGAATTAACAAACTTAAATTGGACCTCTAATAATCTTTTAACGATATTAGGACTAATTCGAGAGTTACAAATTGGGACGGTTAATATGTGATACTAATATTCGACACTTAAATATGTGCTTCTTTTAATATTAATTAATTGAGGTTTAATTGTTGGGGGTTTAATTAGGTGTTAGGTTAAAGTAAATTATAGAAGAGGTGTGGAGTGTATGAACCGGTTCAGACACTCGAATCTGTCAAAGGCCAAAGAAATGGCCTTTGGCCTTTCTTTGAGAAAGAGTGCAGACAGGGGGAGGGGGTGAGAACGAACAAGAGAGAGAGACGAGAGGAGAGGGGCGATCGAAGCGACGAACGGAGACGAGGGCGATGGAGGAGGGTGTGACGGTAGGCTCGATAGTCGTTGCCCTACATATGACGAGCGATGGCGTCGGGCGTTTCAGATCCCAGCTCACGGGTCGCCTGATTGGCATCAAGTGGTGATGCCCTGTTGATTGCGGTGGCTGGCGACGACTGACTGACGATGGTAGGATGAATAGCGAGAAGCGATGGTGTGGGTGAGCTGGGGCTCAGGAGGCTGCGGGTGTTGCCTCGGGTCGTTGGGTGATCTGGCGGTTCAAGCTGGACCGGCCGAAGGTTGTGGTCCAGCTTCTATCTGAACTGGTTTTCTTCCTTGGTTCTGGCTTTGGATGAAAACGACAACAGTGTGGCATGGGGAACACACTCTATAAAGCGGCTGGGCATGCTGTCGATGGCTAGAGGATAAAGACAAGGAGAAGGGAGGATTTGGGGAGAGTATTCTAGTGATTTGGTTGAAAAAGAGGAGAGGCAGTGAGAGTGGTGGCTGAGTGGGAGAAGAACCAAGGCAGAGAAGGAGATGGCTGGACAGAGAGCTCTCGGGTCTATATGGTTCTTTAGGTAAAAGCTCTCTGTTTCTTTTAGATGTTACTTTTGCTATTTGTTATGGATAGTATGAGCTGCTTCATGAACTTCCTAGATAATATGGATGAATAATGCCTCTATTGAGTTTTGCATCTTAGGTTTTATTTGGCCAGTAACTGGATATGGTCTGTTGTCTGTTAATGGTGATGCCTTTCGGTTGTTTTGAAATACTCTTTAGTGATTTTGTAGTCATTGGGTGGAATGGAATTCTGTACACATTATTCTCTGCTGTTCAAATTGATTGAGGGTTTTGGAATGTTGAATATGTGAGTGAGGCGTGAGTTTTACCCTCTGATATTGATTATGCACTCTGTTGGTTGGAATTCAAATCTGTACAGTTGGGGATATGTGTGTTGTGATGTTAAGTATGATTTCTAGAATAATTGTGATTAGATAAACCATTGAGACTTGGTTACTTGTTGGGCCACTTGTTGATGAAAGGTTATTTCGCGGTATTGGTTATTACTTCTAGGTTATGGAGATGAGGTGAAGAATGATAAATTATATTTGGTTGCTAAGCTGTAAATGTTGGAATTTCTACGTGTTAAGTGTGTAGAATTCGATGAGAAGTGATTAATGGTATGATGTTATTGAATTATGAAGGTGTGGAAAAGAGGAGAAGAATAGCAACTTGGTGCGCTATGCTTAAACGTTTCGAGGTAAGGAACTTGGGTGTGTCTTGGCTAGTGGAGGCCCTACACCACAAGTAGAGTGCGTGAGTTTTATGATTAGTCGTGCCGTAGTTATTTCCTCTGTTGGTTTATTTTCTCCTAGATATATCCTGTGTTGATTCATATCATAGATTTGTTAGTACTCTGTAGATTTGGTTAAGTTCTGTGATATTTTCCTTTTGTTGTTGTGCTTTGTTTTGTTGTCCGTTATGTGATACAAATGCCTTGTGTGATAAAGAAATGATGAATGTTAAAAGGGTGATGAATGGTTAATGAGTGAAAGGATGAATGCTTACTATCTACTTTACTTACTGTTATTTATTTGTGCCATAATTCCTTGTTGTTCTACCATTGGTTCTGTTGCCATCTCTTTTGTTTAGTATCCATGTTAAATTAATAAGCATGTTAGTCAACAACTAATCGATTAACTAGTGTAAAATAACCACTCGAGCATGTTAATAATTAGAGTAGCATGTTAATAAATTGTCAAGCACGTTTAATTCATTTGATTATTTCTGGATGCATGTCAATTAGTTAGAGTAATTAACTAACCATCTGAGCATGAAATTAACTAAGCATGTAATTTGAACATGTAATTAATTAGGATGAGCATGCGATTAATTAGGGTAACTAAGTAGCATGTAATTAGAACCATTAGCATGTTAACGTACTTAAGCATGTTTGATTTGCTAGACTTATAAGCATGATTAATTAGAGCATATTAATAACTAGAATAATTAGCACACTTGAGTGTTCATTTTGCCATGTGCTTATATATTTCATATTTCCTTTGTTATTGTCTTCTTAGTATAATGGTAAATTATAATTTACTAAACTCTGAGCATGTGAACTACCAACTCTAAGTGGGATATCTAACTAATGAACTGAGCGTGTCAATCCATTAGGATAACTAATTAGAATGACCAATGAAATCTCCCATGAGCACATAATTGATTAGAATAACATAAGCATGTTAACAATAAATGTCCAACTAGACTTGAGTTTATTAATTAATTAGAATAATTAATTAACTAGATGCATGTTAATCCATTCGAACAACTAAACTAATTAGAAGTATAGTTGAAATTTTTCCTTGAGCATGTAATTCACCAGGATAATTAATCAGAATAATCACCTAGAATACTGAATGTAGGAAGCACGTAAATGGACTAGAAAATTTACTAGGGTAACCAACATGTAAATCGATAGCATGTTCCTACTTCGGTTTTCTTCTTTTTATGTTTTGTACATTCCAAGCATGTTGTACTTGATTTTTGTATTGTTTCATGATGCATTACTTATTTCCTTTAATGGTCATTGTTTTTATAATTGTTCCCTGCTATGTACTTTAATTATATTCGTTGGGTGCTTTCAATTTCTATATTCTTTTATATGCGCTTTCAAGTTCAGTTTGCTTTCGTTTACAGTGCTTTCTGTTACTTTCTTTTATATGCGCACTTCAATTATTCTTAATGTACATTATAAAGCATCATCCATCATACTAGGTTGAGAATGTATGGTCATGCATCATGTTAATAGAAACTAATAGGGAGTGCCACGGGGTGGTACGCACACATGCATGAGTGAGGATAAATGATGAAAATGAGTAAAATGGTAAGATAATAAAGGCCTCTGTGGTCCGGTAGCTTAGCCCGGCACAGAAACAAAGAAAAGAAAAAAAAGGGAGTTAGGGGTGGATGGGAAGCTGGGTCTAGTCTACAATCTAGCTGGGAACGGGAGTTCTAGATTGAAAGCAAAGGGTTAGGTCCGATTAGCTATACCATTCCGTATAGGTATCCCAATCTCCAGCTCGAAGTACGAGTAACGAACGAACGACTTAAAGTAAAGTAATAAAATGTTAAATGGCTAATGAAAGGATTGGTTTGGGTGGCCCCCATTCTAACATGGACTAAAGAGTGACATTCACGTGCATTAAATCCTTTTCCTTGCTGAGACATTAGGCTCACTTAGTACTTGTGGTGTAGGTATAAACGACGCACAGATAATAAGTAGATGATAAACACATATAAAGCAGAGGTGATGAATTTGCACGAACGAGATTCGGAGCTAGCCAAGCTAATAGTAAAATAAGGAATGGTTGTAATCTCATTAAGTTTTATTATATTGTACTCCATTATTTAGTTTCTTCTTTAAATGATTTATTTACATTTCTACAAGGTTTGATGAATCCGTTATGTTTTGATAAAAAGTTTTTATAACGCTTCCACATATTTTATCAATTGGTTTTTGATAACGAGTTTAAAGGAAGAGTCAGTAGCGATCTGGTTAAACACACTTTGATACGTTTTGTTTTCAAAAGAGAAATTTCAAATTTTTATACATTTTAACGAATTACAAAAATCTGGGTCGTTACAGAGTTTCCCAGTCGAGCATATGCTTGACCGCTCCCACGTGAAAAACAAAAATTGCATTTTGGGGTCAATAGTTTGATAGACCCCTCCCACGTGAAATCGTTTCCTCCAATTTACTGGTCGATCATTTGATCGATTGGTCCAATGCATTTCACCTCTCTACCTTCCTCTAGGTCGATCCTGTGATCGACCTATCCCTTTCTGCATGGCCAGGTCAAGCACATGCTCGACCTCTCCCACATGAAAACCCATTTTTCCATTCCTAAGGTCGATCAATTGCACGACCTTTCCCACTACCCAATTTTCCTGTCGAGTATCCTCGACCGCTCCGTCAACTGACTCACAAGAATTGCCTCTGTAATAAGTAGTGGTTAACCAAATCTTGGCTGCTCGACCACTCCGTTGATCGCAAAATGCGTAAAAATTTAAAATTTTCTTTTTAAAGCAACACATATAAGAGTGCGTCTAACCCGAATCACTATTGACTCTATCTTTAAACTCGTTATGAAAACCAATTGAGAAAATGTACGGAAGCGTAAATGATAAAATCATTTGTTTAAAACGTTGCGGGAGCGTAATTCATTAATAAAGAAACTTAATGGAAAAAATAAGTAAGAAAACCGAAGAATCAAGTGCACTTTTATTACAACCGTTTACTCATCTTTCTCTTTGTCTGGCCAGCTTCGAGTCTCGTGCTTGCGAAATCATCCATCTCTGCTTCATTATGTATTTATCATCTACTTCTTATCTGTTCGTCATTTGTACCTACACCACAAGTAAGGATGTGAGCTTACGCCCAGTAAGAAAATGGGAGAAAACAATTGTGCGTATCTCTCTTTAATTCTTTTTTGGTATGGGGCCACCCAAACCAATTCTTTTATTACGTTCATTGGTTCTTGGTTCTTTACTCGTACTTTGAGCTGGAGACTGGAGGTTGTCCTTGGAGATGGCCTAGTTGATCGGCTTCTAACCTCCTGTGCGCATGCTAGTCCCTTTCCCGACTAGGTGAGGGTGTATCCTAGCTGCTAGGCTAGATCCGGACTACCCATCTACCCCAACTCCTTGGTCTTCCCCTTTCCGGCGTATCCCGCCTTCAAGGTTCCTCCCCTTCTAGCCTATCCCGCCTTCAGAGTTTCTTCCCTTCTGGCGTATCCCGCCGGAGGGTTTCTTCGGTGATGGGCGTATCCCGCCCATCCCGAACATCCTTTTCTTAGCATTCGTCCCCTTTCCGGCGTATCCCGCCTTCAAGGGTGTATCCCTTTCCGGCGTATCCCGCCTTCAGGGTTTCTTTCCTTCCAGCATATCCCGCCAGGGGGTTTCTTCGGTGATGGGCGTATCCCGCCCATCCCGAACATTCTTATTCTTAGCATTTTTCTCACTCATGCATGTGCGTACCACCCCAAGAGGGTACCCCCTACTGGGTTTTTATTAACATGATCTCAACCTAACATGACGCATGATGCATATAATATAACTTTACTAGGATTAAAGTGCGCATATAGAAGACAATAACTGAATTAAAAGCGCAAATAAAAGGAATGGAACACCCAATAACATACAGCATATGAAGGAAGCAATCATAGAACCAATTGAACGGGGAACATGCTCGAATATATAAGTCACAATAATAAAGGAGATATAACGGATCACAAGCGACGTGCATATTAAAGTAAGGCATAAATTAATTAACATGCTCAATAACTTGTTATTATTTACAACTAAATAATTAACAGGCTCAGGAAAGAATTATAATTATCTAGTCAATTATCCTAATTGATTTCATGCTGAAAGGTTGATTTTATGCTTCTATCCTAGTTAACTAATCATGCTTAGATTTAGTGTCGCCTAATCGTGCTTAACAACAAATTGCTGGAGCGTGCTTAATAAACTAAATTGAACTAATCACGGAAACATACTTAACAATTGGTTAACAAAATGTGCTTAATAATAGCTAATAGTAACATGCTCACCAAATAATTCATAGAAACATATTTAGCAATTGATTCATAGAAACATTCTTAACGAATAACTAATGGAAACATGCTTAACGAATGACGAAGTAGAAACATGCTTGATTCATTAATTAAAATTAGGTTCACGTGCTTATCTCAGCAAAACCATAAACTGAACTAACTAAACATGCTTATCTAAACAAACACTTATATGGAAATATAGTCAACCAATAGAAAACAATAACATGCTTGATGATCGAATACAATGGCATGTATTAACAAAGTGAACGAATTAACAATTGACTAACGAGAACACACTTAACAAATGACTAATAGATCTTGCTGTATCATGCTAGAAATTGCGATTTATCATGCTCTTACGAGCGGAATACATCGAGGTTATCTAACCATTCTTGTTTTAATATGTACATTTAGAAACTAACTAATAGAAACATGCTTAGCGAGTCACATGTGGAAATCTATTAATGAAAGACAATAGCAAACATGCTCGACAATTCATTATGACAAGAAAAGCACTAAATGAATTAATGCTAAATAACACCAAAAGATTTATAGCTCCTAACCAGAACCAAGAATTATAAACTAAATCTATTATATTAACAAATGATATGAGATTATGCAAACACTAAACTTTCAGCAAGTAAATGGAAGCAACCATATCACTTTTCCTTTTGTTCCTTCATACACTATCATTATACAATGAGCAATAAGCATTCATTATTTTTTCTTCATTCGAACAATAAACATTTGGCATCTTTCTATCAACATAAGGCATTCTATTTTCAACAACTGTAGTAAAGAGATTATAAGAAATTAACAACAAGGGAGTTCAATACGCAGTAAAAGAAACATTGCAGAAATTACTCAACCAAGATTTTAAACCATAGACATCAAGGAAAATTGACACAACTCACACACACTACTTGTGGGTAGGGCCTCCACTGGTAAAGACTCTCCCCTATTTCCTTACCTCAGTTCTTTATTGCGTGCTCGCACTTAATTGTTGTCTTTCTTCTCTTTTTAACACCTTCATAATCAAAACAATTACTCATTAACAATTCCTCATCGGATTCTATAATTTTAGTACTTAATAATTCCCATAGTCACAACTTAATGACTTCTTCATTATGCATATCTTTAGTCTTTATTCATCATCCTCTTTACAAGCCCAACCACGTAACATAATCCAAACAGGTAGACAACAACCAAATAGAGTGCATCATTCACAACAAGGTTTAACTACTTACAACCAATAGCAACCAAGAACATTTCCACAACCCAACAGACAATAGGGAAATATCTAGTTTTTGTCCAAATAAAATCCCAAGATGCAGAACCCCTCACACCCAACAGTGCATAACTTCAAACCAAAGACTAACATCTTCCAACCACAGAGATTATTTATCCATTTTATCGATCAATAACAGAGCACAGAGAACAAAGAGAACCCATAACGGACATAGAGCAGACATTAAAAAAATCAACAAAATGGAGAAGAAGCTCACTAGAAGCTCTGGGCCAGAGCTCGCCTGAGAGGAAGCTTCTAGCTGCTCTAGAGAGCTCCAATTCATCCCCTACACTCGGCTCTCCAATTTTTCGACTGAACACAGCTCCTCTGTCCATTTTATCTCCCCGCTCTACTGCCCCTTCCTCTAACAAATCTCCTGACAACGTCTTTGTCCAGATTACAGTGTGTGCTCTTCACGCTGATTCCACGCTGGAAAGGTTGTCTGCATAGCAGATAACAATCCCAACCAAATTGGACAGACCGGTTCGGTTTGCCAACACACACGGCCAAAGTCCCCTAGCCATCGCGAGGAAGGCACTTTCTAAGGGGAAAACAGTGATTCATCCTCCAAATTGACCCTCAAGACAACAACAAATCCAGAATTGCAAGGGAGGAGGAAAACTCAATCAATCTTACCTCAAATTGTTGCCGGAAGCTGCTCCCGAGGAACTCTCAATTCTGAGCCCTTGACGTCCGGGCTGCTCACACACCGCCATCACAGCAGCTTGCCAGCCGACATCGCCTAGTCGCCGGACGTCGCAGTTCCCTCCTCTTCTTTGTCTCCCTCTCCCTCGTTCTCTCAGTCACTCCCTTGCTCGCGTTCCCTTTCTCTCGTCTTCGCCTGCGAAGAATGGCCAGAGGCCATTATTTTTCTTCACTCAACCGGTTCAAACCGGTTTCTCTTAATGAACCGGTTCGGTTTATCTTTCCATTAATCCCATAAATCTTCTCATCTATTCTTTCATTTTAATTCATCTTTAAAGTATTTAACCAACACTATAATTTAATTAATTAAACTAACATTCCTTTTAATTAATTAAATCATCATTTATTTTAATTACACAATTTTCCATTTTATCTTCAATTAATTACTCCTCTTAAGAAATATTAATTATTATCCAATAAAATTCTCATAAATTTTAATATAACGAATACTTCTTTGGTAATACCCCGATAATTACTCCACTTAATAAGTCAGGGTTTTACAGACTAGCATGAAGACTTTCATGTTTTCTAAAGGAAATGGTTGGCGGTTGATTGCCATGGTGAAGAGAACGACCATCTTGATCGTCCACCATTCTGGATGAAGGAAAATCGAGTGACTACAAATTTATTATGATAATATGTAGAGGTTTAACTGATGTGAAGATGAAAAAAATCAACATCTGAAATGTCTAGATGATGGAAGGTTTGATCCTTTGGCCTTCTGTCTTCATATTGGCATTGATGAAGCGTTGGGTGAGTGCCTATAAATTGAGAGGTGAGGGACAAAAGTTCAGAGAGGAAGAACTGTGGGGTTACTCTACTAAAATGGCATGAGGGTTATGAATGTTGAGTGAGGTTCTACTTCTGGATGAGAGGTTCTGAATTGTGAGAAACTCTGGGTGACAGTAAGCCATGAGAGTCTGAAAGAGGAGTCTGAGTACCGTGAGAAAGAGCTATGAGGCAGTGAGATTCTCTATTTTGAATAAGAGGCTATGAAGGTATTCTGGTTTTTAGAAAATGACTATGAGGTCGTGAAGAAACAGTGAGGGCTTCTGGAATTCCGAAGGAAAGCTCTGTGAAGTAGCCTAAAATCGTGAGTGGTTTGGTAAGAAGAACTTGCTTATGTTATTCTTCATGCGGTTCTGACGTTGTTGAAAGATATTGGTTGACGTTAGAATTTGATTACTGCATGTAAACTATGTGATTGGATGAATTACTTTCTACATGTTTGTGTTAGTGGTTCTTCTACTGCTGAGTTTTTGGGTTTTGATTTGCTTAATAACCTGGATATTAAATGGTACAGTCGGTGAAAGCTTAGTCATGAAGAAATGGGTTTGGGTAATGTTAATGCTTTGTGTAATTTCCATGCTTATGTTACTACTAGTAGTTGTTGAGGCTATATTATAATGATGGGTTGTTGGTGGAAATGCTAATTGAGTTGTTGTATTGAGAAGATAAGTTGTCATAATTGAGGAAATACTAAGTTGGATGAGTTGTTGTTAAATTGTTGAGATGATGTGCTTGTTGGAATAAATGGTTAAGTTTGGATAGTATTGGTCAAGGGTTACTCGTTGGTTATTGTTTGAAATTGGAGATTTATTATTAATAGCCATTGTCTATTATTGAATAGTAATGAAGAGAAGAAACTTTAAGTGGACCCATTAAAGATAAGGACTTTAGGTAAGTGGTATTGCATGTGTTTTCTCCGAAAGGGCCTACATCACGGGAATTAGGGGGTCTTTATTGTTTTTTGTTATAAATTGTATGTTTATTAGATTTAAGTTCAGTTCCTTAGTTAGGACTGATCACATTTTAAGGATACGATTGAGGAACACGTTAGATAAGATTGTATGTGCACGACAACGTTAAGACTTGGAATCCTAAAGTACACAAAAATGGAATGAACGTAAATAGCTGTTTTTGTGGACCCATTAGTTATGCCTGACACAGAAACTAAAGATAAATAAATAGTTGTGGTCCGGTTGGATATGCCCAGCACAGAAATCAAAGATAAGTAAACAGATGTTTGTGTGGTCCAGTTGGATATGCCTGACACATAAACAAATTAAATAATAGTACAAGATAGGAATAGTAAATAACGGTGTTTGTGGTCTGGTTGGATACGCTCAACACAAAAATAGAATGAATGATAGCAAAAGACAGAAATAGTAACAGATAAGGAAAAACTGAAAAATGTATATGGAGTTACAAAAGTTATGTATTTCGTGTTTTACGTTTATACCGCTTACTGAGCTTTGGGCTCATAGTTAGGTCCCGTTGATGTAGGTAAGGAGCCGATGAATGGATAGAGCTGTTAAAGGACGTAGTTGATGGAGTATTACCGGGTTGGGCGTTTGTGCTGTTGGTGACATTGACCCTTGGTTATGGCTCACGGAAATGAAATAATTGTATTTAAATGTTTTAAAAGCTTTTAAGTGTTTTATGACTTCAAACAAATGTTTTACTTAAACTATTGGTTTGTGGTATTTAAATGTAAAAGACTACCGCTGTATGTTTACTCTGAGACTTCCTTTGTATGTTTATTACTCAAATTTTCCATCACGAGTGTTTTTATCAAGGAAAGAAAATTTTTATACGGAAAAAGCTACGAGATGTTACAACCGTGATCAGTTTATTTAAAAAAATATTTAAAAAACTGTTTTGTTAGTTTGGTAACTAATTGAATATTAAATAATTCAATTATTTTTATGTAATGAAATATAACAAACTTATTAAAATTAATTGTGGTTGCAACTTTATTTTTGAGTTTTGTCCTAAAAAGCCTTGTACTAGTTGGAGATGAAATTTTATTTGTGTATAGTACACCCTAAAATCACACTCATGCAATGTGAAATTGTGATTCTGATACAGGACACGACTGTGGCCCAAGTCCATAAGCCCATGATCTTTTTAATATTTCATTTTATCTATTATTTTTATATTTAATTTTATTCGTTTGAACTTCTAACATAGACTTTATGAAATGCCACAGATTCCCTCTATTCACAACCGAACATGGAGATTCTCTAACAATATTTTTAGTGTATATTTTGGGTGTTCAAAGGAGAAAGAAGATGAATTACATTCATCCAACATCCAAATATATTTTGGAGTTATTCAAGATCAAATATAAATGGAAAATCAAACACAAGTTTAGAGGAAGTTTTGGACAAAAACTGTTGAGAATCTGACCCTTGAGTAGTATTTGGATTATTTAGATGTCTTAAAGATCTTATATCAAAATGTGTTATTCATAAGAATTATAGTTGACATCTCAAGTTTTTCAGTTTGAAATTAAATTGGGGTGTTTTTGTTAAAATTGGACTTCATTTTCTATGCCAAAAGTTTCCCAAACAGAGAGTTACGTTTCTGTTTAAGAGGTCCAATTTCTCTTATTTGGATTAGAGGCCCAAATCAATATGAAGACAAGCCTATGATGTGGCACAAGGAATTCTTACAAGATCTCAATCATAGAAGCTTTCAAATTACTATTTGGTTTGTTATTTTTTAGATTCAAAGATTCAAGATGAAAGCATAACTAATGAAGTGGATCAAGAGATGACAAAACATGTGCTTACTTAGCAAATTGATGAGGAATCCACCTAAGAGGAGGAAGGGCCACATATTTGATCTTATTCAAATTTAAGTGAAGATCAATTTAATTTAAATATATAGGAGTTAATCTTTAAGTTATTTTAAAATTTTCCTAGGTAGTTTAAATTCAAGTCATTTTAAATTTTGAATAAAGTAGATAGAGATTAGTTAGGGATAACTATAAGTCAATCCTATTCCTAGTAGAATTGCTTTCATGGTGGGCTATTTATACCCCACCAAGACTCAATGGAAGTTTAGTTTTTGGATAAATAAAAGCCTTTTCTTTTTAGTTGTGGCTAGTCTATTTCTCGTGGATTAGTGATAATCCTTTTGATTAAAACCCTAAAGTTTAACTGTTGTGAGAATTACTTGAGCTTGTTATTTCTTCCAATCTTCTAGCCAATATCGATTGGTGAACGTGATTAAAGATAGTAATCAAACTCTCTTTTCTTGTTGGTGAGAATTTCATTTTTGATTAATCAAGGAGGAATTCTTTGGTGGAATAGAAAGGTTGTAATTTTAGCAACTTTTCCCCAAGTCGGCCTGTTGATCAACATCTTTCATCTGGTTGACTACATATCATCTAGAGGTGACGATTCTCAAAACTCTGAATTTTCCGGTTACCCATCCCTTAGATTTTGGTCGACTGCCATTCGTTCAGAAGCAATGCCTTTTGAATATGTATACATTTTGGTCGATCGCCCTTCAGACTCTCCTATACTTTACTTGCTTCTACACAATTTGGTATCAAAGCTTCCTTTCGCACGTCATTTGGTATCAAAGCTTCCATTTGCACATCACTTTATCTTTTTAAAATTTTTTTTAGAGATTTATTTTATTTTCCTAGAGATTTATTAGGGATGTTAAATCATAAACTAAATTCTATTTAAAAAATTGTGGTGAATAATAGAGAAAGCCTTTTTTGAGACTTTTTTGACAGTAATAAAATTATCCTTATTTTGAGAGTTATTTTCCTAGTGTTATTTCATTTTCCTCATTCGGAATATGAAACAAAATTTTTGTTGCACCAAATTAGTATCAGAGTAAGTAATTTGCCTCTATCAGATGACAATGAATCATGTTTGGGCAGCAACGAACCACGCAAACCCGAGTAAAACCCAAGACTCGATGACCCTGATTCATGAAAAACATCATTTTTTGCACATATGAGAGCCAAAATCAACACATTATTGGTCACTCCAGCACCATCGACAACTGGTGAGAGTTTCCAAACAGTGACAAAATCGAGTCCAACTCCGACGACTCATTTTCTATCAAAGTAGCTAGGGTTTCCAATGAAACTGGTCGAATCCTAGATGGACAAAATATTTTCCTCCTTTTAGACTAAGTTAATGACTATCCTAATCGTTAGCAACGTGGAGATTTAAGGTGACGACAACAACAAAGAACGGATTATTCGTCTGACGATGAAGGTGATTTTCTTCTTGATCAAGTTTTTAATCAAAAGGCTAAATATTCACAAGTTCAAGGTAAAGAAAGATTTAATGAGCATCATGAATTCAAAGTCAATGAATAAAGTATTGTGATTCACAAAACGCTTATGTGGCTAACAACTACAAAATTTTGCCTTGGAATAAGCATATCGTTGCCCACAATCAAAACCAAAAAAGTCAACATCTTCAACTTGTGTCAACAATCTAGAACAATCATTATTCAGCCCAAAAGACAACCATCCAGCTCCTAATAGTGTAACATCTCAATTTCCTTTTTCTTAAAACGTTGTAATTTAAAATACTCTCTCTTTGAAAAACACATAAAATTTAAACCCTTTACATTACGTAGCGGAAGACTTTGCTTAATAAAACAAAACATTTGAAAGGGCAATAAATAAAATTCTTTTCTTTAACAAAGCAATATCTTTACAAAACCTTTTATATTTTTCTCTTCAATCTTTAGCCTAGTCAGCCACAAGGTCTGCAGCGCGTAAATCCTCCATCAACTACTCCTATCCTTGATACTGTTCATACCTACATCACAGGACTTAAACTATGAGCCTAAGGCTTAGTAAGAAGTGAAATGCATAATGAACATGATATGCACATTATAAAATGATTTCCTTTCTTTTCTTGACTTTTATTTGCTTAGGAAAAAGGTGATAAACTTTAATCACGATGAACTTATGCTATATCGATGAACTTGTACCATAATGGTTAACTTGTACCATAACGGTGAATTTAGAACTTTACCGTCATGGTGAACTTATACCATAATAGTGAACTTGTGCCATACTCTTTCATAATATCTTAGGAGTGAGTGGTGAACTTTAACCAATTTCAAACCTTTCTCATTTTCTTTTTAGAAATCATGATGCATGAATGTTGAACATGTATGAATGCATATATTTCTACATATTTCTAACATTAACATATAAAATCCTTAACATTTATTATGTACAACATCTACCACGGGTTCTTAAGAGCAACATCAAACAAAACATCAAAGTAATACATTCTCGAACAACAACAGAATCATAACTTATACCTAACAACCCAACCATTAAACAAGTAACATCAAACATTAGCAAAACAATACATCTCTAAGTAAAAGCATGATCCAAACCTAATATCTATGAAACACCCATCACCACATGTTCATACACAGCAACAAAGTCAATTTACTTTAAAGTTTTTCAAATACAGCAGCAACATTAGACATTAAAACATTAACAGAACCTCAATAGAACCTATCTTCAACAAGATTTGTCAAATGAGCAGTACAAATAACCATTTCAATTCACATAACACTATCTATATTTAATTCTATCAACAACAACCATTAACATGTTCTTAATAAAATCCAGAACCTTAAACTACAGAGCAACAACATGAAGATCAATACTTCCTTAAGTAGCAGCTTATCCTCAACGTTAACATGATCATCAATTTACTCTAATATTTATCTACACAGGCATCAAAGGAACAATCAACATGTTATTAATAACTATGAAATCAAGAAGTTGTTTCCTAATAAACACAAGCATCTCCCAAGACAACACACAATTTATCTAGCACAACAACATCAGATTATCTAGAACATGTATCAAAGAACAATCACACCCTACCTCTTGTGATGTAGCCCCTAAGGGAAAAGCACACACACATTTCTTAAATTTCTTCTCAAAAATCCTCTCCTTGAAGCTACTCCTACACAACCGCACAGTAGTAGAAATTCCCTGTTGAATCTTCTCTCACACACTCGTTCAGCAGCACCGTGAAGACAAAGGAATTCTTGGGATACCTTGAGAGAACACTAGAAGTCTTCCTCGTCTTCCTTTTGCCAAATCTCCCCTCTATTATGTTTATAAATGTTTCATGGAGAGTCGACGAGTCGCGACTATCCATTCTCCAGGCGCCAGTTCATTTTCCAGATGACAGTTAGCCATTTTTTGGGCAATTCTTGATATTTCGGTTGACCACCCTCTTCACGTGATTGATCGTAAGTCAACAGAGTCACAATCGCAATACCACAATCAACTGCAATTCACCGATGATCAACTACAATTCTGCCTTTTTCAAAAAAACCGATCGTTCACCCTCCAGTGAATGAACAACTGCTTCCAAAATGGCTACAATCTATATAAATTCTGCTGTGGAATCAGTCGATCACACCCTTCAGCTGATCTAACGCTTCCAAATTGCTTGCTCTCTGTAATAATTTGCAACGTTCATGACTGACAACCATCACCATTGATCGACCACTATCATAGCAGAAAGCCCACTGCTCCTCATTCTGCCAATTCATTGTCGATCAATACTCCACCACTTAACCAAAACACTAAAATTATACATAACTTAAACTACAAATCATCAATAACTATATCAACACTAATATAGTCCCTTAAATCTCAAATAATCATCATCCTCCTGCTAAACTTAATATGACCAAAATTTGGGGTATTACAAATAGACCTTGCACATGATCAATTCATGTAGTTCCACAATTGATTCATGAAATCAAAATCTTAACGTGTGATTCTGTTTCGTTCAACCCCTTCAAAATATAGAACAAAACTTCCACCAGATCCCATTACTTAGTCTTGTGCCTCTACAAATCCTAATAAGGATGAGTCATTGCAATTACCCCATCAGGAGGCTTGATGTTCCCCTCAGGTACATTTCTGGTTGGGGAATTCTTTTATATCAGTTGTAACATGTAATATTTGCGAAAAAAATTATTATTATTAATGGGGGAAACATTTTTGGAAAATGCCTCCCACAATCCCCCGAGCTGCGGAGGCGTTGTGGCGAGGATGGTGAATCCTCCTGAATCCACTCGTTGCCCATCAAGAATTAAGTGAGCTAGCTTCTACCCCTCAACATTCTCCATCATCTTCTATCTCTCAGACTCTCTCTATCTCTCATCTCCCATTTATTTTCCCTCATGTTTGGCAGCCCCTGTGATGAAGAAATGGCCGACGTAAGATGATTTTTTTTGACTATGTAATTCTGATTTGTTAAGTTGAAATTTTGATTCCTTTGTACTACTCTGTTGAAAGGAAATTGCACAGGCTTAAGGAAGAAAAACTTTGGATTAAACCAATCACGGCAAGGGATTTCTAGTGGACAAAAAATCAAAGGTGCTGAAGGTATAAAAACTTCATTTTTATATACAAAAATTCTCTATTTTTCTGGTGTTTGGGTTAGAAGTATTGGATTGTTAATTTGGGTTGTTCTTGACCAAATAATTAGAGGAAATCCAGCAATTATATAATGTAGATTTTTTCGACAATGAAATGCCAAAAAGTGACTTAGCAAAGGTTGAGTGTCACGATCTTACTTTCACGAGACTTAAGATGGGTTGTGCAACACCCGTTGTTAGGGGGCACAACGATTCAGCCTACGAAGTATGCCAACGGCATAAATTGTTCATGACATTAGAGCGAGCTTTATGTCTAACGAGTGAGCTGTAAGCGAGCAAGATTAATCAAAAAGAGTGTCATTGAGCATAGTGAGCATAGTTTGTATGTAAAAAGCTTGTTCATTGATTGGAAACAAATTACATTGGGTAGGGGGGTCTAAGTGCAGTCATGCCTCCCCCCGTAAAGAGCAATCTGAACCATTCCCACCATGGCAAGAGTAAATATGCTATGGTAGTGAGGAGTCACTTGTCTAAAATAGAAAGAAAAGAAATACAAAGTAATTGCCATAATGGAAAGAAATCTAAGTTAACTGCATGGGCAGCCATGGACAACACGTCCTGAACAAGCTCGATTCTTAAATTCTCCCCTAACTGAGCTGTTGATTTCCTCGTCAACTTGTCTTCAGCTTGAATTCTTCGATCTTCACTGTGGCATTCTTCAACTTGTCTTCTTTCTCCCAAGTAACTTCATCATCTCCAAGTCCCACCAATCTGACCAAGTACTCCGTGTGTAGGCGGAAGCCTGTCTTGATGCTCCGATCTGCTAGAATTTCTTCGACTTTCTTTTTCTTCCGATAGTTGAGGGCGATGTCTGGTCTGGTGATATTGTTCATTGTCTGGTCTTCATAATCTAGATGGTACGACTTCAAGTTGCTGATATGGATTACTGAATGGATTTTAAGCCACGCAGGTAGATTAACTCTATAAGATGCTCGCCCGATCTTTTCAATAACTTGAACTGGACCTTCGTATTTTCGGACGAGTCGCTTGTCTCTCTTACCTCTGAATCAGAGTTTTTCAGGCAATAGCTTCACCAACACAAGATCCCCGGCTTTGAATTCCAACGGATGCCGCTTCAAGTCTGCCCACTTTTTCATCTGTTTGGAGGCTCCTTCTAGGTAGGCACGAGCTATCTCGGTATTTTGCTTCCACTCTTTCGAGAAGTTGTAGGCTTTTAGGCATTTCCTAGAGTATGGATGATCAAGGGTGTGCGGCATCATTGGTTGTCTTCCGCAGACTACTTCAAATGGGCTCATTCCTGTCGAGGAACTTTTCTGACAGTTAAAGCAAAATAGTGCCGCATCAAGCAAACTTGGCCAATTCTTCTGATTGGTGTTGATGAAGTCACAGATATTCTTCCAGTAAATTATTGAAACGTTTGGTCTGGCCATCAGTTTACAGATGATAACTGGAAGAGATATTCAGATTAGATCACAGCAACTTGAACAGTTCTATCCAGAAGGCTCCTGTGGATCTGGTGTTTTGATTACTGATGATACTTTAAGGTATTCCCTATAACTTCACCACATTTTTGAAGAAAAGCTGCGCCGTTGTCTTTACGAAACAATATTTTGGGGCGGCTATGAAAGTGACATACTTAGAAAAGCGGTCAATTATCACCAAGATTGCTTGAAAGTTATTCGAAGATGGCAGATTTGTTATGAAGTCAAGAGATATACTTTCCCAGGGCTTTGTTGGCACCAGTAGTTGCTCCAGTAGACCGGCTACATTGTCCCTATTAGTCTTGTCTTGTTGACATACTAAACAGGTCTTGGTATATTGCATCACGTCGTCTTTCATGTGAGGCCAATAATATCCCCTCTTTAATAGGGCATAAGTTCTTTGCCATCCAGCATGACCAGCCCACAAGGTGTCGTGGCATTCTCTCAATAGGGATCACCATAGATCATTGCTCCGGGGCACATAAAGCAATTTCCCTTGGTTACTAAGAGGTCTTCCTCAACCCTGATGTGTTCCAAAAATCACAAGGAGCACTTGATAGAAATCGGCCACAATAATCTGTAATAATCTGACCAAAAAACTTCAAACAGAATTAACTCCCAATCTAAACGTGAACAACAGCTGAATTTTGGAGGTCACCATAACAACACCTTCATAAACAACATATCAAAATTTCAGCGCAAAAATCACTCAGAAACTCAAGTTATGGCAGAAACAAAACAACTCCGAAATTCGGGTTTCACCTAAACAGATTTGGTATTCAAAATTAAAAAGGAAAGAACTCCACTTGCATACGCCCAAATAACGTCAAATTTGGAAGGGAATATCGTGACTAATTATAGAATAAACCTGCCAAAAAGGAGAACAAAAGAACGTGCTCAAGATGGCCAAATACAATCAGAATCACAAGAAACCAGCAAGGAATAAACTGGGACAGATTCATCGGCTAGCATTCATTCCTCCACAAAATTGTTTTAAGCATAATCTTTCAACTATACTCAACATCCACGATCCATACACCACTGCTAGAACAAAAATAGAACAAGAAATCAAGAACCACTTAAAGAAAACTGAGAGAAAACCAAAAGAAAATCCTTAGAGTCCGCGGGCCTCCAATGTGAGAGGGGCGACTTTCAATCGGCTTGACCGGTTAAGGAAGCACTCTCTAAGGGCTTGAAAACGTCTTCTATCTCCACACCACAATCAACACCACTAAAGGGAAGTATTGGAAGAGATAGTAGCTCTTCCAACTCGACCAAGAAGCTTCAAGAGATCGAGTTCAGGTAATGGAGGAATCGGCTATGGAGGGGGGGTTGCCGCGGTTTTCTTCTCAC
The DNA here is from genome assembly GCA_022433065.1 of Begonia loranthoides. Taxonomy (NCBI): domain Eukaryota; kingdom Viridiplantae; phylum Streptophyta; class Magnoliopsida; order Cucurbitales; family Begoniaceae; genus Begonia; species Begonia loranthoides. The sequence goes on from CM039483.1 coordinate 27,377,978, forward strand.
AAGGAGGAAACTAGGTTTAACAATTATCCAAAAGTGTGTTCTTATTCCAAAAGAGGGGATAAATACCCTAAGTGTTTTACAAAAATGCAAAAAGACCAAAATACCCTTAACGTGAAAAATTTGACTTGAGGGGTGGTTTACATGGAAACCGCGCACCTCTTAAACGCTTACCAAAAGAAAAACAACGTAAAAAGAAAACAAATAAAATTTGTAGAACCAAGTCTATTTCTAAATCCACAAATTGCGTCCATATGTTAATATTACTCTTTGAACCTTCACAACTTCAGGGAGCCTTCGAGGGGGAAATAACGTGCTATCCGTTCTATGGTGCATGCAACCATGTGATAACGTGAAAAGGAATTCCTTTGTCTTTGTAAGTTATTTCCACTATAGAATCCCATAATTTGATATTGCCTACAAAATAAAAATGAGTAAGGGAAGAAATAAGTTTCTTGGCTTAGAAGTGAGTGATCGGGCCCCGGGGCACATCATCCTCCCAGGGTGGTTGAGGATTTGACCTCAAATCCTGGGAGTGCAACGCCTTTGTCCTTTTGATTCAAATTCCTCCACCTAGATCAAATAAGAATAGTTTTTCCACCCCATGAAGAGACTCTAAGTGAGCTAGAAGACCAAGGATGTCAACTAGAATAACGAAGTTATAGATAATAAGTATCTTCTCCATGAAAGCTTGAATACTACTATCCCCCACTTTCATGCCCGTAATTGGCGACGCTGATATTTGGAAAGGTTTATCTATCCATGCAGTGACATCCCATTTTGTTTCAATGGTTTCTTTCCTTTCCTCTTTTTCACGAAACTGAATTCAGACGTAATCAGCTTTGGGATTTTGTTTAAAAAACATGGATATACCATCGAGTGTACTTTGCCACTCCTCAAATTGAGGAAGGAGAAATTGGTACTCGTTTGCGCTCTGATCATTTTCACCACTGTTCCCAGGTATGTGCAAAGAATCAACCGGTTGCAGTAATGAAGACAATGCAAAAGGTATTCCGCGAGGGAAAGTTTGATGATAACCAGCTCCTTGGGGTACAAGTGTCAACGATTCGGTTGTAGTCCTCAAGTTCAATTCCCCTCGTTCACACACACTCGGGCCCCACATGTTCCTTGTAATTAATGGTATAGTCACGGCCACGTTGGACGACAATAGGGAAAACTCAGATCTATCGATTCTCATTTGCTCGTAATCTTGCATTATCTGTGTAGGACAGAGAGGGTTAAGTTTAATGAGTCTCCCATTTAGCTTGAAGGTATAAACATTGGTAAATCCGTTGTGAATAGTCTTCCGATCAAATTGCCATGGTCGTCCTCGTAATATATGTCCCGCAGTCATAGGAACGACATCAAAAAGAGCCTTATCCTCATAATCCCCAATAGAAAATGTAATCTGGGCCTAGTCATCGACGGTGATACAGTTCTTATCATTTAACCAGTTGAGCTCGTATGGCTTTGGGTGAGAGGACGTTTTCAATCCTAACTTTTCAACAATATCAAGAGTGACAACATTAGTGCAACACCCACCATCTACAATCATAGAACATAGCTCATTTTTCACCTGGCAACGAGTATGAAAAATAGTTTCCCTTTGAACCGTTTCTGTCCCATCTTGAACCGTCATAGATCTTGTCATGGCCATGAGCAAAGGACCATCTTGTGCATGAATTGTCACTTCCAACAATTCTATTGTGCGACAAGGTGTTTCATCGGCTTCATCTTCGCTAAAGATTTCTTTAGGGTCACCTCTCATTATCATCACACGTGTATTAGGACACTGGGAAGCTATATGTTCGAACCCAAGACACTTGAAGCACTTGACATCTCTAGATCTCGGCTTGCTAATATCATTAAAGGCTTTCTTTTCTTCAGTATTCTTCATGGAATTAATCTCGACATCCCCCTTTGGAATCGGCTTTAGAGGATTGATATTGTTTTGGAATGGCTGAGACAAACCTTCTTTAATCCTTCTCTTTCTTTGTCTTTCAATTCTCAAAGCTAATTGTATAACATCGTCAAGAGCTACATAGGATTGCAATTCTACAATGTCACCGATCTCTTTGTGCAACCCTCTAATAAAACGAGCTATGGTTTGCTCCATTGGTTCTACCACATTACAACGAATCTTTAATATCTTGAACTCGGTCAAATACTCATCCACCATTAATGAACCTTGTTTCAAATTTTGTAATTGAAGGAATAATTTTTGCTTGTAGTGCGGAGGGACAAATCGTTTTTTTATGAGTGCTTTCATGGCTTCCCAACTACGGACCCCACCTTCTCTTTCCTTCCGCCTTTGTGCTTTTAGGTCTTCCCACCATATACTAGCATAACTTGTAAGTTCTAAGGCCACCATTTGAATCTTTGTTCTTTCGGAATAGTCATAACAATAAAAAATTCGATCCACTTTCTCAACCCACTCTAGAAAATCACCACCATTACTAGAACCTTTAAACAGAGGAATAGAGACCTTAACATGTCTCATATCATGCTTGCCATTTGATCTCCTTCTCGGACTTAATGATTCCCTCTCTTCGGATTCCTCCCATTCCTCATCAAATAAACTAGCATCTTGGCCTCTTGAATTAATTGACGTACTAAAGCCTTCCTCTAGGCCTTGGAGTTCTAGGACCCCTCACTTGATCATTGTTGAAAGCTTCTTCTTTTGTTGAAGCTTAAGAATCATTTCAAACATTTCACGCATACTAGGCTCGGCTTGTTCATGAACTTCCTCGGGTGGTGCACTTGGATTGTTTCTCGTCTCCCTATTATTATGGTAATGAGCTCCACTTCTAGTACTCATGATGAACCACTAATAGTCACAAAAGTCCAGCAAGAACGTGAGCAAGGCTCTGATACCAAATGATGTGTTCCAAAAATCACAAGGAGCACTTGATAGAAATCAGCCACAATAATCTGTAATAATCTGACCAAAAAACTTCAAACAGAATTAACTCCCAATCCAAACGTGAACAATAGCTGAATTTTGGAGGTCACCATAACAACACGTTCACAAACAACATATCAAAATTTAAGCGCAAAAACCACTCGGAAACTCAAGTTATGGCAGAGACAAAACAACTCCGAAATTTGGGTTTCACCTAAACAGATTTGATATTCAAAATTAAAAAGGAAAGAACTCCACTTGCATACGCCCAAATAACGTCAAATTTGGAAGGGAATATCGTGACTAATTATAGAATAAACTTGCCAAAAAGGAGAACAAAAGGACGTGCTCAAGATGGACAAATACAATCAGAATCACAAGAAACCAGCAAGGAATAAACTGGGACATATTCATCGGCTAGCATTCATTCCTCCACAAAATCGTTTTAAGCATAATCTTTCAACTATACTCAACATCCACGATCCATACACCACTGCTAGAACAAAAATAGAACAAGAAATCAAGAACCACTTAAAGAAAGCTGAGAGAAAACCAAAAGAAAATCCTTAGAGTTTGCGGGCCTCCAATGTGAGAGGGGCGACTTTCAATCGGCTTGACCGGTTAGGGAAGCACTCTCCAAGGGCTTGAAAACTTCTTCTATCTCCACACCACAATCAACACCACTAAAGGGAAGTATTGCAAGAGATAGTAGCCCTTCCAACTCGACCAAGAAGCTTCAAGAGATCGAGTTCAGGCAATGGAGGAATCGGCCATGGAAGGGGGGGGGGGGGGGTGTTCCCGCGGTTCTCTTCTCACAAGGAGGAAACTAGGTTTAATAATTATCCAAAAGTGCGTTCTCATTCCAAAAGAGGGGATAAATACCCTAAGTGTTTTACAAAAATGCCAAAAGACCAAAATACCCTTAACGTGAAAAATTCGACATGAGGGCGCGATTTGCATGCAAACCGCACACCTCTCAAATGCTTACCAAAAGAAAAACAAGATAAATGAAAACAAATAACATTTCTAGAACCAAGTCTATTTCTAAATCAACAAATTGCATCCATTTGTTAATATTACTCTTTGAACCTTCACAACTTCATGGAGCCTCCGAGGGGGAAATAACGTGCTATCCGTTTTGTGGTGCATGCAAGCATGTGATAACGTGAAAAGGAACTCCTTTGTCTTTGTGAGTTATTTCCACCGTAGAATCCCATAACTTGATATTGCTTGCAAAATAAGAATGAGTTAGGGAAGAAATAAGTTTCTTGGCTCAGAAATGAGTGATCGGGCCCCGAGGCACATCAAACCCAAAATTGTCAAGTATTCTTTTCCTTTACAAATTGTATGACGGCTCGAGTAGGAGGGTCGTCATGTAGACAATCTCGAATGTGATCTCTTATAGACCGGGTAATTCTACTTGCTTGAAGTTGAGATAAGTAGCAAAGACTAGCACACTCTGCTTTTCGATTGAGGGCGTTAACTGCCCGGTTTAATTGGCCTGGCTTGTGCTCAAAATGGAAATCAAATTATGAGATAAGTTCATGTCAACGTGCTTGTTTGGAGGTCAGCTTTGGCTACTCAAAGAAATGACAGATTGCGCTGTTGTCAGTCTTTACTATAAACTTTGATCCAAGCAGGTACTCTCTCCATTCATGAAGGCAGTGTACTATGGCCATCATTTCTTTCTCTGATGCTATGTACCTTCTTTCAGCTTGTGGCTTTCATAAGCGACAGGATGGCCATTTTGTAGTAAGACTCCTCCGAGTGCGAAATCAGATGGATCAGTTTCGACTTCAAATGGGAAAGTCACATCTGCTAGAGCCAAAACTGGACTTTGCATCATAGCTTCTTTTAAACTAGTAAAGGTTGTCTGGCATTCTTGATTCAACTCCCAAAAGACTCCCTTCTTTAACAGTTCTGTGAGAGGTCTGTCTTCTTGGAGAATCCTTCCATAAACCGCCTATAATAATTTGAGAGTCCAAGAAAAGAACGCAATTATATAACTAAAGTGGGGTTTCTCCATTCTTGGATTGACTTGACCTTGTGAACATCCATGCAAAGCTGGCGTTGTTCAATAATGTGGCCAAGGAACCCAATACTTTTCTGAGAAAAAGGGCACTTTTCTTTCTTTACATATAACTGATTATGTCTCAGCTTCTCGAAGACTATATGAAGATGAACTTGATGTTCTTCAATGCTCTCGCTATAGACCACGATGTCATCCAAGTATACCACCACAAATTTATCAAGGAATTGATGGAATACTTGGTTCATTAGAGTGGAAAAAGTTATGGGAGCATTTTTCAGTCCAAAGGGCATCACCAAGAATTCAAAAGCCCTAGATCTGGTCACACATGTCATCTTTTACTCGTCACCTTCTGCAATCCTAACTTGATAATAAGTTGAACGCAAGTTGAGCTTCATGAAGTATTTTGCCTTATATAGTTGATCAAAAAGATCTGTGATGAGTGGGATGGGATACTTGTTCCGAACAATAACTTTATTCAGGGCCTGATAGTCAATACACAAGCGTAAGCTACCGTCCTTCTTTTTTTGGAACAACATAGGTTCTCCAAAGGGTGCCTTTGCAGGTTTGATGAACCCTGCCTAAAGTAATTCATCTAATTGCTTTCTCAATTCTACCAATTTTGGTGGGCCATTCAATAGGATGCTTTTGTCAGGGGTTTAGTTCCTAGGGTAAGCTCAATCTGATGATTGATGTCTCTGCATGGAGGTTGTGACTTCGGTAAGCATTCGGCCATAAAACTCTTATATTCCTCAAGTACTTCCATAATTTTTGAAGGCACTACTTCTTCTTTGCCTTTCTCCATGATCGAAGGGACAAGGACATAGGTTGGATCCTTGTTCTTCAATCCCCTTTTAAACTGCATAGCTGAGATCATTTTTATGTTACTCGTGCTTGGTTGCTTGAGAATTGCGGGAACTATTGTCGGATTGTTCCTTGTAATCACCAGACATTTGGCAGATGGAATGGGGATGACCTTGTGTTCCATCAAAAATTCCATCCCAAGTATAGTATCAAAGTCGTCCATCTTTTCCATGACAAAATCAACTAGTCCCGACCATGAGTTGAGCTTTAACTGAGCTCTTCTTAAGACCCCTACCACGGGCATTGCATTTTGCATTAACTGTCTTCATCTGGCTAGTGGTCCTGTCTAGTTTAAGGCCTAAGTAGTGTGCTTCCTTTTTTGTTATGAAGTTGTGGGTAGCTCCCGAGTCAATCATAGAGCTTTTGACGGCTTTATTATTGACAAAGGTCTCCACATACATAAGGCCTTTAGTGGGGGCGGTCTTTTTGAGCTCTTCCATCTGTTGCTGAATAGCTGATAAGAATGTCACTGTCCCAACTTCTGCAACTTCTGTGGGTTCTACTTCGACAACTTCTTCTGTTGGGCTATCGTTAGTAATTGAAGCTTGTAAAGCTATTAACGTCGATCTATGGGGACAATCAGCCACTTGATACGGTCCTTTGCACAAGAAGTATGACATAGGCCTATTCGTTGGTCACTGGTAATTAGCTCCCCTCAATGTCTCTTGGCCCTCTCTTGGGATATACGGCTTTCTTTCAGTAGTACTCGGGTTTGGTTTAGGGGACTTTGTGCTGCTTGAATTGTTGGGAGGATTCTTTTTCTAACTAGGATTCTCGTTGGTATAGTCGAATAATCGTTCGGCAGCAGCAAGAGCACTCGAAAAGGTCTGTACTCTCTGTTTATATAGTTTTTTCTTGACCCACGGTTTCAGTCCTTTGATGAAGGTGAAGATCTTGTCTTTTTCTGACATGTCTCGAATGTTTAGTATGAGGCCTGAGAACGTCTTAATATACTCGTAGATGCAATGAGTTTGTTTCAATTCTCATAGCAATCGGCGTGCATTAAAATTCAACGTTTTCAGGAAATAATTGATCCATCAACTGCTTTTTGAGCTCTTCCCAAGTATCGACGACACAATCGCCATTGCAAATGTCATTATATTTTGACCTCCACTAGAGTTTTGCATCTCCAGTAAGATGCATCGTGGCCAAGGTCACCTTTGACTCTCCATTAGTTTTAGTTGCTTTGAAGTATTGTTCCATGTCAAAGATGAAATTTTCTATCTCTTTGGAATCGCAGGCTCGCCCAAAGGATTTTGGCTCTAAGATTTTCAACCGATTACATTCTACTGAACTTGAAGCTGGACCTTGGTTTCCCATGGCTCTCATTTTGATGTTCAATTTGATGTTCATTTCAGCAATCTCAGCTTTGAGGGATTCAAACATCACCTTGAAGTCTTTTGTCAGGTTAGTTACGGTGCTTGATAGTTGAGTATGAGCAAGGTCCATCTCTTCGACGCGCTTCAGGACCTCAACCATAGCACTTGTGGAGCTCTTTCCACTTTCTACCCCTTTTCCCTTCTCTGGTCGAGATTCGAGGTTCTCTACCCGATCTATCAGCTCTCAGACCGGGAGGATGTCTATCCGGTTGTGAATAGCAGTAATCTTAGCAGGAAATTCAAACATTTCCTTCATACGTTCCTCCAGAAAGCAAACGTTATTAGAGATTTCTTGCAGATACTTCATCTCCTCTTCCATCTTGACTAGGCGCTCGAGCTAGTCCATCGACTAGTTTGCCTTCTCTGACAAATTCTTTCTCCGCATGGTTTCTTACGATTTGAGCCAACTAGGCTCTGATACCAACTGTCACAGTCCTACTTTCAAGAGACTTAAGATGGGCCGTACGGCACCCGTTGTTATGGGGAACAATGAGTCAGCCTACAAAGTGTGCCAACGACACCAATTGCTCACGACGTTAGAGCGAGCTTTGTGTCTAACGAGCAGCTGTAAGTGAGTGTGATTTAATTGAAAAGAGAGTCAATGAGCATAGTGAGCATAGTTTGTATGTAAAAAGCTTTTTCATTGATTGGCACAAATTACATTGGGTAGGGGGGTCTACATGCAGTCAAACCTCTCCTCCTAAAGAGAAATATGGACCATTACCACCATGGCAGAAGTAAACATGCTATGGGGGTGAGGTGTGAACCTTTTAGCTTTGACTAGTTAGATGACTAGTCAAGACGAGGAGCCTCGGCCAGAGATGAAGTCGTCCACGATGATGGAGATGCGTCTGGGTGCAAAGTCGTCTCCTTCATGATTTGGCTGATAGGGACAAAGAACTAAGGCCTGCGTGGCCTAAAATTTTTTGCCCTCTTTGGCCTCAATTCTTTGATATTTGGGCCACGGTCTGATCCAGAATAGTTAGCAGCCAAGCCCAGTTTTGGCCCGTGGTCCAGCCCCTTTGGGCAGCTGTCTAGGGCCTATTTTGGGACTTTTTTGGCAAATTTTGGGTATTTTCTACTTAATTAAATTTGGATTATTTTGACTGAAAATTTGAAAATTCTAATATATAAAATTTAACCCAAAATTTAATGACTTTATTTTTTGATAGGTATCAAAAAATTAAATTAAACCATGGGCTTTAAAAATTGGACTTTTTAGATAATTGGGCTTGAACTAATGATAAGCGCACTTTGAGGTAGAGATTTAATTTTATGCACAACATTGCATAAATTTTTCAAAAAATAATATTTTGAGACATGTCTCATATAAAATGACGTGTCCATTTTATGGCTCGTTGAATTTTTATATTATATGTAGTTTTTCACTAAACATATTTTATTAAAGCAGGCATATAAAAAATTACTAGACCAATTTGGTCGTGTGAACCCAGTTTGATCGACCTGATTTGGGGTCTGTTTTACTTTACACACATGTGACTGTGGGAGTATGTGTTTATTTGTTGTTAACTAGAGTATTGAGACAGCTGTATGTGCCATGTCTCTTGGCGCAAAATCCTTGGTGCAAAATCCTAAACCTGAATAATGTCTTTATGTGGCTTTCGCGATCGCCGATTGCTCTATTTTCACTGGAATTTTATTTTGGTATAACAAGGGCATATTTTAATTACATACCACATTATAATGAGTTATTTTAAACGTATGCTCTTTTGTACAATTTCTAAAAATGAATTTACGAAACATAAATTTTATGATCATGCATGCCTAATCATTATTCTAAATTAATTGTTGAATATAGAATTTGATCTCTATTGAGTTTAGTCAACTTACCCCATTGATACCCTTTCAACTTTATTATTAAGGCTTCCAATTGTAAATCAAGACTAAATTCGGCGAGATTTATTTATTCTAGCTTTTCTTTATAATTTTCCCTTGAGAGTTACTCTGTGAGGTATATTTTGTTATGGACGACATTAACTCCTAATTTTTACATTCTTATTCTGCACAATTATTTTTGGTTTATATTACTATACTATATGTATATCACTTGTTGGACCTGTTTAACCCATTTCTTATTAGGCCTTGGCTTTTAAATAAATGTATGAAGCCTTCTGCGACTAATTATTAAACTTAAAGTAAAAAGGATTGAGCGATTTGGTTCTTTTGGGTCAGATCGTTCTCCATTCTGTCTTGGGTTCCTTGCGGGCCATGATTGGAATTTTAGTATTAGTGTGAGGTTCCATATTGAAAGTGATATCTATACAATATATAGTGTAGTAATATACAAGGATTTACAAATACTATGCATAAGGATGCATTCTAATATACCCCGTACATTTTTTAGATTTAAATAACAAATAACTCTAAGAAGAGCTCCTAGAAACCGTGCTCTTGCAGTACCTACGGTGCAAACGGGTGAGTCACAGAGATAGTGGAAACCAAGACCTTGACATGCACCGCATGAACTTCTTTATCCAGTTGGGATGCATGAACCCACTGGTGTTTGTAAGTGGAGTTAACCCTTAGAATGCTGAATATTTGTTGAGTGTGATGCAAAAGAATTTGACCGCAATTGGAGTACCGATAGAATATTGGATTGAGTTTGTGACCTTTTACGAGAAGATGACCGAAGTCTTGTGGAAATCTTTTGAAATTGGATTATCTGTTAGATATGATGACTCGGAATCAGATTGAAGTAGTCTTCAGAGACATCTATTGCAACGCTAGTCACCGTCAAAATATGATTAGTGCTTATTGTGATTTGGAGCCAGAGAGTTTGACTGTGTTGGAATATTATGCCAAGTTTATGGAGCTGGCACAGTATCTCAGAGAGATGGATCCGATTAACAATATAAGGGTAGACACACTCGGAGTGGAGCTAGTGGATAGTCTAGTGATACTCCTTATTCTACTGGGCGCTCAGGCCCTTATATTTGTCATACTTGTGGACAACCTGGACATTTGAGGAGGAATTTCCCTGTGAATCCTAAACCTTCACAAACTAATTTAGCACCTGCTCAATTAGCTTATGTTAGACCTAGTTTTGGAGCTGGTAGAGGATTTTCCAAATAGAATCAACGTAGTTATTCTGGACCGCAAAGCTTTACCTCATAGCAGCTAGTTAAGTATAGATCTCCATTTCAGCAGTAGTATCAGCTTACTGGTATCGACTTTTAGAGGTCTACTGGGTATTAGTAGAGTTATGCATGTAGTGCCACGCTTGCAAAATGTACTAGTATAATGGCTGGAACTACTCATAATTCATCGAAAGGTGGATTTGGTGGCAACAAGAAAGACAAAGTATAACGACTCGGTTTTTCATAAATACTTTAAAATGCGTGAAATTTAAAATTTTTCTAAGACCATTGAAATCTTTTCTCTTTTAAAACAAATATCAGAGCACTACGCTAAACTGGACTACTACTAACCTTTCGTTAAAACCATTATGAAAATTCAACTAATGAAATGTGGAAGCGTTATAAAATCATTTGTTTAAAATATTGCAGAAGTGTAAATAATTCACTAAAAGAAACTAAACAATAAATTACAATTTAATTACAACCGTGCTCACTTTACTATCGTTATGCCTGGCCAGCCCCAATCTCGCTCGTACAAATCCCTCATCTCTGCTTTATGTTATCGGTTCTTTTTTTTTGCATTGACTCCTAATTCTTTACATTTATTTTCACGTACAGGTACTTACACCTACACCACAAGTAATTGTAAGCCTAAAGGCTTAGTAAGGAAAAGGGTTTTAATGCAATTATGAAATGCCTCTCTTTAGTCCTTGTTGGAATGGGGGCCACCCAAACCTATACTTTCATTACGTCATTCGTTCTTTCATTACTTTACATTCATTCATTCATTCATTACTCGTACATAGAGCTAGAGACTGAAGGGTTCATAAGGGATGAAATAGTTGACCGTATCTAACCTTTTACTTGCAACTAGGTCCCCATTCAAGACAAGGTTGGGGGCTTCACCTAGTTGCAGGCTAGATACGCTACCCATCTACCCACCAACTCCCCATTTCCTTCTTTAATTTTCTTAACATTTTACCTCACATAATGCATGTGTGAGTACCACCCTGGTGGCACTTCCTATTAGTTTCTATTAACATGATACTTGACCATACATTCTCAACCTAACATGATGCATGATGCTTTACAACGTAACATTAACAAAAATTGAAGTGCGCATAAAGAAAGTAACTGTAATTGAAAGCGCATATAAATAAAGTAAAGCATATAATAGAAGGAAATAACCGCGCACAACAGAAAACAAGTACAATATCGAATTGGATCAGCAAATGCATACAATTAAGGGATGGTACGGTAAACAAGAAAGTAATTTATTTAAACTCACATGCTTAGACAATTGGAAATAGAGACATGCATAGACAACAAATGACGGGAACATGCTTGTAAATTAGTAATTCTTATTCTACTTGACTACGCATGCTTTTATTCTAATTAATTAACATGCTCAGAATGAATTACGATTATTACCCTAGATGCTTTTGTTCTAGTTAGTTAATTAAACATGCATCACTAATTAATTAAACATGCTCAATTAATTTATTTAACATGCTAAACTAATTAGTTAATTTACATGCACAACTAGTTAGTTATTAGTAGCTTGTTTAACATGCTCAAGTTTAATTATTCACTCTACTTAATTAACATGCATCAGCGACTAATCAAGTTAATTAAACGTGCTTAACTATTTAATTTATCATGCTCAACTAGATAGTTAATTATCATGTTCAAGAATTAGTTGATAATTAAACAACTAGTTAAACATGCTCGAACTAGTTATTTAACGACTAGTTAATTTATTATGTTACTTATCAGGCTCCCGTCTAATTAATCACTTTAGTTAATTTTTCTAGTAAATTAACATGCTCAACATCTAATTAAGTTAATTACTCTAGTCGATTAACATGCTCAGTTTCTAGTTAAGTTAATTACACTAATTAATTAGCATGCTCAAATCTAATTAATTTCCAGTTAATTACCCTAGTTAATTAACATGCTACTAATTGATTTACACATTCTAATTAGACATGTTAGTTAGCTAATTGAATATGCTAGTTAGTTAAATCAATCTAACATGCTAGTTAATTAGTTAGACATACTAGTAGTTACTTATTAGTCAATTTGCTCAAGGAATACAACTACACATGCTCAAGTTAACTAATCATGCTCCAGGAAGATTGCAACTAAAACTTTTATTCGATTACAATTATTAATCCTAATTACTTATTAGTCGATTTTCATTTGAATTGCTTACATGCTCAGATTTTAACTAAATAGGTTAACATGTTCAATTTGTTAACTAACATGATCAACTCCCCGTTAGGCTAATTACTCTAGTTAATTGATTACTGATTCGTTACTCTAGTTAATTAACATACTGATCACCATTATTAGGCTAGCTAATTATCCTAGTTAATTGATTATATGCCCAATAAATAACAACAAGTAAGAGAATAAGCATATGTGCATAAGAAAATGACAACAACGGGATTAAAACACAAGTAATTAGACAGTGAGCATTCCTCATTCCACTAGTTACTCATTCATTACCTTTTAACATTCATTAGCTCTTTGTCTTAACAGACAAGGCATTTGAGTTATAACATAGATAATAAAACAAAGAAATCCAACAAAGGGAAATACCACAGAGCTCAATCAAAATCTACAGAACACTAATCACAAGCTAGAAATGAAGGAACAACTAAGGAATTCAACAACAGGAAATCATTCAAGGGAGCTATCAACTAGAAAACTACTAATAGCAACTAACAACAAACATTTTAGGAATCTAACGTAAAACTCACACACACATACTTGTGGGTAGGGCCACCACTGGCCAAGACACACCCAAGTCCTTACGTAAATGATGAACCTAAATAGGGATAGCAGCACTCTAAGCCTTCACGTTCCTCAGCTCACACATAGCAGGGAGCAGCACATAGCAACTCCACCACTCAGCTTCACCTCACTTACACACACTCATATGGATGGAACTCTCCTTCACGGGTCTCCCTCTTTCTCATGTAGGAAGGAGAACTCTCCCTCACACGCAAGTAGAACTCTCTCGTGGGGGGGAGGAGCTCACGCAAAAGAGGAGGACTGAATGAGAGAGGGATGGTAGGGGAGGAAGGCTATACCTGGAGAGGGGGACAACATAGCTGGAGGGCAGGGAGAGGTCGGTTATGGGCATAGGGAGGTCGAGTTTGTCGTCCAGGGTGGGGGAGGGTCAAATCGTGTCTCCCACGGGCGCATTCAATTGCTAAATGACAAATGATTTCTAATTATTAACCCTAAAATTATGTAGAATTGGGCTATTTTGGAAGAGTACAGATGCATTGGTCTCGTCTGCATTCATCCACAAGAGTAAAATCTCACAGGCTAAATAGTGGCTTTGGACGGGAAAAGGCGTTCCCATCTTTTCTGTACCGTCCATAGACGATATTAAGACGAGTTATGGCGTCTGCAAGTAGCATCCGCATGCGTCCAAATGTGTCCCAAAATCGGACAGAGGCAAATCGGATGAGGTTACTCCACGTCTGTAATTGTCCAAAATTGTCCAGGATTTGAATAGATTCAAATCGGACGCAGCTAGTCCACGTCGGTATTCGTCCGAACTCACCCAAAAGTCTGCGACATAGTGTAGTTAGGATGCAGAATCACGTCCTAAGTCATCCCAACCCATTCCTCGTGTGTGCAATGTGTATGTAGATGAGACAACTCGTTCGCAGTGTCGTCCACAAGCGTTGAGAAATGACCTGGACAGCTATCCTCACATTTTCTCACTTAGCTCCTACCCCATAACCCTTTTCCCTTAAATACGCGTCATAAAATAACATGTATCAATACCCAATGTAATGTCCCAATTACCTTGTCCCTTAATTACATCACATACATGGGAAAAAACATAATGAAAATACCCCTAGACTTAACACTCTAGAATGTCCTCAGTAATACCCCGATAATTGTCCAACTGAAAAAGTCGAGGTGTTACACAAAGAGAATATGACTGGCCAAACTTATGCAATTTCAGGATCAAAGCCTATTGATAAGTCTGGCCAGGGGGTCATTGATGGCATGCTCCCTTTATTTAATACTATAGTGCATGTATTATTTGATATTGGTGATACACATTCATTTGTTTCTACATCTCTTGTTCGTGTTAGGAGTGTGACTGTAGAGAAGTTAAAAAATTCTTTGATTTTGAGTACTCACATGAATAAGAGATATGAAATATATTTTGTTATCTGATTTGCTGCTCTTATGGTTGACGGGCACTAACTATCGGCTGATCTGATAGTTATACTTATGGATCAATTTGATGTAATCCTAGTTTTGGATTGGTTGTACCTACATAAAGCTAAGATTGACTGTGGTTGGAGAAATATCACCCTTACGTTGGAAGACAGAAAAATTCTATGCATCCATGTACTACCCACATATTTCCTTTCCTATTGATCCTATACTACGAGCTTGTTTGGGTGGTCGCAAAAGATTGAAGCTTTACAAAAGTAGTTTTGCTGTTAGCGATGACCTTGTTACGGTCAAGTAGGTTTTTGATTTATCAGAAGTTGTGACTCCTTTATGTTTTTCTTGAGGATCTGCCTGGGTTGCCATCCGATCGCGAGATTAAGTTTTGTATTACTTTGATGCCAGACACTACTCCAATTTCGATTTCTTCGTACTGTATGGCTCCTGCTCAATTGAATGAATTGAGAACCCAGTTAAATGATTTGTTGCAAAAAGGATTTATTCATAATAGTATTTCAGTGTGGGGTGCACCAGTCTTATTTGCAATGAGGCAAGATGGTTCGCTTTGCTTATTCATTGATTACTGGAACTTGAATCATGTGACAATCAAGAATAAGTATCTATTGCCAAGAATTGATGACTTGTTTGACTAGTTGAGAGAATCTATGTACTTCTTAAAAATTGATTTGAGATTCGATTATCATCAATTGAAAATTCGTGATGAAGATATTTCTATGATGACTTTTTGGACTCAATATGGATACTTTGAATTTATGGTACTTGACAAATGCACTAGTTGCTTTTAAGGACCTTATGAATCGAGTCTTTTGACCTTATCTTGACCAGTTCGTTGTCGTCATCATTGATGATATTTTGATACATTCTAAGTCTCTGGATGAGCATATGGAGCATTAAAAAATTGTTCTATAGACGCTGAGGGAGTATCAGTTGTATGCAAAGCGAGAAAAGTGCAATTTTTGGATGGCTGAAGTGAAATTTCTAGGTCATGTTATTTCTCAAAATGACATTTATGTAAATCTAACTAAGATTGAGGCCGTGTTAGATAGTAAACCACCCAATAACGTAATTGGGGTGCGTAGCTTCTTGGGTTTGACTGGTTATTATTGTCGAGACTTGTAAAAAAAAATTTCTTATGCTATGACAATAACGTAGTTAACTAGAAAGAACGTGAAATTTAATTGGGGTGAAAAGTGTCAATGTAACGACCTCATTTTTCCTTTACTTTAAACGTTGAGATTGGAACACTTTTTCTTTTATGAAACGCGTAGCGGAAGACTTTTCGTAATAAAAACATTTGAGAAGAAATGTAATGAAATACCATAAATAAAATTCCTTCTTCAAATCTTTATACTTTTACAAAACATGTCATCAATTAAAAACAATGTATCTTGGCAGTTAAAGATGCATGAGCAAAATTACTCCACTCCTGATATAGAGCTTGGGACTATTATTTTTGCCTTGAAGATTTTGTAAAACTATTTGTATGGTACTAAATTCGAGGTATTTTTTTTTATCACAAGAGTTTAAATTGCCTTTTCTCATAGTGTGATTTAAATATTTGACAACACTAATGGGTGGAGTATATGGAGGTCTAGAACTTTTCTCTAGAATATCATCTTTTAAAAGCCAATGTTGTGGCTGCTACCTTGAGTCGTTATCTTCAAGGGGCTTTTTCTTGTCTAGTGTTGGATGATTGGAAGAGATGTTTAATTATTGGAGATTATGAGCTACAGTACCAGAAGGATGGTCAAACAGTTCGAGTTTTTAATTTAGTAGTGACCCCTACACTTTTACAACGTGTGAAAGACTTGCAGAAGTTTGATGATGTATTAAAAGAAAGATTCACGAAGATTCAAGCTGGAGAGCAGTTTGACGGTTGGGAAATCAGTTCAAATGGATTTCAATTTTTCAAAAATTGAGTTGTGGTTTCCAGTGATTTGGATTTGAGATAGACAGTCTTAGCATAAGGTCATAAATCCATATTTGCTATTTATCCCAGTAGCACAAAAATGTATCATGACTTAAAGTGTTAGTATTGGTGGGTTGGAATGAAATGAGATGTAGCTGAATATGTATCCAGGTGTTTGACTTGTTAGTAGATTAAGGCTAAACATCATAGACCAATTGGTTTGTTGCACCCTTTACCTATCCCAGAGTGAAAATGGGATAAGATTACCATGGATTTCGTGACCTGATTGCCTTTGACGGTGCATCAATTTGATGTTGTATGGGTGATTGTTGATAGATTGTTGAAATCTGGACATTTTATTCTGGTCAGAATGAATTACTCTTTGATGAAGGTGAGTAAGTTGTATATCGGGAGCATCGTTTACCTTCACAATGTTCCCTCGAGTATTGTTTCTAGTAGAGATCTAAGATTCACATCAAAATTTTGGAGATCTCTTCAGAAAGCTTTGGGCACAGAGTTATATTTGAGTGCAACAGATCATCCTCAGACGGATGGTCAATCTAAGCATACGATCTAGATTCTAAAGGATATATTGAGATCTTGTATTCTAGATTTCAGAGATAGTTGGGTGAATCACTTGCCTTTAGTAGAGTTTGTTTATAACAATAGTTATCAAACCAGTATTAGTGTTTTGACATATGAAGCTTTATATGAGAGATCGTGTAGATCACCGTTATGTTAGGCTGAGATCGAGGAGCATGTCACTCTTGGGTCTCATTTAATTCAAGAGACAATTGAGAAATTCCAAGTAATTAAAGAGCAACTGAGTACAGTTTAAAGTCGACAGAAGAGTTATGCAGGCCTCCGGAGGAGGGAAGTAGAGTTTGAAGCTGATGATTTTGTATTTTTAAAGGTGTGACCTCATCAAGATATAAGTCGTTTTGGTGTGAAATGAAAGTTAGCCCCAAGATATATAGTTCATTTTCAGATTATTGAGTGGATTGGTTCAGTAACTTATCGATTGGAATTTCCACCATACCTGAATTATGTTCATAATGTGTTTCATGTTTCTATGCTAAGGAAGTACATTATTGACCCTTCACATATTATTTCTTGGATTGAAATACCTATTCAGAAGGACGTGTCTTATAAAGAGGACCTGAAAGAATTGTGCGCCATGACATCAGAGTTCTACGTCACTGTGAAATACCTCTTATTCGGGTTAGTGGAAAAACCATAGTGAAAGAGAAGCTATTTGGAAAATTAAATCCAAAATGATGGCTAAGTACTCTCGTCTGTTCAATTGTACACTTGAAGTTGTTTTAAATTTTTGAGACAAAATTACCTAAGTGGGGGAGAATGTAATATTTTCCAAAATAATAATAATAATTAATGGGGGAAACATTTTTGGAAAACACCTCCTCCGATCCCTCGAGCTGCAGAGGCATTGCAGATAGGAATGAGATTTCTCCCTAATCCTCTCCTTCCCCATCAATACTTAAGCATGTCAACTTCTCCTGCTCGGCATTCTCCATCACCATTTGTCTCTCGGACTCTCTCTATCTCTCATCTCCCATTGATTTTCCCCGTGTTTGGTAGCCCTTGTGAAGAAGAAATCAACCGAGGAATATTGATTTCTTTCGACTCTATAATTCTAATTTGTTAAGTCAAAATATTGATTCCTTTGTACTACACTATTGAAAGAAAATTCTGCGGCTTAAGGAAGAAAAACTTTAGATTGAACTGAACAAAGAAGGGGATTTCTAGTGGAAAAAATATCAGAGGTGCTGAAGGTATAAACACTTGATTTTTACATACGACAATTCTCTATTTTTCTGGTGCTTGGGCCTAAATTATTGGATTGTTAATTTGGGTTGTTATTAGCTAAATAATCGGACGAAATCCTGCAACTACATCACGCAGATTTTGTCAATGTTGGAATGTCAGAAAGCAACTCAGCAAAGGTTGAGTCGCTGAGTGTGAAGCTTTCTGCTTCGAGCAGTTAGACAACTGGCTAAGATGAGGAGCCTTGGCTAGAAACGAAGTCGTCTGCAACAATGGAGACGACGTCTGGGTGTGAAGTCATCTCCTTCATGATTCGACTAATGAGGACAAAGAACTGAGGCCCGCGTGGACTTAAACTTCTAGCCTTGTTTGGCTGCGGTTCTTTCATATTTGGGTCATGGCCTGAGCCTCAACAGTAGGCAGTCAGGCCCAGTTTTGGGCCATGGTCCAGCCCCTTTAGGCAGCGGTATAGGGCCTATTTTGGTTGGTTGAATTGAGTTTGATCGACTCAATTTGAGTTTGTTTTACTTTACACACATTTGACAGTGAAATGATGTATTTGTTTGTTATTAACTAGAGTAATGAGACAACTATATGTGTCGTGTCCCTGGACGCAAAACCCTAAACGCTTTTACTATGTGATATGTCTAGGGCATGATATGCTCAGAGTCTGTGAGTGATTTCATTTCACGGAGATTTTATTTTTGTATAACAAAGTCTATTTTAATTACGTACCATATTATAGTGGGTTGTTTTAAATGTGTGTCATTTTGTACAATTTTCTAAAAATGAATTTATGAAACATAAATTTTATGATCATGCATGCTTAATCATTTATATAAATTTTGAACCTTATTGAGTTTAGTCAACTTACCCCAATGACACCCTGTCAAGACTTTATCAGCAAGGCTTCCAGTTGCTGAATCAGGACTAAATTTGGCAGGATTTATTTATTCAATCATTTTTTTTATAAATATCCATTGAGAGTTACTTTGGGAGGTATATTTTGTTATGGATGACTGTAACTCCTAATTTTTACATTCTTAATCTGCATAGTTATTTTTGGTTTCTATGTGCTATATTATTTGGATATTATTTGTTGGACTTGTTTAGCTTATGTCTTATTGGGCCCTAACTTTAAAATAAATATGTTAATACTTATACTGCTAATTATTAAAAATTAAAATAAAAAGGGTAGGATGATTTGATTCTTTCGTGTCGGGTTGTTCTCAATTTTGTCTCAGCTCCCTTACAGGTCGTGACATAACATCTTAATCTTTACTAAGCAACGTGAGATTGTAATTCACTACTTGATCTTGGACCTCAACAATCGTCACAAGTATGAGTCATCAGAGTTCACTTACGCGCGAGATGACACAAGTTCGTTAAGAGTTAAAACAAAATTAATTGAACTAATTAATAATGATTTAAAGTCTTACCAATAATTAAATAAACACAGTCATATGATGGGATCCTTGTTCCTTTAGAACATGAAAGGGTAGAATCATTCTTCGTCAGTTGTCAAACTCCCTTGGAGTCATGATAGGTCAATTACGCGAAGCAGTTATGTCTTGCGTCAATCCCATGGCCCAACCCTAAACAAGATAGATATTTCTAGTAGAGCCGTGAAATGTATAGAGATGAGAGATAAGATTAACAGTGAAAGCACTTTGAAGTTTTAATTTTTTTTTTCAAAAAATCTTAATTTGTGTTTAAAACTTATTTTTCAAATATCAGAGAAATCGACGTGACATGAAATGCAAGATGTGTTGAGAAAATAAATGATTTTTTATTAAGCTTTATTTGTGGTATTTAGTTTGTATTAATGTGTGGCTTTTGGTTTTTTGTAACCAGTTGAAGTTAATGTGGATAACCAGTAGTGACTTTTGAGTAATAGGGAATTATGAAAGTTAACAGGGAGTTTTCTTTGTTTTAGAAGTTGTGGGCATTGGATGCCATTTATGGTTTTTTTTTAACTATTAGTATTCTAGGTTGTTTTTGTAAGCCTATATAAAGACATGTTTAGTTAAATGAAAAAGCATCACTTCCTCTATATTCATCCTTCACGTGTTTTTTTTCTAACAAAGTGGTATCAGAGCTTGTGAAAAAAACGAGAGAAATATGACTAGTGGTGGAGGAATGGATCCGTTTCAAATACCGATGCTTACCAAGCTCAACTATAACAATTGGAGCATCAAAATGAAGGCGTGACTAGGAGCACAAGATGTGTGGGAGATCGTGGAGAATGGTTTCCAAGAGGCGGAAGAGGAAGCCGATCAAGCGCAAAGAAACACGTTAAAAGAGATTAGAAAGAAGGATAAAAAGGCCCTTTATATCTTGTACCAATTGGTGGATGAAGACACGTTCGTGACCATCGCCAATGCCGAGTCATCAAAGGCGGTGTGGGACTAGATCCAATGACTCATAGCGGAGCCGATCGTGTGAAAAAGGTACGGTTACAAACTTTATGTGGTGAGTTTGAATCGTTACAGAAGAAGGGAATGGAGGGGATAGCGGAATATCATAGAAAAGTAATGACCGTTGTCAACCAATTGAGACGGAACGGTGAAGAAATCGCTGATGTTTGTGTCATGGAGAAGGTTCTACGAAGCCTAAACACTAAGTTCGAGATCATCGCCACGACAATCGAGGAGACGAAGGATCTCAAGGACATGACAATTGAACAATTTATAGGCTCGTTGCACGCCTATGAAGAGAAAAAGAAAAGGAAAATGGAGCAAACAGAGACCGTTGAACAACTTCTCCAACTCAAGGAGGAGAACGGTCATGGACGTGGAAGAGGTCGCGGTGGTCGAGGCCGTGGTGGAAGAGGTGAAACAAACACCAAAATTTCTCAAAACTCGTGTGAATCTTCAAAAGGAAGAGGAGGCCGAGGTCGTGGAAGACGTGGTGGAAGGTTTGGGAGAGATAAATCTAAGGTAAAATGTTATAATTGTAACAAATATGGACATTATGTGAATGAGTGTTACTCACCCTAAACAGAGCCCATCAACCGTAAGCATTAGGACCGGTCGACAGCTGGCACATCCAATGGCCATCAAGGGCAATCCAATTATTTGGAGGAGAACGGGACCTTATTCATGGCTTCAAAGGGAGAAGAAGAGAGTCGAGATAGCATGTGGTATCTTGACACCAGAGCCTCAAATCACATGTGTGGGAACCGCGAGATGTTTCCGGAGTAGAACGAGATGACGAAAGGTAACATTGCCTTTGGAGACAATTCTCTAGCTGCCATAAAAGGAATAGGTAAAATTCTTATTCGGTTAAATAATGGAGAACATCAATATATCACAAGTGTTTATTACATTCCCAATGTAAAAAATAATATATTAAGTGTAGGACAATTGTTAGAGAAAGGATTTGAAGTTCAAATGAAAAACAATTGTTTGTATTTGAGAGATAGTCATGAGTGACTTATTGCTAAAGTCCCCATGACCAAAAACCGAATGTTTCCTTTGAATGTATGTATTGATGTTACAAAGTGCTTGAAGATGTGTTACGAGGATCCCTCTTGGCTATGGCATCTACGGTTCGGACATCTCAATTTTGGGAGCCTAGAAGACTTGTCGAAGAAGGAAATGGTGCGGGGTCTATCGCACATTCACAAGCCGAACCAAGTGTGTGAAGGGTGTCTATTCGGAAAACATCATCGAAGTAGTTTTCCAAAGGAGTTTGTGACAAGAGCCAAGAAGCCTCTAGAACTCATCCATGCCGATGTGTGTGGAGTAATCAATCCAGAATCCCATGGTAAAAGCAAATACTTCCTTCTCTTTATTGATGATTTTTCAAGAAAAACATGGGTGTATTTTTTGAAGAAAAAATCGGAAGTATTTGAAATCTTCAAGAAATTCAAGGCGCGTGTGGAGAATGAAAGTGGCTTTACGATCAAGGCCATGAGAACTAACGAGGTGGTGAATTCACATCAAATGAATTCAACCGATTTTGTGATGAAAAAGGCATCAGACGTCTGTTAACGGTGCCAAAAAAACCTCAACAAAATGGCGTGGCGGAGAGGAAGAATAGGACAATCTTGAACATGGCAAGAAGCATGCTAAGGACAAAGAAGATACCAAGGGAATTTTGGGCGGAGGCCGTAGCTTGTGTGGTCTATTTGACAAACCGAGCACCAACCAAAAGTGTGGTTGACCAGACGTCTCAAGAAGCATGGAACGGAATAAAGCCTGGAATCGGTCACTTGAAGGTGTTTGGGAGTATTGCATATGCTCATGTGTCGGAAGAAAAAAGGACCAAGCTCGACGATCGAAGTGAGAAACTCATCTTCATCGGCTATGACGCAAAGTTCAAAGGGTTATCGCCTCTACAATCATTTGAATGGGAAGATAATTATTAGTCGTGATGTTGTTTTTGATGAGAAAGACTCTTGGGATTGGAATATACAGGAGGAGGAGGAGTATGATTCCATACTTTGAAGAGGATGATGAAAACGAGCCAATCAGGGATAACATGAATGAAGTTTTGCCCACTCTAGCATCACTCCAGTCGACCAATCGGTCATCATCTGAAGGCTCAACGTCAAGCAATGCATCATCCAGCGGAACATAGATATTTTCCAGCGATTCAGTGAATGAAATTGGCCCAAGAGGTACTCGAAGTCTACGAGAACTTTATGAGGTAAATGAAAATCAAAATGACATAATTCTCTAATGTTTTTTGGTGATTGTGAGCACATTAGTTTCCAAGAAGTCATTGCAAACAAAAAATGGAAGGATGCAATGGATGAAGAAATTCGAGTGATAGAGAAAAACGATACATGGGAGTTCACCAAACTTCCAAAAGGGCACAAACCAATCAGAGTAAAGTGGATATACAAGACAAAGAGAATGGCCAATGGCGATGTTGAGAGGCACAAGGCAAGACTAGTGGTGAAAGGGTATAGTCAACGGCATGGCATCAACTATGATGAGGTTTTTGCCCCCATTGTTCACCTTGAAACTATTCATTTGATTATTGCTTTGGCAGCCCATAATCGTTGGAAGATACATCAAATGGATGTCAAATCAACATTCTTGAATGGAATTCTTGAAGAGGAGGTATATGTGGAGCAACCGTTGGGTTATGAAGTCAAAGGTGAAGAGGACAAAGTGCTTCGATTGAAGAAAGCTCTTTACGGTTTAAAGCAAGCACCGAGAGCATGGAATTCAAAGATTGACAACTACTTTCAAGAAAAGAAGTATATGAAGTGTTCTTATGAGCATGCCCTCTACATCAAAATCCATGGTGAAAGTATATTAATCATTTGTTTATACGTTGATGATTTAGTATTTACCGGAAATGATCCTAGCATGTTTGACGAGTTCAAAAGGGAGATGGAAAATGAGTTTGAAATGACGGACATTGGTCTCATGAGTTACTATCTTGGGCTCAAAGTCAATCAAGGTGAAAATGGGATTTTTATATCCCAAGAAGGCTATGCTAAAGAAGTGCTCAAAAGGTTCAACATGGATAATGCTAATCCGGTTGGAACACCAATGGAATGTGGAGTCAAAATCACCAAGAAAGATGGAGGAGAGAAGGTAGATTCTACATTTTTCAAAAGTTTAGTTGGAAGTTTGAGATACTTGACATGCACAAGATCGGATATTCTTTATTCGGTTGGAATCATTAGCTGATTTATGGAGGAGTCGACAACAACACATTTCAAAATGGCAAAGAGGATACTTCGCTACATCAAAGGGACGATTGAGTATGATCTTTCCTATGTTTCTTCTAACAATTTTAATGTTGTTGGTTATTGTGATACTGATTGGAGTAGTGACTTGGATGATCAGAAGAGCACTATGGGGTTTGTATTTTTTTTTTGTGAAACGGCATTCACATGGATGTCAAAAAAGCAGCCCATAGTCACATTATCAACATGCGAGGTAGAGTACGTCGCGGCAACTTCATGCGTATGTCATGCAATTTCGCTAAAAAACTTAGTGAAGGAGTTAAAGTTTCAAATGGAGGATCCAATGGAGATTTTTGTTGACAACCAATTGGCCATTGCCTTATCCAAAAATTCGGTGTTTGATGGGAGGAGCAAGCATATCGATACCCGATTTCACTACATTCGGGATTGTATCACGAAGAAAGAAGTGAAACTCAAATATATCAAGTCACAAGACCAAATAGCGGACATTTTCACGAAGCCCCTCAAGTTGGAGACTTTCATCAAAGTAAGAAGTTTACTTGGTGTAACAAATCAAGTTTAAGGAAGGGTGTTGAGAAAATAAAAGGTTTTTTATTAAACTTTATTTGTGGCATTTAGTTTGTATTAATGTGTGACTTTTGGTTTTTTGTAACCGGTTGAAATTAATATGGATAACCTGTAGTGACTTTTGAGTTATAGGAAATTATGGAGTTAATAGGAAGTTTTCTTTGTTTTAGAAGTTATGGGCATTTGATGTCATTTATGGTTCTTTTTTTTAACTGTTAGTATTCTACGTTATTTTTGTAAGCCTATATAAAGGCATGTTTAGTTAAATGAAAAAATATCACTTCTTCTATATTCATCCTTCACGTGTTTTTTTTCTAACAAGATGACATGTAACCGTCAGTAAAAAGATAACTAGAGATGTAAAATCCTCTTTTTTATTGCGCAATGATAAGTGACTAAAACAAGATGCAAGAGGTAAACTTAATTAACATAACAGCTTTAGTTAGACTCTTTTGGATCAGTTTCTTTGTTTAGTTTTTCAGAGGAAGAAACTGGAAAAACAGTCTTGAACTGAGGATGTTATCCATGGGTTTTTGGACATCTCCGGTAAACTGAACTCCGTTGCCACCCTCACTGCTGCTCTGAAGTGGGAAAAGCTCCAGCGTCTGGATTTCTCCACGTTTATCCTCAACATTCTTGCTTGAAACTTTTCTGAAGTATTCATCTTGGATTGAAGAAGAGGGTTTCAGAAAGGTGTTTGTCAATTGGGTAGCAATCGAACTTGGGTTGGCAGGAGAAAATGAAGATTCCATTGATTTCCATGCTGTTTGCTTACTGAATGAATCATCTACACTTTCAAAAACCCGGAAATGTGTGATCTTGTTCCGCATTGCTGGGGTAGACATTGATAAACATTCCTGCAATTTATGATTAATAGAAATGTAATGACAATTAGGATTGCTTACTAATTTTTCTTCTGTTTAGGATTGGGATTTCCTTTCGACAGTTTATTGCTACAAAAATTACTTTTAAAGACAACAATTCATTAATCTTAAAGACTTTTGGTGATATTTATTATGGTAAATTGTTAAAAAGGTGTTTACGTACTGGTGAAAAATGAGTGTTACTCTTGTGTATCGTTCATTTAAACTATGCTTTTAACGACAGTCATTCTTCTTCTAAAAACCGATAAAATGACAAGGAATAGCAGAGTTAAAGCACTAAAGATTCTGACCTTTCAATCCCTAGCTATGACATTCTTAACAGAAAGAAAATGAGACAGCTTTTCATGCCTCCAACTTTTCCCAGCATCCAAACGGTTCTTTTTGCTTTTGCTTTTTTTTATTTACCATCTTCATAGGGATTAGTCTTTTCCTTTGTTATATATTAGTTGTTAAATTTTTGTTTTGAAGTTTTTCTGTTAGGTTTATGAGAAAATACAACTCTTTTTTGCTTGTTGAAAAGGACTGAGATGATAAATGTTTTGCAGACCTGATTAGGAAGGGTATTGCTGCTTTTTACATGAGGAATCCACATCTTTGCCTGTTGAAACTCTTGGCTTTTCCTGCTCAACCCTATTGAAAAAAACTCAATAGAAAAAGGAACATAAGAGCGAAATCAACGTTTGTGATTGACGAAGTATGATTTCTCGAAGGAAAGGCTCCTTTTGATTGACGAAGTATGATTGAGTGGTTTGAGAGAGTTGAGAAATGAAATTTCACCTATTTCATTGATCTTCCCGAATGAGCGTCCAACAGTGCAATATTTTTCTCTTGAAACATATTTGATTTCTCGAGAGCGTTTCTGTCGTTCCCTCGCTTTGTGATTTTGAAACCAGTAGAACACATTCTTCCCTTCAATCTTTCCAAATCGACGGAGACGACAAGTGATCTGTTGAATTTGTTGGGCGGAGGGTGATTGAGTTCCACATCGATATAATTCCTCAAGCGCGAAGAGTTGCTCCGGCGTTGGATTCCATCGCAAACTAGTTAATGGTTTTCCGTTGGAATCTGTTCTTGCTTGTTTAGAAACAAGAGCTGTTGGTCGATCACTAAAGAATGGGGAAAAACAATACAGAAAAGAGTTTGGGTTTGGCAAGGAAGAATTGAGATTACCTTTGACATTTAAGCTCGACTTCTGCGGAGTTTGAAGCTTAATCTCACTACAATCCCTACAACCCATCATCAATCTTTTGAAGGAGCAGAATCTCTCTCTCTCTCTCTCTCTGAAGAGTGCTTGAAGAGTAGAGATGAAAATAAAAGTATAATATGAATTGAGAACACGGATGTTGAAAATGGGTTTCACACAGAGATTAAACAGTGACAACGTGAAAAGAGCACAAGCTAATTTAGTTCATTGTTGAGCATGCTAACTTTTTATATGCATGCCAATCTAAGAGGGAGAGAGAGAACAGTTTTGTGTAGGTACAACTGTGGGGAGAGAGAAAGAGAGAGGAAACAGTATTATATGTGTATGCATAGATTGAAACCGAGAAAAAAAGAGTGAAAGGAACAAGACACGATGTTTGTACAATAAATAAGAGAAGCACTAAGTTAGGTTGTGGTTTTTATGATAAAACACTATGCACCCTCTCATGTCCTTTTTGTTTTTGTACCCTTTCCTTTTTATATACCCTAATTTCACGCCTCTCTCTCTCTCTCTCTCTACAAATGAAAATGAAAAACCATGTACTCCTTACCCTTCCCATTAATCCTAAAAGTATCATTCCCAGATTCAACATACCCAACAGACGTGACATGTATCATACCATCACAAAGTTTACTAGTTTGAATGTTGTTCAAAACAAATCAAAACTCCATTATTCAAACAAAATAAAAAGGTAAATTACATTTTCTCTCCCTAAATTATAACCTTAAACTTTTAATAGCGATGCTAATTCTTTTGATTGCAATGCATGTATTGGCTGTTCAAATGTGTTTTTTATTTTAAATTTTCTCAATATTCAAACTTTTATTTCCCCCAAATCGAACAGAAATCTTTGTCTTTTGTTTTAAGGATCAGAATATTAAGCATTAGAAACTAATATCAACATTTTAAATTAACTTCATGATTGAACATGCATTACATAATAGATTATAAAATTTTAAAATAATAGATTATTTACTTCAAAGACACTTAAATACTGCGACATAAAATAAGATTATAATATCAAAGTAAGATGCAAATATAATATTTAATAAGCATTTTTTAAATCTGCAATAGGGTGACATTCGCTTATTAATAAAATAATTATAAAAATTAAAAAAAATAATATTTACATTGATAAAAGAATAACAAATAAATATAAATTTATATCAAATATGAAATTATATTGTAAAATTAATCTAAATAAATACTTAAGAAGTAGTAAAACCTTCTATCTACTTTTATTTTTATTTTTATTTCTTTGTCGGCTTTTTGAAGTGAAAATGAAATGAAAACACGTGAGGGATTGTGGTCATGCTACGTAACATTGTCGGAAGACATAAGTAAAAAGTGTAAGGAAGTAAACAAAAAAAGGCAATTATAGAGACAAGTGCTTTAAATAAGATACAGTCTTAGCTGCACCCATTATTAAATTCCTTAATTATAATTTGTCAACCTCCACACTGCTTCCATGTCTGTTAGTAAGACGTCCTCATTTTTACCTGCAATTATAAAACCCTCTTCAAACTCAAGTTTCAGTCTAGTTCTAGGTTTAATAAAAAAGAAAAAACTAATGATATTTTCAATTATTGATTGTAGTAATTCAACGAGGGGGTCTAACGTATGTGATCTATCATCCATTTTTTTAGAAGTACACCATCTTTTATAATTTTGTTTTTCTTTTGTACAATAAACTTTTTGCTCTACTATGAATGGATAGGTTTTAAGTCTCCATAATATTATCATATAGGCTTCTAATTTTTTACAACATAATAAAAATGTTTTTGAGTTTGAATTTATTTATAATTGGGTAAACGACAAATCAACCATCGTGGTTTGAGATCAATGACAAGTTAACCACTATAGTATTTTTTTTAACAAGTTAACCACTAAGGTACGGAAAAATGACAAAACCAACATGAGACCGCGTAAAACGAGGTGTCTCTAGGAGAGACCGCATCAAACGCGGTGTCTCACGTACAGAGATCGCGTCAAACGCGGTGTCTCACAAAGAGACCGCTCGTTTACGCGGTCTCTCGTCTCCAGGAGAGACCACGTTTTTCGATAAGAACTCCGATTATGTTGCACCAACTGAGAAGCTAAGGTGAATTACCCAGAAATTCTTTTGTATTCAAGGCTTTTGCTAAGCCATTTAAGCTGTATTGAGGCACTAGCCAGAAAGCTGCCATTTTTAGAACTGTTTGAGGATTATTCATGAAAACCAGCCCTGCACCCATTCTTTCTTTAACGCCGATTCTCACTGGTTTGCCTCTGATTTTTGAGGCTAAAGGCAAGATTGCTCAGTCGTAGACCAAAACCCAGATGACTAAAGTTATTAAAAATAATATTCCGAAAGATCCGGCCAGAACTTCGAAGTTTGAAGTGAGCAATCTATCCATTGATTTTGCTTCCAGTAGTGGAAATGTCGTCTGGCTTACGTTGACCGACATTACGAGCCCGGTGGACTATATTGGGATTACTTTTATAAGTGCTTTCAGCTCTTCTACCTTCTTGACTGTGCAAAGACTCCATGGATTTAAAGCTGAGCCGTATGGTTTTACATCTTCTTCGGCATTTCGAATCAAGCAAGCTTTGTTTAGAAACCTGTAAAAAATCAAAACAAATCCTCAACAAAATACGATATAAAAGAATAGATTTACAAAAGAATTTTTGGGTAATTCACCTTAGCTTCTCAGTTGGTGCAACATAATCGGAGTTCTTATCGAAAAACGTGGTCTCTCCTGGAGATGAGAGACTGCCTTTTACGCGGTCTCAACGAGCGGTCTCTCTGTGAGACACCGCATTTGACGCGGTCTCTGTGCGTGAGACACCGCGTTTGACGCGGTAGACACCCCGTTTTACGCAGTGTCATGTTAGTTTTGTCATTTTTCCGTACCTTAGTGGTTAACTTGTTAAAAAAAATACCATAGTGGTTGAGTTGTGATTGACCTCAAACCACGATGGTTGATTTGTCATTTACCCTTTATAATTTAATGGGAAATTAACAAATCAACCATCGTACTTTGTGATTAATGACAAATTAACCACTAACGTATTTTTGCAAACAACTTAATCACTAAAGTATGAGAAATAGTTGCAATGAACATTGCACTTAACTTTTTGAAAAGAGCAAATACCCATGGAAAAAATGGAAAGAACTTGTGATTTTAGAGACTTTTAGTGGAAAAGAGTTAATATCTATGAAGAATAGATTTGATAAAATACGTATAAGTTGATTTTAAATTTTTTTAGTTTGATAATTTAGAAGATTTTATAAAAGAATGTTAATGTTTTAGATTTCAGATGATTTAGAATTGTTTTATTGTCCATGGGACAATCACAGATTATCTATGTTGTCTGTGTTTTTCTACGAAGAAGACAATAAATTTTTTTATTTGTAGACTTTCCTCTGCAGAAAGACAACTTTCCTCTATGAAACGTTGCCTTTCCGTAGTGGAAAGTCGTCTTTCCTCTACGGAATGTCGTTTTTCTGCAGAGTAAAGTTAACATTCGTCTGCGGAAAGACGACGCTCCTCTACGTAAAGACAACATTCCTCTGCAGGATGTTGACTTTATTGAGTTTTATTTCAAGAACTCACTTTCCACAACAAAAATACAATGTTTCGCAGAGGAAATACAACGTTCCGACGAGGAACGACAATGCTATTTAACGAAAAATGTAACCACAGTGTTTACTCCATCAATTTTTCATAGTTCAGTGGTTAAGTTGTTAGCAAAAATACTTTAGTGGTTGACTTGTCATTGATCACAAAATGATTGATTTGTTAATTTCCCTAATTTAATTTACTTGGAACCCAATGTACTATTATTTAATTAAATTTGTCTCACTAGAATATGTTCCAAATATGTACAAAAATAGTATGCATTAAGAGACTAACTTATATAAAAATGATGGTCTTTATTATTTATTTATTTATGTATATTCTCTCACAACTTGCAAGAGACTCGAGACAGAACGAGAAATGATCGGGCCCAAAAACCCAAAATTTTTTACCCATTTTTACTTTACATTTTATTAATTAGCAGCAGAAGACTAAAATTATTAATTAAAACCCAGAACCCAATCACATAGGCTTAACAGTTCCAATAATAATTTCAGATAACATAATAATATAATCTAAATAAATTAACTATGTGGGAATAAAAAAAATAAAGATTACAATTATCCTTAACAAAATTTACCTCGCAAATGGGTTCTCTTAAAGAAAATTATAAAAGAATAGAAAATAAAGTAAAATCTCGTTGGATCTAATTTTGACTCGGCAACTGGAAAAATGACTGATAAAATTCTCAAAGATGTCGTTGGGGTAAGTTGACAAAACTGAATATGGATTTAATAATTTAAATTAAAAATGTTGTTTAAGCATGCATGAATTTAAATTTCATGTTTTATAAATTCATTTCAGAAAAATGTGCATAAAAGAGCACGTGTTTAAACCAACCCACTAATATATGATTCGTAATTAAATTAAACCGTTGTTGTAATAATTAAAAATCACAGTGAAAATTGAGCTACTCACAAACTTTGAGCACACCATGCCATAGACATATAATAGAATAAAAGCGATGATCGACGATTGCAAAAGCCACATAAATACCATACTCAAGTTTAGGGTTTTGCGTTCAGGCACACGACACATACAACTGTCTCATTACTCTAGTTAACAATAAATAAACACATCCTGTAATACTCGAGGTATTTAGTTTTGTGTAAACATTTGGATTAAGTGAAAATGTAGTATGTTGGTGATTGTTAATCTGTCACACATTATTGTTGGTATTTCTATTATGAAGAATAAAGTGTTGAAGGGTATTGGAATTATAGGTATGTTATTATTTATTGTTAGGAAATAATGATTTAAAAATAAAATTAAGGATTCAAAATATAATTAGACGAGAATTGAAGGAAAAAGCTGGCAGTCGATTGCGGCGGTCGATCGACCACTTCATCGATCGACTAACGCGATCAGTCGGTGATATTGAAGGCAGAAATTGGCGGTCATTCTAGATAGGGGCAGTCGATCGTGCAAGCATGAAATCAATTGACCGCCACCCGAAACGTCGTTTGGAAACTATAATTAATCACCAGAAACGGAAACCTTCGACTTTTGACGCTTCAGTGGATGTCCGAACGTCTTCCTTCTCAACTTGTCACCTTTAAAGGGAGGCTGAAGGGTCCTCTGGAAAGTAGTATAAATTGAACATGCATGTTAGAGGTTTTTTCTTCTGGGAAAAACTGGTGTGAGAGAGAGCTACTTGGTGAGTTGTTGTCGATTAAGAAGAGGATCACTGTTGAGGAAAGTGAAAAGAAGGGACACACGATGTAAGGAATAATGCGTGTGCTTTGTTCAAAAGGACCTACATCGCAGGAGTAGGATGTTTGTGTGTTTTACTATGTTATGCACTGTTGTTTACATTGTTCATTCTCTGGAAAGTTTATTTCTATGATAGAACTATTGCTAAGGATTATCTCTGCATGTTTTTATTGATGAGTTCACTGTAATAGTTATGCTTCGATGATAGACCTCTGTTTGTGTTGCTTCTGTCGATATTTTGCTAAATGGTTATGATGAAAATGAATTAAAAGGTTGATGGACAATGGGAAAGAAGAAGTGGGTTTGTATGTTGGTGCTCTCCATAGAGTTTTTACTATTGTTATTCTTTATTATCATCAATAGGTTGATATCCCCTAATGACTACTGTTGTTCTTATGTCCTCTACATGTTGATAATTAGGGATAATCTGCTGTTATTATGTCTTCAGTTTAGAAAACCAAACGGAAGGAGAAGGTTGGTAAGGAGTAAATCAGTGGTGTAGGTGTAGGTTTATGCACGTATAAAAGGGTTTACATAACTAAATTCTCTGTTATTGGCTGTTAAATTATAATACTATTTTGGAATAAATCTGAAAGTTAAATAGGTTAGTTTTACGTTGTTGATAAATTTTCAATGGATATTTTGCTTAGGTTGATAACCCCGACATGAAGTAAAACAAATAGAAAATTTATTAGTTATGTTAGACTACAAGTATTGATGTCTGGGTGCATAATATGAATATAGAAAGTTTAGAATAATAACATGATAAAAGAATTGTTTAATAGTATGTGTCCCAAGTAAATTGTTAGTAGAAATACATTTAGTGTTAAATTACAGTTGAAGCATGATTGTATTCCTTATTTGCTAGTTGTTTGTAACATTGTTTGTGATATATGAACTACTGTGTATGACATTTATATAGACATGTTAATAGGGTTGTGCATCATGCATTACATGGGCTAATAACAAAGATAATAAATAGTGTTTTCTACGTGGGTTCGGAGACTTAAGATGTTGTTCACACGTAGAAAACAACTCGTTTGGGTAAGTTTAGAATCTGAAGAGGTTGCTCTTACTCAACGGGTGGGTGAGTTTGGAGATTGAAGAGGTTTCTCTCTCCCCAAATGGGAAATAAATGTAAATGTAAGTGGGCTCGTTTTTAGTGAGTTTGGAGACTAAAGAGGTAGCTTTCACATAAAAATCAATCCATGTGGTGGGTTTGGAGACTAAAGATGTTGCTCTCACCCAACTTACGGATATAACAAACTAATGCATGTAGAGTTGTCATAGAGGTTACAGTTGCATTTCATTTATATTCCTCATTGGGCAATTGACTCATTATTCCTCATATGATGTAGGTATGGATTGTGAATTGAATGTGATGAACATGGAAGAAGTGTGATGTGATGCAAGCTTGTGTTACCATGGGCAGATCAAACCCGAGGGTTATAGCTCTAATGAATAAAAGTTGTTTAAATGACATAAAGACTTTCTTATGGATTTAAGTATTTTAATTGTGTTATTTCTATAAGACAGATAAATGTTTTTATTTTGTGTAACGTACTATGATGTTTTTCAATTAAGTACATTTTAAATGAATTTTAAAATGTCCAAAATTTTATGAAAAATGCATAAACGAAAATGGGATGTTACACATCCTCCAACGGTCGAATGTCCATAAAGTAAAACATATCCCAAACTTGGTCAATCAAACTCAATTCATACGATTGAGTTGATCTATAAATTTTAATGGGTATGCTTAATTGAAATGTGTACAGTGAAAAATTAAATATATTTTGAAAACCCAACGGCCATAAAATGGATACGTCATTTTTATATAAGATATGTCTCAAAATATTTATTTTATAAAAATTATGCATTGTAGTGCATAAAAATAAATTCCTACCCTGAAGTGGGCTTACACTGACCAAAGCCCAATAATTCAAATAGCCCAAAATCAGCAGTCCATAGATTTTAATTTAATAATTTGGTACCTATTCAAAATTTAAAACATTAAATTTCGGTTAAATTTTTATAGCTTAAGAACCTAAATTTTTATGAAAAATTAATCCAATTTAATTGGGTAAATGAATACTTAGATTATAGCCCAAAAATAAGTCCAATATAGGCCCAAATTTGATTATGAACCGCGACCCAAAAGTGTAGTCCAAACTGCAGCCCAATGATTCTTTGGACCGCAACTCACCGAACCGAAATCACGACCCAATTCATGGCCAACCCAAAGACGTTTTCATCCATGTCGCGAACTATCATGTTCCCGTGACAGACAAATTTGATTCTAGCCAAGGCTCCTTGTCTTAGAGCTAGAGGTTTAATATACTGCGGCTCAACCCTTGCTGAACCATGGTTTGGCCCCTCGTTGTCGACGAAATACACACGATTCAATCATCGTACTTCGTCCAACAACTAGCTATCCACACTAGTATTCCCATTAAATCGAAGTTTAGAATCAACTAAATTTAAAAAATCTCAAAATCCAGACCAACATTTGTAAACAGAGACAAAATAGAAAACAAAAATTCTAGATTTTTACCTCACAAATTAGTTGACCCTAATCATAGAAAGGTTCGATCAACATTGTAGTTCAGCTCTCTGTCCAACGCCGAAACCTCTCAAAATTCCAAGCCAAATTCAGAACCTTAACTGAGAAATTTGGAAATTTACAGAATTAGATGGGATTAAACTTACCGTGGTCAACTAAGGATTCAATTACAGAGTCTCACTTTTCACTCTCAAGTTGACAGAAAACTCTACCATCCGATGGAAGAAAATTGTTGTGAGAGAGAGAGATAGAAAGTTTAAGACAAGAGATAGGGCTAGTGTTTAAGAATTAAAAGAAGAGGAAGGAACTGAGAAGGAAATCCCGATCACTTACAAGGAAACAAAACACAGCCCAGGGAGAATTTTTCCAAAAACGTTTCCACCCAATATTAAATTAATTTTACAAAAAATTTAATTGACAGATATTACATTCTCCTTCACTTAAGAAATTTTGTTCTCGAAATGTAAAACAATCTCAAGCGTACCATTGAACAAACGAGGATACTTAGCCATCATATTAGATTCAATTTCCCAAGGTACTTATCTTTCACTATGGTTCTTCCATTGAGCTCAAACTATCAGTATTTCACAGTGCCGTAGTGATGCACCATGGAGGAGGGGATTATGGAAACCCCTTGAGATGAGTGGTTACTAGGACAAGAATCTATTCTGAAATTGACAGAAGTGTAACTCATTTGATTTTGATCCAAATGATTTGAAACTTTGATCATACCTTAATCAAGGAGGTAACATGTCACCCTCCAAAAATCAAAGGGAAATTGTCTCGGAGGAGGACGTTACGTGGTTGAATGGAACATTGGTTTGGAGGGAAACCACAGGCATAATCTACCCGAAATGGTAGGAAGCACAACTAGCTCAATATAGGTCCGCGTGAAATTTTGGAATATGCTCTTCTTTGTAAGCCAATAAGAAAACCCTCTAAAAATCAAGAGCAGAATCATTCTGGAATGGAAATGGTGTGTGGAAAGTGTAAGCTGGTCCGAATAGGTACCAAAATTGTACCTATTCACTTGAATGGTCTCCAATAGGGAAGACATTAAAACTTGGGTCTTACCAAACTTTCTATTCTTTCACTAAGGATGCCCACATCTGGAAGAAGATGGAGGAAGAAATAGCAATAAAAGGATTCACCAAAAACTCACAAGAAATAGTGAAACTAGTTTTCACACCAAGAATCTACTCAGAATGCACCAAGAAGAAATGGCAACAAGTAGGGAAAACTCCAACTTTCAAAATGTCTATTTTTAGCTGATGAAAATTTTCTAAAAACCAGATATAAAGGAGCTTAAAACCCCCTCATGAAATTAGGGCTTGTGTCCTAAAGAGAAAATTACAAAAAATCCAACTTAAAATACCTTTCTCGGTTAGAATATGCTCCAGTCGAGAAAACACGAACTCTTTTCCTTTAAAAATAATGTACTAACTTAACATAAGATAATAAATATCTCAAATAAATTTTATAATTCTTGAATATAGTGTTGATCCAGTTGATTATCCTCAAGGTCATTCTTCAAGCAGATTGGCTTTAACTCCAACTAAGGATGGTCGGGCTTCTTTGGTAGAATTTAAGCTCTCTGTTCAGAGCTCTTTTGGCATAGAAAATGACCTTCAAATTTAACGAAAAACCACCATCTAGAAAGCTTGACAATTCAGCTACGAATGTTATGAAGCTTACATTTTGATATGAGCTCATGAATGTTGCAAAAAATAACAAATATGCCACTGAGGTCAGATTGTAGGCAGTTTTTTAGTTTGCTTTACATATCTCCTAAGCTTGTGCTTGTATAATACCCTAAATTTTATCATGGTAAATATAAGATTTTTTTCATAGTAATGTTTAGTGATTGGATGTTAGTTTGATGGAGATTATAGTCTGATGGGTTGTCGGTTGTTAAGGAGGAATTAAGGGTAAGATGGAAGTGAAAGTTGGAAATGAGAAATTAAGCAAATTTGCTTTTGAAAAGTGGAGTGGTCATCCAATGAAGAAGTGGTGGACCGAAATTCCAACATAATAACATTTAGGAACTCTCGGGTAGATTTGTGGTCAACCAATTTATGAGTGGTAGAACAAAATGTCAACAGGTTGAAATAAGGGGGTTCTTAGGTAGATTTGTGGTCGACCAGTTGAGGAGTAGTCGACCAAAATCTATATAGAAAGTGAAAATTAAGTCTCAGGAAGATTTGTGGTTGACCACCCTTAGAAAAATAGTTGACCAATAATACGAAAAGTCACTGACTTAAGGATGAAATGTCACAATTTAAATGGAGAAATTAGGTGATGACTCAGCCATTCTTTGTTGAGGGAATGCCACTTCATGCTTGAAGGCTATAGATGGATTATTTAACACTCTCTTGTGAGAAAAATTGAAGGAGGAATCGTGAGAAGGACTTGAGAGTGAAATGAGAGAGAACTAGGGGAGAAAGAAGAAGAGAGGAGAAGGTTGCAGAAGCAAGTTGGAGAAGAAGGAAGCCATTAGTAACTTGTCGTATCTCAACTTCTTCAAGAAAATTAAGATAAGAATTAATTGTTTGTGTTTTTCCTTTTAGGATACATCACAAGAGGTAGGTTATTATTCATATATTTGAGAAGGTGATGTTTGATGATTGTGTTTGATAGAGGTTAAGTTCTTGATATGTTGTTTGATGTTTTTTTGTAGTAGATTTTCAGTTAAATGATCATATTGATGCTTTAGAGATGTGTTATCTTGATGATATGCTAGATTATGTTAAGTTGTGTGAAATCATGTTCATGCATCACGATTTTTTTTTACATGCATACGTTTTATATAAGAAATATGGAAATTAAAATATGTACGTAAAGAAAATGAGAAGGGATTAGTTGGCCAAAAATCACCATCAATTCCTAAATAATAATCTTGAAATTGTTATGGTTATGGTTCACCATGATAGCCAAGGCTCACCATTATGGTTATAGATCACCATCATAATTTCCTAAACAATAGAACAATATGAGTTAGCCAAGGATCACCACTCTTTCCAACACTTTAAGAAATGGTGGAGTAGGCGTATGATTACCGCTCTTCCATAAACAGTAAAAAAAAAAAAGGAAGAAAGAAATTGAAAACGAAAATGTTGTTAGTATATTGTGTTTTAAGTACATAATGCATATCATTTCTTACTAAGCATTAGACATATAGTTTAAGTTTTGTGATGTAGGTAAGCATGATTACAAGGAAAGGAGCAACTAATGGATGATTTAAGCATTGCGAATCTTGTGTTGGCTAGGCTAAACTGAAAAGGGAAAAATGAAATGTACATGTTTTTAAAGTTATGAAATGTATTTGAACAAAATATGTTTAAAGAAAAGATTTTTATTTGTGGTCTTTCATTGTAAGTATGGCACGTTTTGTAAAAATATAAGGATTTAAAGAAAGAATTTTATTGATGGTGTTTCATTTCAATTATTTAAAATGTTTTATTAAGGAAGAGCTTCCACTATGCGTTTTCATACAAAGAAAAAATGTTGTGAATCTCGATGTTTTCGCTAAACATTTTAAAAGCTACGTTTGAAAATATAAAGAAACAGGTCGCTACAAATCTCCACTTATATCTTATCTTAAACATCTCCGTAACACACTTGGATGCTAGATGGCTCGAAATGACATTGAGAATGCCCTTACCTCCTTGAACACTAACAAAAGAACACTAAAATTATGGTTAATAAATCCCCGCGCTTGGTTGTGAGTTATAGGTTTTCGTAGCACATCACGTAAAACTTTGATTTCATGACCTAGAATTCTCTTGGGTTCTTCCTCATAAGATACATTCTCATGAATAGGTACTTCAGTCTAAGAAATAACATGCGAAGGATCCATAATGTACTTCCTCAGCATAGAAAGATGGAAGACATTATAATTCAGTTGTGGTGGTACTTTCAATCGATAAGCCACAGAACCAATCCTCTCTATAATCTAAAAAGAACCTATATATCTAGAAGCTAACTTTCCTTTCACACCGAAGTGACTAATACCTCGACGAGGTCACACCTTTAAGAACACAAAATCATTGGCTTCAAACTTTACTTCCCTCCGACGGAGGTCTGTGTAACTCTTTTGTCGACTCTGAAATGTACTCAATCTCTCATTAATTACTTGAACTTTCTCAGCACAACATAAATGTGATCTATACAGTCTCCCATATAGAGTCTCATATGACAAAAACACCAATATTGGTCTGATAGTTGTTGTTATACACAAACTCCACTAAAGGAAAATGACTTACACAACTATAACCAAAATATACAATACGAGATCTCAACATATCCTCAAGAATGTGGGTCGTACACTTAGACTGACCATTTGTCTATGAATGATGTGATGTACTCAAATTAAGCTTCGTGCTTAAAGTTTTTTGAAGGGATCTTCAAAATTTTGACGTAAATCTTGGATCTCTATCACAAACAATACTCAAGAGAACACCATGAAGATGAATGATGCCCTCGATATACAACTAACTCAACTTTGTCAAAGAAAAATACAATCTGATCGTAATAAAATATGCAGATTCGATCAATCTATCAACAATTACCCACACTGCATTAAATTTTTGAAACTTCCTAGGCAAACCAGTGATGAAATCCATGGTAATCTTATCCCATTTTCATTCAGGGATATGCAACGATTGCAACAAACCAGTTGGTCTTTGATGCTCAGCCTTTATTTTTTGGCAAGTCAAACACCTCGATACATACTCAGCTACATCCTGTTTCATTCCAACCCACCAATACTGACGCTTCAGATCATGATACATTTTCATGCTGCTGGGATGAATACCAATTTTAGACTTATGGCCTTCTGCTAACACTACCTACCTCAAATCTAGATCACTAGAGACGACAACGTGATTCTTGAAGAATAGAAATCCATCTGAACTGATTTCCCAGCCGTTAAACTGCTAACCTGCTTGAATCTTCTCGAATCTTTTTTTTAATTCATCATCAAACTTCTGCAAGTCTTTCACACATTGCAAAAGTGTAGGGGCCACTGCTAAATTAAAAGCTCAAACTTTTTCACCATCCACCTAGTATTGTAGCTCATACTTACCAATAATTAGACATCTTTTACAGTCGTCCAACACAAGATAAGAAAGAGATCCTTGAGGATAATGACTCAAGGCATAAGCTATAACATTAGCTTGTCCATAATGAAACTCTAAGGTGAAGTTATATTCCTCCATATACTCAACCCAACGACATTGTCAGAAATGCAAATCACATTATACGAGTAGGGTAATTCCGCTCATGCGTCTTTAGCTACCAGGATACATAAGCTATAACTTTATCCTACTACGCTAGAACGCAACCCAAACCAACTCTTGATGTATCTGTATAAACTACGTAAGGTAAACTCTCATCAGGTACTGCCAAACATGGAGTAGTAGTCAATCTCTACTTGAGTTCATCAAAAGATGTTTGACACTTTTTATTCCAAATAAATTTCATGTTTTATCTGGTCAACTGCGTTAGTGGCATAACAACAGAACAACAATTCTGCACGAATCAACAATCTTAACAAGCCAAACCCAAGATGCTACGCACCCCAGTAATATTTTTAGGTGGCTTCCAATCTATCACAACATCAATTTTTTTGCTGGATCCATGGAAATACCATTCAGAGAAAAAATATGGCCTATAAATTTCACTTTCGTCATCCAAAAATTACACTTTTCACACTTTACATACAACTAATGCTCCCTCAGCATATGCAGAACAATTCTCAGATGCTCCATATGCTCATCAAGAGTCTTAGAATAAATCAGGATATCATCGACGAAGACTACTACAAATTGGTCAAGATATGACCAAAAGATTTTATTCATAAGGTCCATAAAAGCAGTTGGTGCGTTAGTCAATCCGAACGGAAGCACCATAAATTCAAAGTGTCTATAATGAGTTCAAAAAGCAGTGTTTGGAATATCTTCTTCACGTATCTTCAGTTGATGGTAACTCGGTCTCTAATCGATATTCGAGAAGTACATAGATCCTCCGAGCTGATCAAATAAGTCATCAATCCTCTACAACAGATATTTGTTCTTGACTGTCACATGATTCAATTTTTGATAATCGATGGACAGGCAAACCGAGCATCCTGCTTATTTGCAAATAAGACAAGTGCACCACAAATAAACCTTTTTTGTAGCAGATCATTCAACTGAGTTCTCAATTCATTTAATTAAGTAGGAGCCATACAGTACATAGAAATTGAAATTGGAGTAGTGTTGGGCATCAAATTGATATAGAACTCGATCTTGCAGACGGGTGCTAACCCAGACAGATTCTTAAGAAAAATATCAGGGTAATCACAAACCACTAACAAATCATAATCTTACCTGACCGTAACAACGTCACCACTAATAGCAAAGATACTCCAGTAAGGCTCCAATCTCCTCCGACCACCCAAACAGGCTCGCAGAATGGGATCAATAAGGAACATATGGGCATTACATGGATGCACCAAAATTTTTCCGTCTTCCAACATTAGAGTTATATTCCTCCTATAATAGTCGATCTTAGCTTTGTATATATTCAACCAATCCATACATAGAATTATATCAAATTGATCAATAGATATAATTATCAGATCAACTAATAGTTCATGCCTGCCAATAATAAAGACAACAAATCGGACAACGAGAGACATTTCATATCACTTATTCATGGGAGTACTCACGATCAGGGAATTTTCTTGCTTATCTACAATTACACTCAAAATACAAACAAGTGATTCATAGATAAACAAATGAATAGCACCAATTGTAGGATCAAAGCACACCTAAGAGAGGGGTTGAATTAGGTGAGCTAAACTTTTTCATATGATATTAATTAATCTATCCCTAAATGATTTAACACAAATATTAATGTAAGCACTGGCAAATATAAATAGTTAAGGGATAGAGAGTTACAAATGTTAGCCTAAGTGTGTTAGGCAAATTTATATTTTGATGATGAGTAATATAACTAAAGTGTAGAAGTTGTTTATTCGTTAAATTTATAAATCTCGTATTAATCGCTTAACTTGGAAATACCCTTGATCAAGGGTATTGACAATGTTTAATATGTTGTTCAAAGACTATGCAGTAAAAAGGAAGGTATGTGTGACTTAGAGGATGCGTCTCGTGGAACTACGAAGTGGGCTAGGTACGTGCGGATGATTGCGGACTGCGGGCGGACGACACAGACTCATCCGCAAGAAGAGGATTCTGTGTCCTTAGTTCAAATTGAGGACGTCATTCAGCGTCCCTAGATGGAATGCATTGGTGTAGATGGGGTGGACGACTGTGGATGAGAAATGCCAGCGTCCAAATGAATCTGTCCATTTTGATGGACAATTCGGACGCTGCGGACGACGAATGGCGTCCAGAACCTTTCAGAAGTGCGGACTCGAAATGGGACTGAGGACGATGTTTTGGCGTCCCCAAGTGAAGCATGATGATGTGGACGACTACTGACTCATGCAGGCAATAGAGACCAGCGTTCGATTTGAATCTGTCCAATTTTATGGACAATTCGGACGATAGTGCAGACGGTGCGGACGAGGACATGGTGTCCGCAAATGCCCAGAATTCTGCAACGGCTAGTTTCCAACGTTTAGATGTAGACGAACCTAAAGGAGTTTAGGACGTCCGCACTATGCAGTTTATAAATAGTTGGACTTTGAGGAAGAGCATACATGAAGAGATTTTAAGTGAAGCTCTATCGAATTTTTGACTCATCAATCGCACACGAAATTGAGTAGCAAACACATCCTCTAAAGTACTTGAGTGTGATCATTTGTATTGTTGAGAGGATTGTTGTATTTGAGTGCTTGGTAATTTTCAGAGAGAAAATTTTATTCGAGAGAAAAAGGGTGACACCCTTAGAAAGAGTTGTTTGTAACGGTTAGATTGACACCCGCTCAAGATGAATCAAGTTGTAACCCAGATTGGTTGGGGAATATACCTTCAAGGGAGAACCTTGAAGCGCGAACATAGGCGAGCTTGGCCGAACCACGTTAACAACTCGGTGTCAAATTTTCTAATCTATCTCTTATTATTATTGCGATTGTGAATTCTTAATTTTATTATGGTGATAAATTTATCATTGGTTAGAAAATTTATAATTGCACAAAAAAGTTAATATACCTAATTCACCCCTCCTCTTAGGTTAATTTTGATCCTACAGCAAACTCTTTGTTCACGAGATTCAGCAAATCCCATTTAGGTCCGCGCTCTAAGTTTTCCATTTGAAGATCCTTAATTCACTATCCTCCCCAGTTAGTGATGATTGGCTTCACGGGTGCCAATCAAATCTTTACAATTGACTATTCACAAGGTGTGACCCTTATTTTTTGACTGTTCACGTGGTGTCACTCTTTTGCTTAACCGTTTAAGTACCAATGCGGAGAAATAGAAAATGCAAATAAGAACCTAACTCTCACAAATGTGATCTCTCAAGTTCAGGAGTGAGAGGGTAAGGTTTGACACTCGATGATTGATGAGAAGTCATGTAGAAAATTTGTTAGGGTTTCGGTACAATACTCACTACCTTTTTTTACAATTCAGAGTGTCTCTATTTATAAACTCTGCACATTTGGTTGACCTCCTTCAATTTGGTCAACCACCTTTTGACTGTTGGAATGTTATCATTGCATGTACAGTCTGATCGGTTGACCACTTTAGCAGCTTCAGTTGATCGTTTCTTCACATTCCAAAAACTGGCTCGAATCTATCTAATTTTTGGTCGACCAATTTTTAGCTTCGGTCTGTCACACCGGTTGACCTATCCATCATAGGTCAACTGCTTTCCATTGCTTCAAAAATCTAGAGCAATCTATCTTGACTCTGGTCGATCACTTTCAGTCCTAGTCGACTGCTTTCTCTAGTTTAGCTCTCTGTAACTATTCTGGTCGACCTCCCTCTTTGTCATTGTCAACCTATACTCCGTGTTTTACTCTTCTTGAATCTTGTATGCCTCCATCATCAATATATAAGTTACATGGAGTTAGGCAAATGCGTTAGTAAACATTAATACTCATATTAACGGTATTTCTAATGAATAATAGTAACGTATTTACTTGATTCAACATATCTATAATAAACAACTTATTAAACACTTAAACAATCATCATTAAAATAAATAACCTAATGTCTATTAGGCTAACAATCTCCTCTTTTTGATGATGACAATAAATTATAAGTTTTTTTTTATCCCTATCCCTAATTATGTGCATTTAGTATTGCATAATTTGATCTCTCCCCTTTAGTTTATGCAATATATATCTCCATTTTTAGTTTATGCTAATCATGCTTACCTAAAAACTTATATTAATCTCTCCCCTTTTGTCAAAATGAAAAAGAAACCAATGAGGGGGTAAAACAAAGACAATAAAAAATTGTTCCCCTTTGTCATTATTCAAGGCATAAAATCATTGGAGGGATTGAAATAACCAATCATTAAATCAACAAATTAGTCCGACATATAGATTAGAACAATTATTACTTCCCCTTTGACATTATCCATAGAAATGTTGTGACATAGTCGGAAATCAAAACAAATCAATTAACTCTCCCCCTTTGTCATTAAACATACACAATAGTTGGGGGTAAAATCAAAACAAAACAATCTTATTTCTCTCTCTTTGAATATCAATTGTTGGGAGAATATCTAAGTCAATACCATAAAAATAATTCAATTTATACCAATTGTAAGAATGAAAATATTTAATCTTTGATAAAAAAAATCAAGTTAAAACTTCTTCTCCCTCTATTTCAATGTACAAATACAAAACAATGGGGATATAACAATAAAAATGTTTTAACAAATGAAATCCTTGTTGGAATGAAAAATCTAAGGTTTGATACAAAAACAAATTCAATTTATTCATCTTAAGCATCTCTCTCCCCATGTAAATATACTAGTTCAAAACAATAGGGATAGTACAAAACCATAAAATAAACAACAAACTAATCCAATGAACACCTTTTATATAATCAATTGTTGGATTATCAAAATTTGAGCTAAAATTACCTATTGTTAATATCCTAATTCAAAATAGCTCATCTCATCTCAATCCTACAATGATATGGTTTTTGTTACAAGAACTATTTCAAGGACTA
Organism: Begonia loranthoides; assembly: GCA_022433065.1. Taxonomy (NCBI): domain Eukaryota; kingdom Viridiplantae; phylum Streptophyta; class Magnoliopsida; order Cucurbitales; family Begoniaceae; genus Begonia; species Begonia loranthoides. Next base: position 27,422,526 of record CM039483.1, read on the forward strand.
ATTGTTGTAGAGAGTGTACATTAGGAAGCTTGTAAGTTCAATAGACATAAAAGGATACTTACATTACATTATTTAATTGTTAATGTTCCTAATTAAGTCTTACTAATTATTCTAAGAAAGACTTAGTTAATTATTTATCACAATATTTTATATATAAGGACGTTAATAAAACAAGCAATTAACAAACTAATTTTTCTATAACATAACAAATTCATACTTAGCACAATAAGCAAAATAATAAAGCACTCATAGTTGAAGAAGTATGCCGCGACCGATCTTATGTTACCAGTAGTCTACAGAACCACATTAGACCCAGTTATGCTCTGATACCATAATACTTAAATCCATAACAATATCTTATGCATTTAAACACAACTTTATTTAATAGAGTCATAACCCCCGAGGTCGTCTTACGTATGGTAACATAAGCTCGCATCACGTCATGCTCCTTCAACATTTACTTCAACTAGCTCACCATTCATACCTACATCACAGGAGGAATAATGAGCTTATTGTCTAGTAAAGAATATAAAATGTAATGCAATGTTAACCTCAATGACAATTCTATATGCTTTAGTTTCATATACTGTTGTAAGCTGAGTGAGAGCAACCTCTTCAGTTTCCGAACTCACTGCTTGGATTCGTTTTTACATGTGAGCAACCTCTTTAGTTTCCAAACTCAGTAAAAACGGACCCACCTACATTTACATTCGTTACCATTTACTGTTTTTTCGTTAGGTGAGAGCATCCTCTTCAGTATCCGAACTTACTCAAACGAGCTGTTTTTACGTGTGAGCAAGCTCTTTAGTATCCAAACCCACATAGAAACACCATACTTATCTTTATTATTAGCCCATGAAATGCATGATGTACATCCTATCAATATGGCTATATGAATGTCACACGAAACAGTTCATATATCATAACAAACAACTATCAAACAATTACTATGCTTTATAATCTAAATATGAAACATACTTTTAATTTCAATATCATACATCCATAGAATAAATAGCGTACGTACATGAAATATCATTCTAAGCAAACTGTCTATTTAACGGGCATTTACTTAGTGTAATTAACCTACTTTAAAGTTTAGTTTATTGTTAAGTGAATATTATAGTTTCGACCCTAAACTATCTGAGAACTTAATATGAAAAATACCTCGTTACTTTCTATAGACTTTCCTATATAAATTTTAGAACTCATTCTATCAAACTAATTTGCATAAATTATTTTCAAGAATTAATCGGAAAGATACCATAGAGAAGTTTTGATGTGCCCCAAATTCTGTCACTTGAGCCCGAGCCAGGGGCTCCTTTATTTCTAATTTTTTTATTTGTTTTGTAGGTGTTTCTTTTCTATCCAATTTGGAGGAAAGTTTTATTCAATGTCATAAAGAGGATTTGGTCTTTTGGACTAGTGGATATCATGCAATCATAGAAGAAAATTAGGAGCTGTCCAATTCCGCCTAGAATCTGAGCAGCAGATGTTCAAGGGCTATTTCGACAATCCGGACGGCATCATTTCAATCTTTGTCCTTCATAAGAATTGTAGCCAACAGATGGAGATTTCTAACGAGCTCTTGAACGTTATATTCAGCTTTCATTTGTTCTGTCAACTGTACGTTTTACAGAGTCTAAAAATCCCACTTGGGATTATTGATTTTGTGTAATTCATGTCTATTTGTTTAAGTCAGGGATATTTTGGTCTTTTTCCTTCATTGTAAAACTCTTAGGGTTTTATAAGCCCCCCCTTGCTGAATGAAAACGTGATTGGGATTGAATAGAATTTGGAATTTGGTTCTCTTTGAAGAGCAAACCCTCGGCCTCCTCCTCCCTAGCGCCATTCCTCCCATCATTTGTGCAAGGTGTTCTCGAAGCCACTTAGCCTTGCAACTACGGAATATTGTCTCATCCAATCTCTTGTCTTTGAGGTAAGGATTGTGGTGTGGAGATAAAAGTTGGCTTCCACCCGTGGAGAGTGTTGTCCATTCGGCCAACCACAAGTCGCCCCACTCTTTAGGTGAATTCACGGACTTCTCGGCGCTGTTCTGTTTTCTAGAAGGTTTTGCTAGTTCTTTTGAGTTCTTTGCTACTGGAATGTTCTGGTGATTGATTACCTATCTTTTTCTGAAGTGATCATTTGTGGTTTATTGATTGGAGGACTTTCTTCTTGGATTATCTTTTTGCTGCGGAAATCTGTTTTCTCATTGGACAATTATTTATACCAGATTGAGGAGTCTGTTTGAGGCCCTTGCGTCATTTATATTAATTCGAGCCCTTCTAGAGATTTATTCAATATTGAGTCAAGTAGCTGTCTCCCAAATTGGGGCTTCATTAGATATATGCAACTCGAGATATTCATGTTTGAATCTCAGATGGTAAATTTGCTCAATTTAAACCCTAGTTTTTGAGTTCCTCTATTTCGAGCATAACTATTGATCTAGAGTGGATTTGCTTATGGTTTTTTTATACAATTTATGTGACTGTGTTGAGCACCTATCTTCCAAATATTAGATGAAGTTCACGTGGGAATTGAGAGTTAAATCTGTTTTAATATTTCTCGTTCGATTAAATACAGTTTCTGGACAGATTTGAATATTGTGCTCTAGGTGATATCTTGGATCCTATCAAGTTTACTACATTTACATTTTCTTCATCATTAACTATTGATATATCTATCATACTTACAGACAAGCGAAGGCTAAAAAAAACTTTTGATCAGAGAACTAACAATGATTGTATATAAAACGTGCAGTATTCACACAACCAATTCTCCATGAATATTAATAAAATAATAGAGTTTAAATCCAACAAACTAAAGTCAACAAAACATGTAACAAACTACGAACTACCACCTCCAGAGAAAGACAACATTAACAACAACATCTATAACATGGCAAGAAACTATATACAAAGAGAAAACATCACAGAGAGGACATTGAAGAAAACTTGAAGTAGAATTATTAACAGACAATTTCTTTTCCTAATAGCTTGCATATACTGAATATAAAAACAACACAGAGAACTCAAAACTATAACAACAGAGAACTCAAAACCATGAACAATAGAAAACTACGAACGATAAAACTTTCATTCAACCCTACTCCTGCGATGTAGGTCCTGGCAGACAAGAAGACAAGCATTATTCCTTACCTCGTTTGCTATCCCTCTAAATTCTTCCTCTGCTCCGACCCTTCACCGTGGCAAAATAGCCTCTGGAACTCTCTCCCTTTCCTTCTCCGTTCTTTTTTCTTTATTTTCCAAAATACTTATTTACGCACAACTTTAGTGACTAAAGAGTCACCCATTGAAGACAGGAGGCGTTGGTGACATTGGAACGCCAAAAGATCGATCTTTTAGTGTTCCAGACGATTGAGGTTCATCTCTAGACGTTGATAATAAATGGTAATCGATCGTTTCAGTTGAAGGGTGATCGACCACCATTTTAGTCATCGCTCACATATTTCATTCTTTATCATCACCAGCCGATCACGCCGGTTGATTGCGCAATAAGCGATCGTCCGCCGTGATCGACCACCCGATTATTCAGCAAATTTTGACTATTTTCTGTGATCTTCTTAATATATATATATCAATTCTAATATTCAATACAATGCTAATAAATTCATATTTTCACTAAATCCAATAATTACACGAATTTAAATACTTGGGTTATAACAAATAATCGGCTTTCCAGCACATAAATCAAACCAGTAAAAACTGTAGCCACCCACAATTGTACTTCAACAGTGGATAAATCCAAACCAACAATAGAGAATCACTATTATATTTCCAACAACAGAGCAGGTCATACACCAATTCTATCATCCACAATTTGGTTCAGAGCTTTAATTTAATGTTTCCTACATCTGATAATGTGCTTCAGATTAATAACTAACAGAGAAGAATTTTAGTTACCGAAGGGAAGAGCCTAGACAAACTAGGACATCTGAGGGCAGCTTCTTCTCCTTTTTATTTTCCTCCCTCTATTCCAGCTTCTTCAGAGAGTGTCTCTCCATCATAGAACCAATGACAATTAACAAACCCATTCACCAAGCCAAGAAACAGAAACCAAATAACCAAAGCAGCCGAGAAGAAAACTCACCTGAAGCTCTTGACCATCCCTCCATGCTTCACAACTCGGTCCTCTTCTCTGGATTTCACGTTCTCTCTTCTCTATAAATCCACATAAGAGGGGACACTCTCTGCCAATTCCTAAAAGGCAAAGAGCAAAATTCTTCAACACGCCCCACAAATCACTACCCAGCTTACAGAGTGTGTTCCCCACCTTGCACTGTATAGTGTGATTCCACGCTAGAAAAATGATGGGCGTTGTTTGCATAGCAGACAATAATCCACCTAAACTGGGCAAAATCGGGCCGGAGCACCTAGGTCGGAGCTCGACCCTAAATCTGACCTGACGCTAGAAATCATCGTATGCTGCCACCAATCTGTCCAAACTATAGAACACAGGGAGAGGAACGAACTTACCTTGTCTTGACGCCAGAAATCGCAATAGTGGGAGCACCAATTCGTCCCGCAGGCTTCATTCAATTCCCGTGCCCTAGCTCTGTTGGCCGGACGCTTCACCGACACCCACCCCTGCGATTTCGCTCACACCGCGTATGCCAAAAATGTTGCCTTGTCGCCACGCAGGAACCCACCGGCGAAAGCTCTCCCGTCGCCCCCGTCGCTCTCTACTTCTCCCTCGTTCTCTCTTCTCGCCTCCATCTCTTTTATCTCGTCGAATGGTCGAAGGCCATTCTTTTGGCCTTCATCAAACCACGCGTGAAATGGTTCATGATTTATAAGGCCCCAGATGGTGGGTTTGCGTGCCTTACATTGGCTAAAGGAAAATGAAAACAAAAACAAAAAATAGAAAATGGATTTTAAAAGGCATAGCATGTGCATTGTGGATTTTATTTTATATCACTTACTAAGCATTAGTCTTATTAGTTTAAGTCTTATTGTTGTAGGTATGTACGAGATCACGAGAACAAGATATGGAACAATGATGAAGGATGGCATGCTAGGCTAAAAGTTTTAAAAGAGAAAAGAGTTTTGTAAAGATAAAGTAAAAGGTTTATTTATTGTATTTTAAATGATTTGTTTTATGTTTTCGCTACGTTTTCCAAAATCTTTTAAGAAAAAAGATTTTTATAACGAAAAGTCTTCCGCGATATTTATAAAAGAAAAGTTGTAAAATTTACACATTTTTAAAGACAAGAAAAATCGAGTCCTTACAGATTCAATGATTTTGACAAAGGAGTAGATTATTTTTGGTATTGTCTTTGGAAGGCCTCCCCATTATTTCTTTTTTTATTATGACAAATGGGGAGAGAAATTTATATAAGTTTTGGTAACATGTTGCATGAATTTAAATGTTAGAAATAATGCATAAATTAAGGGGGAGAGATCAAAATATGCAATACAATATGCACATGCTTAGACTTAGGTATAAACAACTTATAATATATTGTCATCATAAAAATGGGGGAGATTGTTAGCTTAAGTGTCATTAGGCTATTTGGTTTTGATGATGAATGTTTAAATTGGACTTATAAGTTATTTATTGGTAATTATGATTAATTGTATTATCTTGATATTTATATTCATATTATTTGGAAATACCTTCAAGACAGTTATTAAGTTGTGTTAACATGTTTACCCAAGTCTATGTAGCTAATAAGTATGATATTGGGACTTAGAGATATCAAAAAATGCAAAACGAAATCAAGAAGTCTAGCATTCAGGTAAGGAGGTCGGCCAAAAATAGTCTACAGAAAAGAATTGGTCGACCAGTTGATCGACTGCACAAAAGACAGATTGCTCAACAGTTTTGCGGTTGAGGAAGCTGTCGAGCAGCGAATATTTGGCCGATCGATTTTAAAAAAAGATTGCTTCTCAAATCTCTGGTTGAAGCAATGGTCAAGTAGGCGATTTAGTGATGGATTGAAAGCTTGAAGAAAGGAAGAATCGATCGAACAACTGGTCGACTTATTTGATAGACTTGCATGAATATTGGACGAAAAAAATTGCAACGGTAACATCCAACGGTTGGATGCAGTCGGATAATAAGGAAATGGTCGACCACTAATGCAAAAGATATAAATATAAGACTCTTTGAATCTTAACGTAGCGAACTGGGAATTAAGGTGAAGCCCTGTTAAAATTTATATTCAATTTCAAATCATTAGTTGAATGTGTAACCTAACTCTCCATACTCCCAAACTTGAGATTTTTATTTGGGAGAGTTAAGAATCTTTGTTTTATATTTTCCTTGTATGCAAATGCTACACAAATGGGTGACGACCTGAAATAATCAACAAGGCTAGATTGACGCCTGTGAAGATCAATCAAGAGGGTGACACCCTGAGAACAGTTTGTAATGATTTGTTTGACATCCATGAAGTCAAACATCGCCAACTGAGAATGTTGGGCAATTAAGGATCTCCAATTGGGAAGCTTGGATCGCAGACGTAGGCCAGGGTTGCCGAACCGCGTGAATGATTTGTTTGCTCTCTTTTTCCCTATCTACTTTATTATTGCTATTAATTGTTTATTTATAATTGATAAATCAATTATGTTAGTGAAGTTAATTATGACACAAAAAAGTTTAGCACACCTAATTCAACCCCACTCTATAGGCGTCCACGGATCCTAACAAGTGGTATCAGAGCAGGGTTAATCAACTTTTTGTGTGATGTTGTGATTGCTTGGATATATTTTTGTCCAATGGATTATTTTTTTCTTGTTGAAATTGTTTGGATAATTTTTGTTAGATTTATTGGATATTTAAATTATTATGGCCTTCAATATGCAAGTAAAAGGGCAATCATTGCTTAGACCTCAATTTTTTGATGGAAGAGATTACGTTTATTGGAAAGCTAGGATGAAAATATATATTCAATATTTAGATTATGTTATTTGAAACATTTTTGAAAATGGACCTTTCATTCCACATAAATTAGAAAATGGTATAGAGGTTACAAAGACATACAATAAATATAATGACAACGGCAAACAAAATTGAGCATGAACACTAAAGCTATTCATACTCTTTATTGTACTTTAAATAGAGATGAATTCAATAGAATTCAAGCATGTGATAGTGCCTATGATATTTGGAAATTACTTAAAATTACGCATGAAGGTACTAACCAAGTTAAAAAGACTAAATTGAGCACGCTTATTCACGAATATGAATTATTTTGCATGGATAAGGATGAAACCATTAGTTGTATGTTTACTCAGTTTACTAATCTTATTAATGGTTTGAAGGTGCTTGTTAGAGTATCCCAACGAAAGAGTTGGTGAGTAAGATTCTTAGGTGTCTATCGAGAGTGTGACAACCTAAAGTCACGGCAATCCAAGAGGCATGTGATGTTAAGACTTTAAAGATGGAGGGGCTCATCAGCTCTCTAATTACCCACGAGATCTCGTTATTGAGCAACAAGAAAGAGGAGCAAAAAGAAAAAGGAATTTTCAAACCAAAAGATATTGCTCTTAAGGCATCCTCAAGTGCTCAAGCCTATTCTGGGGATGATGATGATGAGGACGATGAGGATTTAAAATTCATAACTCGGAAGTTCAACAAGTTCCTCCATCGAAAAAAGAGGAATGTGATAGAGTCCAAGACTCTAATCCTGCACAATCGGGTTTGGACAATCGGAGGAAACAATAAACCCGAGCTCCAGAATTAAAACAGAGAGATCTCAACTTTCATACGATGGATTGAGCTCAAATTCACAGATTATGTAGCCACCAACCCACACAATAACGTCTCAAAATATCTGTAACACCCCAAATTTTTAAGTAGGTCAACTATCGGGGTATTTTCAAGGATGTTTCGGACCGTTAAGTTGAGGAGAATGTCCGGTAACGTTTTTCCCGTTGAATGATGGAGTGTGGAGGATATCACGTTGCATAATTATACGTGTTATTTTATGACATTTAATTATGGGAAAAGTGTTATGGGATTGGAGTTAAGTGAGAAAACGTGATGAAAAGCTGTCCAGGGTGTTTTCTGACGCCTGTGGACAACGCTACGGATGAATTATGTCATCCGCAAATGTTTTGGAATGTCGCCCGTGTATTGGGACGACTCATGACGTGTTTTGCGGTCCTAATTCTCCTGCTACTATTTTTGGACTACCCCAGATGTTGCAGACGCAGGTGGACGTTATAGAATTGAATCTATCTGAACTCTGGACGAATTCGGATGCACGCGGATGATATCTCAAATGCCATTTCACGTCCGAATTCTGAATTTGGATGGTACGGGCAGAATTGGGACGCATCCTCCCGTCCGAAACCTCATTTTAGACTGCGACATTTCATTCTTGTGAACTATACGAATGCGAAGACCTCATCCACACTCGTCCAAATCCTCGCAGATCAGAGACAGAACTGATTTAAAATAAGAAGAAAGTGATGCCCAACCAATAGGAACGTAGACCGACTCGACCTCACTCCTACTATCCCGACCAGCAGAGGATGTCTCCTGTATCTCCCCTGCCACACGTAGGATTTGTCCCAGGTGAGCCCTATTAATCTTCAGTTTCTCCATCTCCTTCCTCATTTTGGTAATCGGTGCTCTTCCTGGGTGGTTCCTGCATGGAGTGTGGTCAAGGGGAGCTGATGTTTGTGTGTTGAGTCATCAACAAATGTAAGGAATGGGTTGTCTTGGCCATTTGGTGGCCCTACACCCAATTAGATGTGTGCGTGCGTAGTGGTTTTTGTTGTAAAAAGTTCTCTGTAAATCTCTTGTTGACTCATTCCTGTAGTTTTCCTTCTACCGTTACTCCTAATAGCTTTTCTCATTGCTTTTTAGATATCTTTATCTTGTAGTTGCTCTCCGTATATCTCACTGTTAGTTCATTTGTCCTACAGTTATTGTGTGATTCACGGTTAGGGAATATTAAGTCTGATGAGTGCTTAGTCGATGGATGGTGGATATTAAGTGCTGTAGTCAAGAACGTTACACACATGAATGAGCTAAGAAGTTCTCTATGAATGATTTGGGCATGTACGTTGTATTGTTTTGTCTTATTTGTGGTTACACTCCATTTCCTGCTTAATGTGGATTCCATTTACTAAATGTTATGTTGATAATCTGTTATTGCATCTTATTCTTGCTTAATTCTAGAATTTATTCCCTGGAGTATATTCATTATAACGCCTTCACTGTTGATACGACCGCTGTCAAAAGCTTGTATGCTCATTTTCTACCACCCTTAGTAATTGCTGCCAAGTTTGTAAAGCAAGCTTACTCGTTTTTCATTGCTTGCATGTTTCATACTCACTGCTAAGATAAGTAGGTCCATTTCAAATTTGCAGTCATGCATTGTATTAACTTGCTAAATGATGTTGTTGTGTTATGATGAAAAGTTCAGCATGTTAACATGTTTCATTTACTGTATGTTCGCTGTTATCCTCCATTGAAAAGCATGATCTATAGTTCTAGTTCATTCATATTACACTGCTGTCATCATTCACCATTGAGAAGCATGACTTGTAGTTTTGTTTCTCTCATTTCTGCTGTTGTAGTCGTCATTTGACGAGTACGTTCAGTTTTTCATTTGCTGCTGTATATTGTCATTGAAAAGACATGTTTCACGTTTTCTTTATTGTAATTCTGTTGTTTCGCTTCAATTTTTGACTGCTACTAGTAGTCGATTAAAAGTATGATTTGTAATTATTTCGTGCTGATTATAATCGTTAAGAAGCTCGTTTTGCTGCCTTGTTCGATATTGATGCTGTAGATTTTATTAATTGCTGAGAAGCATGCCTTTCGCTATTTCTGCTCGTCATTTATTTATGATTAGAAGCTTGTGTTCACTGCCCTGTTCAGATGTTGTTCTTTGCTACTTAAGTTGTTAGAAAGACATATGAGTGTAAATTACTGCTATGTTATTCGCCGAGTAAATGCATGCTTAGATGTTCAGATTTTCTATTGTTTTGTGTTGGTCGTTAAAAGCATGTTTCCACTATTTCATTCCATATTTCTCACTACTGCTAAAATTGTTAAGAAACATATTCTATGGTTATGTTTTTGGTATTACTCGTTGTTTTCAGTAGTAATTTAACAGCATGATTCGTACTTTTATATAGTTGTATGTCACCGCTATCTTAATTGACGATGTAATGCATGATTTGTAATTATTTCCAGTTGTTAGAGTCAATTAAAAGCATGCTTAGGTGTTCACATATTCTGTTGTTACATGTAAATCCTCTGCTACCATCATCTTGTAGTGTATGTAACTCACTAATGTTTAATCCTGCAAAAGTATGTAGTTAAACTGATTAGCATGACTAGTTTCGTTTAATCTTCCAGCATGTTATTTACTTTCACCATTATTATCAAACATGATTGTAAAGCACGTTGAATAGTATTTTCTTCTGTTAACTAGCATGTAAATTAACCAATTTTCTTAATCTGTACGATTTCTGCATGTTAATTATTATTAGTCTTCAAGCATGCTCGTTAGCTAATTTAATGTCCCTTGAGCTCTTCCAATATTGAAGCAACTATTGTTATCTCTTGAGCATGATATTTTAGTTTCATGACGCCTGTTATGTTTATTGTCTTTGTTTAATAGCATGTTCTGGATGTTGATCTATATGTTTCCCTCTTACTGTTGTGCTATACTTATGCCTTCATGTATCATTAAACTTCCACCCTTTATTATTGGATTGGAATGCCTAGTTCCTATGAATGCGTTACTTAGATTTTTAGTGTCCTCATGCATTTACGTTAATAAAAACAACTAGGGGGTACCACCTTTGGGTGGTACTTATACGCCCTAAGTGAGGAAAAGAAGTTAAAGAAGAATGAAGGGAGTTGGGGGATGGGAGGGTAAGTACGAATCAGTCAGGTAGACAGGAATTAGAGAAACGTTACCTTTCTCTTGTCGGGACTACAAGGTTGTTTACCCTAGGTGGCTGAAGCCAACAAATATCTACTCTCCCGCCATAGATTTTCCCAATTTCCCACTCGATGTACAAGTAACGAACAAAATACATAAGAAAAGATTGGTCTGGGTGGCCCACATTCCAAGACAAACTAAAAGAGAGTCATAAGCATTTATATTACCTTATTTCCTTACTGGGCGTAAGCTCACGTCCTTACTTGCGGTGTAGGTATAAAAAACGAATAGATAATAATAGGCTCATATACGAGAACGACAAACAAATAACAAAGCAGAGGTGAAGAATTTGCACGAACGAGATTCAGGGTTTGCCAAGCTAAAGAGTAAAATGAGAAACGGTTGTAATCACATAAGTTTTATTATATTGTGTTCCATTGTTTAGTTTCATCTTTAAATGATTCATTTACTCTTCCGCCATGTTTTACAATGATTTATTTTGTAACGCTTCCGCATATTTTTATAATTTGGTTTTCCTAACGAGTTTAGAGAAGAGTCAGTAGCGATTCGGTTAGACACATTCTAGTATTTTTTTCTTTAAAAAGAAAATTTCAAAATTTACACGTTTTAACGGATTTACAAAAAATCGAGTCGTTACAAAATCATCTTCAAAGGAGAAGTATATTGGGAGTTATGATCAAAACAATGAGCTCGCAAGGATAGCAATCTGCTAGGTTTAATCGGATGATTCCAAAGGAAACGACGTCAACTCTCAATTCATATAGCTAATAAATCCCTATTTTGGAGGACACTTAGATAATATATGGAAACAGAGGACCTTAAAATTAAACACTCAAAATTGTAAAACACTCAGAGATATGCTGTTGATAAGAAACTACCCTGAAAACAGAAATACAGAACAGAATTCGGGAACCTGATTTGAAAATGTTTTATCTTTTAATTCTAAAAACTAATGGTCACCAAATTTTCAGAGGTAAGAAATAAGTCCATTCTAAAATTCACATTAAAAAAGGTTGTATAAATGGAGTTATACTTCAAGGAAGAGCAGCTTCAGATTAGGGTTTTGGAATCAGGATTTTGGCCACTAATATTAGAACGAAAAGATCTCCAATTGCATATACATAATAAGCCCCAAAATTACAAGTTCAGTAGAGAATAAATAAGGCAACAACATTCTCGAATCTTGGCTTCAAGCATCACGTACACACGGAGCTGTGTGTGATGCAATCCGAGATTCGGATCTGGAATGCAGAAAAATAGATTTGCGAAAATAACTCCTTTCCCCTTTACACTTCAATAATCAAACTCCAATCCAATCAAAACCTCTATCAAATCCACTAAGACAAAATATTAGCTTCAGGGAATCAAGAATCAAGAATACCTTTCAAGAAAAACCAATAACAAAAACAAGAAAACCGGTTAGGTGTGTGGAACCCTCCAAAGTTTAAGGGGGAGACTGATTCGGTCACTTTGAGGAAGCAACACTCCAAACTGGGGTTTGCTAGGTCTTCTATCTCCACACCACGAACACAAATTCCCTAGGAGCCTGCTGGAAGAGATAACACCACTCCTTCTTCTCAAGACCAAGCAAGAACAAGAAGAAGGATTGAGTAAAGTGAAGGAAGCAGAGAGCTCGCCAACACCATGAGGGTTTTCCTCAAGAACCAAAGTTCAATTTCGATTTAGGGGTTTCTAATTTGGTTCTAGGGTTCCATTAGAGAGAACTAAATACCTCTCTAATGAAAATTACAAGAAAAGTATGAAATTGCCCTTATGTTCTCCAAATTGGGCATGAGGGCTCGGTTTATATGCAAACCGAGCACCTCAATACCTACAACAACAAAATGATCTAAAAATTCTCAAAATAAATCCTAACCAGCCATCCAACCATCAAAATATTTAAAGTAATGAATTAACATGAAAATCTCAATAAACACTCTCATTCAACCTTGATGGCTTCGTTCAAAATGAGTCCCTCCAAGCTGATAGAATGGTAGCCGAGTTGATTGAGAGTTGCATGGCTTCATGAGAAATATCTTGGTTGATTTCCATTTTCTTCAAGCACGGTTTCCTTCTCAAGTTTCCTTAACTTAGCATTTCCTACAAAACAATAACTCATTCGATAAAAATTGGACCTCATGGCAGAAGGTCACATGATAGGGTTTTCGGGGCACATCAGAATGGAGAGAAAGTAACCGTTTGCTTTGGATGCGGAAAATCTGGACATACATCTACTGAATGCCCCAAACCAAAGAGGAAATCAAAGGGATTTAAGAAGAAAGCCTTCAAGGCCACTTGGGACGATAGCAAGGAGAGCTCTTCTTCTGAGATAGAAGAAGTTTCAAACTTTTGCTTCATGGCCAAGGAGGAAAAAGTACACAACCTTTCTAGCAATTCTGATAATTGTGATGATGATAATGAATTGGTAGATGCATTTAATGAGGTATTTGATAAATTTAATTTGCTTAAACATAAATATAATTTGTTGAATAAAGAGAATGACAATTTGATTGAAAAGCATGTTTAATATGTTAAATCTCTTAACAATTAAATTGTTGATTTGAAAAGCATGGTTGAGGGTTCTAATGCTACAATTAAATCTTTAGAATTTTATGTTAGTCAATTAAAATTGAAAAATGATTATTTGAATTCTATTTCTTTGAAATTCAATAACGGTAGCAACAATTTTAACATGCTTTTAGGAAAGCAAAGAGTTACTTTTGATAAAGCTGGTATTGATTATCAACCCTTTGTAAAGAAGAAAAATTATAATAATTTCTTTGTTGGTCCTACTACATGCAATGTTTGTAATTATATAGGACTTAAATCATTTGTTTGCCCATTGAAATTAAGAGATAAAGGGGCAACTTCTAAATTGGTTGGGGTTCCAAAAGGAATCATTGCTAAACATAAAGGACCCAAAAAAATTTTGGTGCCTAAGAAAAGTACCTAGGTGCTTTTCAATATTTTGAATAAAGAGTATGAATAATTAGTTGATGAAAATGCTTATTTTTTTGCATATACTCTTGATTTGACTTGGATTAATTATTTATTTATAGGCTTAAATCTTTTTTATTAATACTGATTATATTTGGTTGAATGAACTCATTTTTAATTCTTCAATTGATATTTTTAAGGTTAATTTGTTAAATCCAACAAGTGGTATCATAAATTGCTTATATTGAAAGATTGTTGGTATTTGTTTTTGACGTTTTATTGTCTTCCCATTGATTTAAAATTGGTTATTGACATAGGAGGAGAAAATAGAATTGTGTGTGTTTGATGCATTGGTCCCCAATTATTATTGTATGCTTAATGACAAAGGGGAAGAATTAATTTGTTTGAGATATTTTGGATATATTCCCTAACTATTATATATGTTTAATGACAAAGGGGGAGAATTAATTTGATTGAGTTATTTTGTTTTGATTCTTTGGATATCCCCAATGTTTTGATTTTGTTCATTGATATCGGGGGAGAGAAAAATAGATGTGCCTTGATTGTTGAATCCCGAATCTTTGTATGTATAGTAAATGTTGAAGGGGGAAATGATAGTTGCTTGAAATATTGAGTTGATTAAATTGTTTTGGTTGATGTTTAGTAGTTCCCCATGGATTTTTTCGAAAGGGAAGAAAAATTTTATGTCAATTGGTAATATTACAATTGATATCATATTCTTAAATTTCGTTTTCCCTCCAATGATTTACTTGATCTTATACATTGATTGATATTCCTCCGATAATTTCTATATTGTTGATTTTGACAAAGGAGGATATTATTTATGGTATTGTCTTTCGAAGGCCTCCCCATGAATTTTTTTTGAATATGACAAAGGGGGAGAGAGATTTATATAAGTTATGGTAGCATGTTGCATGAATTTAAATGTTTGAAATATTGCATAAATTAAGGGGGAGAGATCAAAATATGTAATATTATATGCACATGCTTCGACTTTGGTATAAACAACTTATAATATATTGTCATCATAAAAAATGGGGAGATTGTTAGCCTAAGTGTCATTAGGCACTTTGATTTTGATGTTCAATGTTTTAATTAGAATTATAAGTTGTTTATTGGTAATGATGATTAATTGTATTACCTTGATATTTATATTGATATTCATTGGAAGTACCCTCAATATGGGTATTAAGTTGTACTAACTCGTTTACCTAAGTCCATATAGTGAATAGGTATGATATTGAGACTTAGAGATATCAAGGAATGAAAAAAGGAAGCAAGAGGTTGAGCATTTAGGCAAGGTCGACCAAAAATAGTCTACATGAAGGAATTGGTCGACTAGTTGATCGATCGCACAAAAGACAGATTGCTCATCAGTTTTGTGGTTGAGGAAGCGGTTGAGTAGTAAAGATTTTTTCAACTGATTTTAAAGACAGATTGCTCCTCAAATATGCGATCAAAGCAGCAGTCAAGTGGAAAGTTTAGTGATCGACCGAAAGCTTGAAGAATGGAAGAAATGGTCGAACAATTGGTCGACCATTTTGTTAGACTTGCATGAATATTGGATGACCAAAATTACAATGGTAACATCGAACGGTCGAATGCGGTTGACCAAATGGAAATCGTCGATCGCTAATGCAGAGTCTATAAATATATGACTCTTTGAAGCTCAAGGCAACGAACCAAGAATTGAGGCGAAGCCCTGTCTAATTTTATACTCAATTCCAAATCATTAGTTGAGCATGTAACCTAACTCTCCCTACTCCCAAACTTGAGATTTATATTTGGGAGAGTTAGGAATCTTTGTTTTTCCATTTTCCTTATACCAAACGCTACGCGAAAGGGTGGCGGCCAAAATAGTCAACAAGGCTAGATTGACACCCGTGAAGATCAATCAAGAGAGTGACACCCTGAGAACAGTCTGTAATGGTTTGTTTGACACTCATAAAGTCAAACATTGCCAACTAGGGTGGTTGATCGATTAAGGATCTTCAAGTTGGAAGCTTGTAGAGTGGACATAAGTAGGAGTTGCCGAACCACGTGAACAACTGTGCTTGCACTCTCTTTTCCTATCTCCTTTATTATTGTTATTAATTGTTTATTTATAGTTGATAAATCACTTAGGTTAGAGAAGTTAATTATCACACGAAAAAGTTTAGGGCACCTAATTCACCCCCTTCTGTTATAGGTATGCACAGATCCTAACACATCCCTCGATGAGCTGGGAGCAGATGCATAACTCTGCTAATACCTAGTAGACTTGTGAAAATCAATACCGGTAAGCTGGTACTGATACTGAAATTGCAGTTTATAACCAACTGGCTACGGGAAAGCAAAAATTTAAGGTCTAGAAAAATTGCACTGATTCTGACAAGAAAATCCCCTGCCAGCTCCAAAACCATGTCTAACAGAAGCTGAATTAGTCTTTGGAGATTTAGGATTCATCGTGCAGTTCTTCCTTAGGTGTCCTAGATGATTACAGGTATGACATATATAGGGGCCTTGTCGCCCACCAACATAATAAGGAGTATCACTGGATTGTCCACTAGCTCAACTTTGAGTGTGTCCACCCTTGTGCTAATTCTTCTACTGATCTTTCTTGGTCATTTTACTACGAACTTGTTGTTCTTTGTTTGTCTTACCCTTGTACTCATCAAACTGTTTGAGCAAAACAACTTCAATACGTTGAGCAGCTCAATTACATTCGAAATAGCATTGAACTCCACAACTGACAACTGATGTCGAGTCTTAGGCCTCAGATGTTTCATGAACTCAACCATTTGGTCTATCGGATCTACCTCTCTGATATACTGTGATAGCTAAATAAACTTGGCATAATACTCTAGTACAGTCAAACCTTCCTGCTCCAAATCATGATAAGCACCGATCATATTTTGGTTATGACCAGTGTTGCAATAATTGTTTGTAAACACTACCTTAATGTAACGACCTGAGTTTTATTTTCTTTAAAATATCGTGAAATTAAAATTTTTCTTTTTATAAAAACATTAGCAGATTTTTTTTTTATAAAATCCGATCGTTAAATTCTTTACTTAAAACCTTTTTATAAATTGCAGTGGAAGTAATAAAATTCTTTTCGTTTATAATTAAATACCTTGCATTATTAAAACGATAATTACCTTTTAGAAAATACAATGGAAGACTTATTAGTTAAACAAAATATTTAAGAATATAAATTAATTATATTAAAAAACCTTTTACAATTTGTTTCCATTTAAGTTCTTTTAACCCAGTCAGCCACAAGACATGCGCGTGCAAATCTTTCATCAACTGCTCCAAATCTATTCTTGTACACATACCTACATCACGGGGAAAATAATGAGCCTAACACTCAGTAAGCAATAGGATAAAATGCAATGCAGATGCTCATGCATGCTCATGCGATGCGATACAGAAAAAACCTATCTTTTCTGGTATACAAAGAGAAATGATACATCCTATGGTCATGTGACTATCTGTCACTCAGGTGAGGAGATATATCCTATGGCATCACCACCAATGACTGTCACCATTCTCTTTTGTTAAAGATGTTGGGTATTCCGTACAAGAGAAGAGGATACATCCTATGGTCCATGTGGCTAACCGTCACTCCGCTCCCTACGTGAGAGGAGATACATCCATTAGGGGTGTGACCACCAATGGATCATCACCAAATCTCTTGAACCCTCACACGACTATTTACATTTATTATGCATGTCATGCAATATGTCGACAATTGTATAAGCCCTAAGTATGATGCATGGATGTCACGTACAGTTCACACATACATATACATATTCAGAATACAAACTGGAAGCATGAAAGAGATATGACAGTTCATAGTAAAAATATGCATCTCTGTTACCTAATACTTTCCAGCAATGTATGAAGCCTAATTTAGAGAACTATAAATTAAGGTAAATAGTTACTATGCAGTTTGTGTTTTTAGCTTCCAAGAATAGTTCATGCTTTAGTATATAAATGGAGAATAAGTTATATGTTAATAGAGCACAATTGAAACAACAATTACAAATGTGACAGAGAGCATTTCATGCATAGTTTTAGCTGAGGGAATTTCTTGCTGTCCATTTCACTTATCATTTAACAGTGTTAACCCATTTTCATCACAAATGATCAACATTTGACAACAAATAATTAAGGTCAACCCACTGTATTGTAATATTCTAAGTAACATTGAAACCACTGAAAATCTCAACATTTGTTCAGTATCAACAGGACAGTTCTTCACAGTATAATTTTAGCATCCTATCTAACAATCCATAGTTCGAATAATTCCCTATGTAGACTCACTCTTTCATGTTTTTAAAATCAACACTACTACATCAGTTCATGGCACAATAACATTTCATAGTGAGTAAACCATATCACTGCTCAATATCAACAACAGTTAATCCTAGATTTCACAGTGAATAAACTAAAGTAATGCTTAATATCAAACAACAGACAAGCCCGCGATGTAGTGTCTCCACTGGCCAACAATATCCCTATTCATACCTCTTTAATATTAGCAAGAAATCTTCTCCTAACAGCCACAACAGTTATACGGAACAACAACACACATGAGAATTCCAAATAGAAGCTCACCTCTTTTCTCTCTGTTCACAGGGTACACCACATTCACAGAACAAAACAAAGTAACCTCACCTTCTCTTCACTCAGACGCGGCACACAGGAAAGAAAATCAGAGTCCCGAAGTTGTCTGCCATGCTTGTGTCTTATAGATGATGAGACCCACGTGAAGGCCAGGATTGAGGGGACAATCACCCCATTCAATGAAGGGTGATCCAGTGTGAGGAAGCCATATTGAAAGCTTCCTATATTCTCGAGGGAGGAAATTTTTATAGGGAGGGAGAGAGAAATTTGGAGGAGAGGAGAAATTGACTGACATAAAATTGTTTCATCGCTTTAAGTTTGTTTTTTGGTTGAGGAAGTCGTCCGAACCCTCGACCGCATGACAATCGAAATGTAAAAAATAGAGTAGAGACGTATTTTGGTCGAGATCCTCGATTGAAACATGCAACCGCACATCGACCTCAAAATCGATGAGTTTAGCAGATTCAAAACCAAAAATGTGACCTGAAATGCATTTCAGTCGAACTCATCGACTGCAACCCAACCACTAGTCGATCGAAACGCTAGACAACGCCCTGTTCTTCTCATCTCTCACTCAACTCCTTCCTTTAATAATTTCATTACTCTCCCTAATAATTTATACTTTAATTTCTTACCCAAAATTTCCACTTAATTCCATCCTTAATAATTTCCGTCAATAAATCATCGATAATTATCCGAACAATCCAATTACACTAAAATAATTTGCCAATTATCCCTACTTGATTTCGTTATGGGAAATTGGGTATTACACTTAAACTGGGTCCATGTCATCATATCTCACGGGTAATCCAATTTAAAAGATTTCCACCAGGCCTTGGCCATCTTCTCAAAATAAAAGGTCGCCAATCCAATCCAGTACTCTGATGGAACACCAATATAAGTCAGTTTCTTTTGTATTACCCTCAGCCAATTCTCTACATTATGAGGGTCAGCTCCACCCACAAACACTGGCTCATACATCCCAACTGCATAAAGAAGTTCATTCGGCACGTCTCATGGTCTTGACTACCGCTATCTCAGGATAGATTTTGCAGCACATCCCTCAAAGCTACAAGAAGGTCAGCAGACTGTAACTCGTTAGTCTGCATAGTAGGTACTGCAGGAGCACGATTTCTAGTAGCTCCTCTTAGAGGATTTTTTTTAATCTAAAAACTTTACAGGGTATGATAGAACACGTCCTTAAGCACAATATTTATAAATCCATGTATATTACTACATTATTTATCTTATTGTATCACTTTTTAAGGTTGAAGTTGGCTCTAATACCAAAAATTTTATCACTACCCGTAAAGGACCCAAGATAGAATGGGGAATGATCTAATCTAAATAACTGAATCACGCAACCCTTTTTCACTTTAAGTTTTATTAATTAGCAATGGAAAATTAAAATTATTAATTAAAAACCAGGGCTTGATAGCAGGGGCTTAATAGGTCGAACAGTGATATCAGAGAACATAATAATATAATCTAAATAAATTAACTGTGCGGGAAACAAAAAAATAGAGATTACAATCATCCTTAACAAAATTTACCTTGCAAAAGGGGTCTATCAAAGAAAATTGTAAAAGTATAGAAAATAAAATAAAATCTCGCTAGATCTAATATTGACTTGGCAATCTTATTGATATCACTTTTTTAGATGAAGCTTGGTTCTAATACCAAAAATTTTATCACTACCCGTAAGGGACCTGAGATAGAATGGGGAATGATCCAATTTAAATAAATGAATCATCCGATCCTTTTTCACTTTAAGTTTTATTAATTGGCAATGGAAAACTAAAATTATTAATTAAAAACCAGGCCTTGATAACAGGGGCTTAACAGGTCCGACAGTGATATCAGACAACATAATAATATAATCCAAATAAATTAACTGTGCGGGAAACAAAAAAAATAGAGATTACAATTATCCTTAACAAAATTTACCTTGCAAAAGGGGTCTCTCAAAGAAAATTGTAAAAGTATAGAAAATAAAATAAAATCTCGCCAGATCTAATATTGACTTGGCAATTAAAAGTGTAGCTGATAAAATCCTAAAAGATGTCATTGGAATGAGTTGACAAAACTCAATAGAGATTTAATAATTTTAATTAAAAAAGTTTTTTAAGCATGTATGAATTTAAAACTCACGTTTTATAAATTCATTTTAGAAAAATGTGTATAAAAGGGCACGTGTTTAAACCAACCCACTAATATGTGGTACGTAATTAAATTAAGTCATTGTTGTACTAATTAAAAATCGAAGTGAAAATCGAGCCATTTGCGGACTTTGGGCACACCATACCATAGGCATATAACAGAATAAAAGTAATGCTAGACAATCGCAAAAGCCACATAAATACCTTGATCATGTTTAG
Source organism: Begonia loranthoides (assembly GCA_022433065.1). Classification (NCBI taxonomy): domain Eukaryota; kingdom Viridiplantae; phylum Streptophyta; class Magnoliopsida; order Cucurbitales; family Begoniaceae; genus Begonia; species Begonia loranthoides. Next base: position 27,443,370 of record CM039483.1, read on the forward strand.
GGTTTTGCATCTAGGCACACGATACATACAGATGTCTCATTAGTCTAGTTAACAACAAACAAACACATTCTCCAATAGTCGATGTGCGTAAAATAAAACAGACCCCAATCCAGGTCGACCGAACTCGATTCACATGATTGAGTTAATCTAGAAAATTTAATGTGCATGCTTAATTGAAACGTGTAAAATTAAATATAATTTAAAAACCCCTTAACTATAAAATAGACAAGTTATTTTTATATGAGATACATCCTAAAATATTTATTTTATAAAAATTATGTAATGTAGTACATAAAAATAAATCTCTACCTCAAAGTGGGTTTACACTAACCAAAGCCCAATAATCCAAATAGCACAAATTCAGTGGTTCACATATTTTAATTTAATATTTGGGTACCTATTCAAAATTTAAAGCATTAAATTTTGTTCAAATTTCTATACCTTAATAACCTCAATTTTTATTAAAAAGTTAATCTAATTTAGTTGGGTAAAAGAATACCATATCTAGCCCAAAAATAAGTCTAATACAAGCCTAGACTGTAGCCCAGAATGCAGCCGAAACTACAGCTCAATGGTTCTTTGGATTGCAACTCACTGAGCCAAAGTCATGGCTCGACTCATGGCCAACCTACAGATGTTTATGATTATGTTACTCCCATCGCGGATAGATTCGATTCTAGTGGAGACTCCTTGTCTCGGCAGGTCGTTAACTCACAAGAGCTAGAGGTTTAATATACTGGGCTTAGCCCTTGTTGAACCGTGGTTTGACCCTTCATTGTCGATGAAATCCACATGATTCAATCATCGGATTTCATCCAACAACAAGCTATCCACACTAGTATTCCCATTAAATTAAATTTTAGAATCAACAAATTCCAAAATCCTGACCAACAGTAGTAAACAAAGACGAAATTTGAAACAAAATTTTTAGATTTTTACCTCATAGATTAGTTGCCCTTAATCACAGAAAGGTTCGATCAATGCTGTAGTTATGCTCTCGGTCCAATGCCAAAACTTCTAAAAATTTCAAGCCAAATTTAGAACCTCAACCTAGAAATTTCAAAATTTATAGAATTAGAAGGGAATGAACTTACTGTGGTTGACTAAGGATTCGATTACAAAGTCTCACTTTCCACTTTCAAGTTGGTCGAAAACTCTATTGCCCAATTGAAGAAAATTGTTGCGAGAGAGTGAGATGGAAAGTTGAAGACAAGAGACTTGACTAGTGTTTAAGAATGTAAAGAGGAGGAGTGAATCGGGAGAAACTGGCCAAGTGCGGCGTCAAGAGTACGTCTTGACCAGCCTTCTTCCCACGGATTGAATCTCACTCAAGGGAACAACTCTCACTCAATAAGACAATGTGTTTACGGAGGCTCCCTCCAACCTTTATTTTTAATAGCAAAGGAACTATAGCTTGGACCACCACAGACAAGGACTTCACTTAATCGGAGCTTGGCACCTTGCTGATGTCTCAAGTGTGATTTATATAGTACAAAGTCCGTCATGCACTAATAGTGACGTGTTAATGTAGTGTAGCTAATCTACCTCGGAAGTGCGCCTGTCGCACCCCAGCCTGATGGTCGTGTCACTTTATCACGCCCGCTGCCTGCACTGGCGCCTTGCGCCTTTTCCTTGCATCCCCCGTGGGCGCTGGTGTTCATCTATATCAGCTGCGCGCTCTAGCTAGCAAGTCGCTCCCTCCTCCAGGAGCTCTAGTGAGCTGCCACCTCAGCTGCTCACACCAACAGTCACACCTTTTTGTCCAGCAGTCGTGCCTCTTTGCCAACAATCACGCCTGTTGGATCTGCCACGTCAACGGCACCCCAACCGTCAATAGTCAATGTGATGCACTGCCACCTCATCTGAACTCTACTTCATTTAATGAAGTGTTCGCAGCTCCCTCAGTTCTATTGATGAGCTGCACCTAGCTGGAGGCTGCCACCATAAGCTCCAGCCCGTTGGGCCTACTTGGCCCGTTGCTCTGAGCGGCTTGCTACCTAGGCGCCCCTTCGTCACGCCTGTTCACTATGCAGCCCAGTGCCCATTGCGGCCCACAGTGTTCAGCTCATGTTGGACCCAGTTGGCCCGTGTGGCCCGTTGCCCGTCGCGGTCCATAGTGTTCAGTTCGCACTGCGCCCATCTGGCCTAGCTAACTTGTGCGAGCAGGAAGGCCTAGCTCCTCCCCTTATGGTCTTAGTGGCATGCCAGCTTGCCACTAGTTGGCCTTGCGGCCCATTTCCTATACTTAGAAATTTATGGAGGTAACAAACCACCCCTGCCCAATGAAGTCGGCATCCTCGACGACTCCCAATAATGAAAGTCTTCTTCCATGAGTTCTTCAAACGTTGGAGAATACAAGTCTTCATACAGCATGCTTCCCGAAGCCTCCTCTTTCTCAACCCATTGTTTCAAGAAGTGTCTCCATCCCTGACTCCTCCCAATGGATCTTTGGTCTAAGGTTCGGGCCATATTATTTGACGATGGTTTGCCCACTACATGCGCTAAGCATTTCTTGGACACTTTAGTTTGTGATAGAATCGGATAATCCACCCGCCTTGACTTGTAGATTTTTCCCTTACCGCGCCCATCATCGTGCCGTTTCGAAAGGCCTATCACTTGGCCCAATTTTTCCTTCTCTTGTGCCAGCTTTGATTTTTCTGGCCATATCATGCAATCCGGTGCATGAATCGATGGTGCTACCTCTGCCACCACCTCTTCTTCTTGTTCGAACTCAACTATGCGTAATGTCGCCAACATAACAGCTTTGCCCCTCTTCTTACATTGAACAGCAACTTGTTTCTCTCCCATCTTGCACTTGATGGAGCATGGTGTCTTCTCATCTTGAATGAAGAGCAACCCGAGGAGACGTTTTCCTCAATATTAAATTAATTTTTTCAAAGAATTTAATTGACAAATATTACATATTCTATATCTTTTTATGCAATTATTTTATAATACATAAAAATAATAAGAATATCACCCTTACCTAACTAGTGAAGGATATATCCTCTCATCTTGCACCTTCAACTCGTGCAAAATGGACTGCGCAAAAAAAAAATATAAAGTTAGTTGTTGTACCATTATTCATTAGACACGTGAAATAGGTGTCATCACTTTCTTGCATTTTTAGGTTTTCTATCTTGGTATTAGAGCTGCCAATGGCCTCTCCTAGCAGCTTTGTTAATCCTTCGTTAACTCTGACACTTACAAAATTGTTTGTTCCCTATTTCCTTTCTGTCAACCAATCCCTCATGGTAAAGCTTGATTCTATCAATCACCTTATCTAGAAGAACTAGATTTTAAACATAGTGATCTCTATTAGACTAGAAGCCATTCTGGATTGCTCATATCATGCGCCTTCCAAGTTCCTTGATTCCCTATCTATGTAATTCAATCCTATTTTTTCTATTAGAAACACTATAATCGTCTCTTAATGAGTTGGCTTTATACCACTTTATCTAAATCCATGTTTTCTCAAGTTGATTGCTTTACAACTACTGCGTAGTTTTGGTCCTCCCTTGAACACCTCCATTCTTCGTCTTCTCTAGCTAGAAGCATTGAGCTTTGCAGTTAGCTTCATCACTTATCCAATGGCCTCACTATCAATTAATGTATTCAAAAGTTGCAATCCCTCTGTAATAACTTGGCGGCGGGAAGTGAGCTTTTTTCTACTCATGACCATGTAATTTATTTTAGACTTTAATCATGATCTAAACATGTTTTCTAAACTTTATAGCAATTAGATCGTATGCAGAATTATTTACTTACTTGGTGCCATTGATGCTCTAACTTTGTGTTTGATTTTCCCTTTATCGTTCTTCAAGGTCCAGGATCTTCCAACCCATGACCAATCACTTCTTGATGGTGTAAAATTTCAGTAAAAGGAAATTGGTTAGATTGATAGGATTGGGAACTTAAAGCATAAGACACCAACAGATTCTTTCCATCAAAGAGTGTCTCTAATGTATGTGTCTCTTTAAAAGGTACGAACGTAAGGTTATGATAATTAAAATGATGAGTTATTACTAATATGGACCATTAAACTATATGAAATTTGAACTTTATGAAATATAAAATTTATAACAGTCTCCCACTTGGTCCATATTCCCATCATTTTCGTCACTAAGAAACAAAATATATGAATTATAGCAATAGACACTCTTAAAGTCGAGTATTATCTTTCATGTATCACCATGCATCCTATTTCTTAATCATTTGCCCATATAACTTAATGAATAAACTCTATGTTTATTCTGGGTCTAAACTTTATTGATGTTTCTAAAAATAAACATGTGCAGATAACAAAACAAATATGAGAAAACAACACATAATTTTATTAATATTCATTCTTACGACAAAACTACATAAAGGAACCAAGTCTCATTCTTTGTACATGATCCTTAAATTTTGATGGTGGCAAGCCTTTTATCAAAGGATCAACTAACATCATCTTAGTGCTAATGTGGTCAAGGACCATTGATTTATCCTTAACACGTTCTCTTATAGCTAAGTACTTTATGTCGATATGCTTGCTTTGACTACCACTTTTATTATTCTTACCCATAAAAATAGCAACTAAGTTGTCAGTACAACCTCAATGGCTTAGCAATTGAATCCATAATTATAAGCCCAACAATAGAACTCTTATCCATACACCATGTAAGGTAGCCTTAAAAAATGAAACGAACTCAGCTTCTATAGTGGAAGTAGCAGTTAGTGATTACTTTGCACTTCTCCATGACATAAATCCACCAACAAAAATAAAAATGTATCAAGACGTTGATTTTAGTGAATCAACACAACTAACAAAGTCTGAATTGGAATAACCAACCACTTTTAAATTATTAGTCCGACTGTATAGAAGCATGTAGTTTTTGGTCCCCTTAAGATACCGTATCACCTTCTTTGCAACTACTTAGTGGTCTATATCTAGATTACTCTGATATCTTCCTAACATTCTAACTATGAATGGAGTGTCAAGTCTTGTACAATCCTAAGCATACATATGCTTCCAATAGTTGAAGCTTGTGAAATGTTCTTCATTTGCTCCCTCTCAAGATCATTCTTGGGGCATTGGTTCACATGAAACTTGTCACCCTTCACAATAGGAGCTACACTAGGTGAACAATCTTTCATCTTCAACCTCTCTATAACTTTATTGATAATGTTCGGTTTCTTCTTTCTGCTACATCATTCTAGTTTGGAGAACTAGGCTGTAATGCCCCATAAACTTAAAACCCTTTTTCATGCTCTTTTTTTAAAATCTATTCATAAAAATCATACATTTGAAGTTATTCATAGCAGAAGCGTTTAAAATAAATGTATTTTATAATTCAACGCGATAAAACTCAACATAAAAATAAACATAAATATTCTTAAAATATTTGAACTTAAATCCAAATACAAAACAAAGCATAATAAAAATAAAAATATTTTTTTAAATTTATTTTTCTCAAGTCTTCACCTACGGGTCAACTTCGCTTAAAAAACACTTTAGCTCTGCCCATTAGAATCCTTCATCAACTAATATCCTTATTCATTAACATCCTCAGGTTCCTCAGTAAGTTCATCATAGCCTACATCACAAAGTTCACCTATGAGCTTAACACTTAGTGAGAGATGCATATAAAATATGATTATGAGATGTAGCATGTAAAAATTGCGTCTTTTTCAGTCAATGTTCTTTTGCTTTTTCTTCCACTTAACAGTCTAGCCATTGTGGGTAATTTAGTCTAGGGGAGAGAGTGAGACCATTAGGTCCACCTCATGTGAGACAACCAACTCGAACCCGGCCCACAATTACTATTTATGTTTATTGAGTTCGTCTTTCATTCATTCTTATCTTTCTTAATAAAAATGTTTTTCATGATGCATAAATAATACACGTGCCATAAAATAAAATCTAGTATGCATGATCCTAGTAGTAACACGTCCTCAAACATATCTTGTCATAATAGTAACAAAAATAGTGAAGAAATCCTCCACAATATATCATTGTAAATATTAAACAACCAGTTGATATCATATCCTCAATTTATGTTTCATCATAGACAATAAATAACAAACTAGAATCATATCCTCAAACAATAATCGTAGGCATCACAGTAAAATATCACCACAAAATACCTTATCCTAGCACTTTCTGATGAAGACCAAAGGCCAAACACAACCCACATCACTCACCTGTAGTTCTTAGCAAAGTCAGTAATTTTCCTAACCTCTCAAACATGCCAAATTTCTTTCAATTATTAGAGAGTGAGTTACAAAAAAGGATGGAACTTTTAACACTATACACTGTTTCAAAGTTCAAGAAACAGCTTTGTGCTGTTGTCGTTCATTATCTTTTACGAAACCCATATTGAAGAAGATATACCTTCAGAAACTTGAAGAAGATTCTCCCAAGAGTTTGATAGAAAGGTTCTCCACTTCACAGCCTTTAGAGTAATTAGGTAATTAGGGTTTCAGCCCTAACATTCATATTTATAGACTGTCGTGGATGTGGTTCCTTCTACAGATACTTAACTTATCCCAATATGATTTCATCCTCCTAGACAATAGACATCCTTTATTCAACGGAAGCTTTCCCTTCCGCATCAACACTGTTCACCTTGGACATTTATTAACTTCAAAAGATGATGTTTCTTTTTTCCACGAACACATTCTTTTCTTCAGATATGTTCCTTATTCCAAAATGATGCCATCCATTCTGTGTATACCAAAAGTTTCGTGGACACCTTCCCTTTCTATAGATACTAATTTCTGTAATAGTTGCCAATAGTTATTTGCCACGTACACCATTTCTTTGTGAATAACTCCCTTCTGCAGGCACGTTCGCTCTTGCAGATCCCTAACACATTCATGGGCATATGCCAATGCATCACTCAATTTCTCTTCCTAATTCCTTTACACTTAGTTTTCTTTTCCTAATCATGTTGCTTTATCTTTTAAATTTCCTTTATCGGCTTTCTAAATATTTAATTACTTAATAATTATTTTAATTCTATTATAAGAAAGTTCATTAATGCACAATATATAATTTTCCAAATTAGTGAGCAACTATACATAGTATACTGAGCAACTATTTAATTCTCTTAAAGAAATTTTTCAAATGAACCAAGTGCTTATCCATTCTCAATGTATCTATCATAGTTCTCTCCACCTCTATCAGTTCTCATGATCTTTATTTCCTTATCGTATTATTTTTCTACTTCAGCCTTAAAAACCTTAAAGGCTTCTAGTGCTTTATCCTTATGATAAAACAAGTAGATATACACATATAACGATAAATCATCTATGAAAGAGATAAAGTATCTAGGGCCATACGAGTCCATAACAGGACTACAAATATCTTAATGTATGATCTCTAATATGTCATTACTCCTCTTTGCACATTTTTTGATAGGATCCAAGAATCACCTAGAACACACTTTATCAAATCTGTCCAGAAAACTGTGAAACCCGGACAAGTAATACTAAAACAGAAATTACACGCAATTCCCACGCGAACTTGAGCTCGAATTTGGAGGATATCAATTTAACATTTGCAACTAAATTGTATCAAAAATCCGTTACAAAAACCACTCTGGATTAGTAGATATAGCCGAAATAACAGAACCCTAAAATTAAGGTTTAGAGCAGTTCAGATTTACTATTTATCTTCCAATTCGAATATCTTGAATTTCATAAGCCAATAGATCCCAAATTTGGAGGGCAAATAATTAGCTCAGAATAGAACAACTTTTCAGAAGGAACTAAATTGAAACGAATACGGCAAAAGTCTCAAAACAGGACCTCAAATCGGAATTCCAGCACCCAGAAAATTAAATAGATTTAGCGGCAATAAAACAGTCCATCAATAACTCATTCTAACTTGCATTCTATAAACGAGCAACTAAGGGCAGATTATTAGCATCCAAATAAGAGAACCTCAAAGCAACAAATAACCAAAATTAGCATGAAGGACCTTCAAGAATCGAGAAGAAAGCCAAGGAGTCCGTGGACCTCCTAGTGAGAGGGACGACTTGAGGTTTGTTTAAAAACAAACACTCTCCAAGGTTGGAAACCTACCTTTACCTCCACACTTCAATCCTCACCACAAAGATAAGGGATTGGAAGAGATAATAACCCTAAAATTGCAAGGATAGGAGGCTTCAAGAACTCCTTGCAAGGGGGATGGAAGAATCGGCTCAATGGGGTTGTGGTAATGAGCCCCACTTCTAGTACTCATAATAACCTCTTAAATCACAATAATAGCAGCAAGAGTGTAACACGGCTTTGATACCAATGATAGCTAAATATAACGTTCAAGAGCCAGTTGGAAAGCTCCGTCTGTTGGCTACATTTCATATGAAGAATGAAAGTTGAAACGACGCCGTCCCGATTGTCGAAATAGCCCTTGAACGTCTGGTGCTCAGATTCTAGGAGGAATTGGACAGCTCCTAATTTTCTTCTATGATTGCATGATATCCACTAGTCCAAACACCAAATTCTCTTTGTGACTTTGAATAAAACTTTCCTCCAAATTGGATAGAAAAGAAACACCTATAAAACAAATAAAAAAGTTAGAAATAAAGGAGCCCCTGGCTCGGGCTCAAGTGACAGAATTTGGGGCACATCATACTCTCGGGGTTGAAAAGGATTTGTCCTCAAATCGAGGGAGTATAATTGATTGTCTCCCACAAATCTTCCTCTTGGATCAAATGGAAAATTTTTGTTTCCACCTTGAAGAACTTCCTTCATATAGTAACTTGCATACCATCTTCCCAAAGATGGGAGAAGAATGATGAGTTTAGACAAGACAATATCTGGATCTTGTAGTGGTAGAAACGTTGAATCAAGATAATCTTCAATCTTAGAACTTCTTTCCTCAACTACAATATTAAAACCCTCCTTCCAGAACTCAAAATCAGCACCAAAGTCCCAAACTTTATCCATATGCATATAAGCATCGATGTCAAATCTCCTTCTATTTGTGAGTAAAAATTTTACTTTGTCTATGCCGCAACATAAATCATAACAAGTCAAATCGCCATGAATTTTCTCTTCTCGATATTCAATAATGAGTGGTCTTTCTACGGTCAAGAGAAAAAATTCATCTTGAATAAGAGCTAACTCCATAAAATCATTTTCTCCTTCATTGGTTGCTGCAACGAACTCATCTCCATTCTCTATATGTTCATCCTCGAGAATTTCAACTTGTAAACACTCTTTCTCAACTACCCGGAAGCAATTTTCTTCATCCACTTGAGTCTCCATCACGAAAAGTGGTCCTTTGGGAGCATAAATAGTCTCTTCTTCATTCTCTTCATTACGTGAAATAGATCCCTCTTCCTCATCTTCGCTACCAACTTCATTAGTTTCTCCTCTTAGAATAATCACCTTTGAATTCGGGCATTGTGAGGCAATGTGGCCAAATCCCAAGCATTTGAGACATTTCACACCTCTCGATTTCGGTTTGCTATTGTTATTAAATGACTTCTTTTCATCACTATACTTCAAGGTATTAGGCTTGTTGTTCCCTTTTAGAATCAGTTTTGAAGGATGAATAGCTTTTGAGTAAGGTCGAGACAAGCCCTCTTTAACCTTTCTTTTTCTTTGTAGTTCAATTTTCAAGGCTAGTTGAATAACATCATCAAGAGTCACATAGGATTGCAATTCTACAATGTCACCGATCTCTTTGTGTAACTCTCTAATAAATCGACCTACAGTTTGCTCCATTGGTTCTACCACATTATAACGGATCTTAAGTATCTCGAACTCGTTCAAATATTCATCCACCGTTAGTGAGCCTTGTTTCAATTTTTGAAGTCGAAGGAATAGTTCTTGCTTGAAGTGCGGAGGGACAAATCGTCTTCTCATGAGTTCTTTCAAAGCTTCCCAACTTCGGACTTCAACTTCCCCAATTTTTCTTCTTTGCGATTTAAGGTTTTCCCACCAAATACTAGCATATCCGGAGAACTCCAATGTAACCATTTGTAACTTCGTCTTTTCATAATAATCATAACAATCGAAAATCCGGTCCACCTTTTCAACCCATTCTAGAAAATCTCCCCCATTACTAGAGCCTTTAAAATTAGGGATAGAGACCTTAACATGCCTCATCTCATGCTTGTCATTAGATCTCCTTCTAGGACTCGGTGAATCTGACTCCTCGGGTTCCTCCCAATTCTCGTCAAACTAGCATTCCGACCTCTAGAATCATTTGAAGTACTAATCCTTCTTCTAGGTCTTGGAGTTCTAGGACCCCATATATATAATCATTATCTGAAGTTCCGATTTGTTACTGTAGTTTGAGGATCATTTCAAACATCTCCTTCATAGAAGGCTCGGTTGGCTCATGATTTTCCTCAGGTGGTGGTGCACCTGAATTATTTCTCATCTCTCTAGGGTTGTGGTATTGAGCCTCAGTTATAGTACTCATAATAAACTCCTTAAATCCTAATAATAGCAGCAAGAGCGCAACACGGCTATGATACCAAATGATAGATCCAAGAATCACCTAGAACACACTTTATCAAATCTGTCTAGAAAACTGTGAAACCCGGACAAGTAATACTAAAACTGAAATAACTCGTAATTCCCACGCGAACTTGAGCTGGAATTTAGAGGATATCAATTTAACATTTGTAAATAAATTGTGTCAAAAATCTATTACAAAAACCACTCTGGATTAGTAGATAATAGCCAAATCAACAGGACCTTGAAATTAGGGTTTAGAGCAGTTCAGATTTATTGTCTATCTTCCAATTCGAATATCTTGAATTTCATATAGCCAATAGATCCCAAATTTGGAGGGCAAATAATTACCTCAGAATAGTACAACTTTCCTGAAGAAACCAAATTGAAACGAATACAGCTAAAGTCTCAAAACAGGACCTCAAATTAGAATTCCAACACCCAGAAAATTAAACAGATTCAGTGGCAATAAAACATTCCATCAATAACTCATTCTAACTTGCATTCCATGAACGAGCAACCAAGGGCAGATTATCAGCATCCAAAGAAGAGAATCTCAAAGTAACAAATAACCAAAAATAGCATGTAGAACCTTCAACAATCGAGAAGAAAGCCAAGGAGTTCGTGGACCTCCTAGTGAGAGGGACGACTTGCGGTTTGGGTAAAAACAAACACTCTCCAAGGTTGGAAACCTACCTTTACCTCCACACCACAATCATCACCACAAAGATAAGGGATTGGATGAGATAATAACCCTAAAATTGTAAGGATAGGAGGCTTCAAGAACTCCTTGCAAGGGGGATGGAAGAATCGGCTCAATGGGGTTGTGGTAATGAGCCCCACTTCTAGTACTCATAATAACCTCTTAAATCACAATAATAGCAGAAAGAGTGTAACACGGTTCTGATACCAAATGATAGCCGAATATAACGTTCAAGACCTCGTTGGAAAGCTCCGTCTATTGGTTACAATTCGTATGAAGGACAAAAGTTGAAACGACGCCATGCCAATTGTAAAAATAGCCCTTGAAAGTCTGCTGCTCAGATTCTAGGCGGAATTGGATAGCTCCTAATTTTCTTCTATGATTGCATGATATTCACTAGTCCAAACACCAAATACTCTTTGTGACTTTGAATAAAACTTTCCTCCAAATTGGATAGAAAAGAAACACCAACAAAACAAATAAAAAAGTTAGAAATAAAGGAGCCCTTGGCTCGGGCTCAAGTGACAGAATTTGGGGCACATCATTTCTTACTCTTGTTGGTCTACTTACCCTTAATGCAGTCCACACAATTGTAAAAATCTATAAAATTCAAAACACTTGGTACTTTATCATGTATTAATCTTTTAATTCTCTCTATGGAGATATGTTCAAATCTTTTGTGCCATAAGTTAGAGGAATTATCATTTGTAACACATTTTTTATTACCAATATAAACAAGCAAGGAATTATGAGTACTATTACTTTGTAAATTAAGAGAGAAAAGACCATCAGACAATATACCATTCCTAACAAGATTAGATTTGTAACATAAACTAAACTTACATCTAAAAAGTTAAAAGAATATCCCAAAGGTACAAGTCTTGATACAGAAAATAAATTCTTGAAAGAACTAGGAATGTAAAATGTCTTTTCTAACTTTAATACAAAACCACTACTCAAAATCAAACTACATGTGCCAATGACCTTTACATGTGAGCACATATTGCTACCTGTATAGATGCATTACTCACTTCCCACTGTCTTACTTAGATTTCTCATATCCTAGAAAGTATTTGAAATATGGATTGTAGAACTTGAATCAATGTACCATGGGTTGTCCCACGAGGTGGACCCAATGTTGCCTGCTCACCCTAGGGTTTAAGTTAGACTATCCTGCGAGATGGACCCAATGGTGTCTACTCATTCTTAGAGGGCCCCAACAATCCAAGGTTTAGTGAGAACAAAAAGAACAATGGAAAAGACTACCAACTATTATGTTTTCTTAATTGCATCATGGTTATGTTAAGTTGCATTACTTATTGCTTATTGAGTATTAGGATCATAGATAAATCTTATGATATAGGTGAGGAGTGTAATGAGGATTTAATTGCAGAATGATTTGATTGGCTCTGATATTGGCGAGGTACTTTGATGGGTCGATGCTTGTTTTAATGTGATTGACCTGACTGGAGGATGGTGGAACGTGAGGGGAGTTCTGGGTGCTGGGACTAATGTAATGTTATGGGTTTTTAATTAACTATTTGAACTAGTTTATTTTGGTAAAGAAAATAATGTAAGTGGACTCAACTAATGGATTGTAAAATATCCAACTTTTGGTAACTAAATGAAAGACAATTTTGGTGCTCTAAAAATATTTAAATTCTTCCGCTGTTTACATGATATTTTCTAAAGATATATTTTAGCATGAAAAAGAAAATGTGTTACACTACGGGTGTTACATATTATATAGGCGCTTCAATGAGAACCTGATATTTAAGTGTTGCGAACATCCTGACTTGGTCCAAGGGTGTGTTGAAAACCTGAAATATAGCCTTCCCAAATTTCTGACAAATCTTTTTTGTGTCAAGCCGAATGACATCTAATTAAATTCTAATGTTGCTAGAGGTCTACTCATCTAAAGGTTTTGTAAATATATCAACTAATTGGTTTTAGAATTAACAAACTCAAGAGATATGTTTCCTTTTTGAACGTGATCTCGAATAAAATAATATTGAATCTCTATGTGTTTGGTACATGAATGTTGAATAAGATTTTTGAAAATATTAATAGCACTAGTGTTATCACACCTAATTGAAATTCTCTCATAAATTTGACCATAATCTTTCAATGTTTGCTTCATCAAAAGCACATGAGCACAACTACCAGCAACTATATATTCACTTTCCGCTATTGAAAGAGCCACAATTTTTTTTTACATAACCAAGACACTAAGGATTCTCCGATTCTCCAAGTAATTGACATGTTATACTTGTTCTCTTTCGATTAACTAGACTACTAGGATAATCAAAGTCAGTGAATCCTATCAATTGAAAAAAAATTTCATTAAGATAGCATAATCCTAAATCAAAAGTTCCACTAAGATATTTGAATATTCTTTTTACTGCTTTCAAATGGGAATCCTTTGGACATGCTCTAAATCTAGCACATAAGCAAATACTAAAGAGGATATTCTTCCTACTAGCTATTAAGTAGAGTAAAGATCCAATCATATCTTTATATTCTTTATATCTATACACTTTCCACTTTCAGCTTTGTCCGATTTGGTGGAAGTACTCATGGGAGTCCAAGAGTATTTAGAGCTATCCATTCCAAATATCTTAAGTAGATCTTTAAACATATTTTTCTTGGTTTAGAAAAATTCCCACTTTTGATTTTTTTAATTTGTAAACCAAGAAAGTATCTTAGCTCACCTATCATCCTCATTTCCAATTCACTTTATATTAGTTTCACATTCTTTGCAAAGTGATTCATTAGTTGCACCAAATATAATATAATCGACATAAATTTGCAGAATAAACATGTCCTTACCCTTGAGCTTGGTGAAAAAAGTGGAATCAATCTTTCCCATCTTAAAATCTCTTTCTAAAAGGAATTTACTCAATCTTTCATACAAAGCTCTTGATACTTTAAACTATAAAGAGCTTTATTGAGCTTGTAAATATGATCTAACTTATCATGATCATCAAAGCTTAAGATTTGTTCTACATATACTTCTTCCATGATGTACCCATTAAAGAAAACACAATTAATGTCCATTTGATAGAAAGAGAAATTTTTAAAATAAGCAAAAGCTAGAAGTATACAAATAGATTCTAACCTAGCTATCGGTGTAAAGGTTTCCTCAAAGTCAATATCTTCTTCTTGATTTTACATCTTTGCAATTAACCGAGATTTGTTTCTTACAACGATTTCATTTTTATTCAACTTGTTTTTGAACACCCACTCAGTTCCAATAATATAGTATTCTTTTGGTCTATGAACTAGTTCCTTCACTTTGTTCCTCTCAAATTGGTTAAGCTCTTCTTGGATGACTATTAACTAATTTCCATCAATTTTGAGCTCATCAAAATTCTTGGGTTCAATTTGTGAAATTAAGACTATGTTTGCACAATAGTTTCTAAGAGAAGACCTAGTCTTAACATCCAAAGATGGATCACCTAGAATATTGTCCATGAGATTACTTTTAGCACATAGCTAATCTTTGGGTAAATGCACATTGTCATTAATGATTGGAGTTGCTTTTGATTCCTTAGAAGCATGGGGTGTGCTCTCTTGATTAGAACTATCCTTATCTCTCAAATTGTTCCATTTCCCTTTCAAGATTTTTGTTCAACTCCACATTGTTTGATGGTTGGATGGTTTCTTTGAATGTGACATGCATAGATTCTTCCACAATTAGAGTCCTTTTATTGAAAAATCTATAAGCTTTTCTAGTTGAGGAATAACCTAGAAATATCCCTATTTTATCTTGGAGTCAAATTTGCCTAAGTTATCCTTTGTGTTTAAGATGAAACACTTGCATCCAAAAGATCTAAAGTAGCTAATAATTGGACTTCAACCATTCGAAAGCTCATAAGGGGTTTTCTTAAGAATGGGTTGAATGGAGAATTAGTGTAGGACATAACAAGCCATAGCAACGACTTCCACCAAAAATGTTTGGAAAGACTATTCAAATTTAGCATTATTCTAGCCAACTATAGGAGAGATCTATTCTTCCTCTGAACAACTCTATTTTTTTGAGGTGCTTTTGGTAAAGAAAAATTATATTCTATGCCATTCTCATGACAAAGAAGCTCACAACTTTCATTATCAAATTCTCCACTATGATCACTATGGACAATAACAATTGAAAGATCCTTCTCATTTTGCACAATCTTCCTAAAGCTAGAGAAGGCTTCAATGATTTCATTCTTTGTCCTTAATAAGAAAACCCATGTGAATCTAGAGAAGTCATCTACGATAAAATAGTATAATACTTTCCTTCTAAGTTGGCAGTTATTGTAGGACCAAAGAGATCCATCTGAAGAAGTTAGAAGGGTTTAGAGGAGGACACAAGATTTTTGATAGCAAACGAACTCTTTTTATGTTTTCTCATTTTACAAGCTTCACAAACCTTTTTTTCTCAAATGAGATTTTTGGAAGTTTCGTAACTAGATTTTTTCTATTTGTCTTAGCTAAAGTATCCATTCCAACTTGTCATACTGTCCTATGCCTGAACCTTCAATCAAAAGAAGAATTTGCAGTAAAACGTTTTTCATCAAAGAGAGAGGCATTATTCAAATCAATGTTGTAGATCTTTATATTTCTATATACCAAAGATAAAATGTTTCCATTTGAACTATCCTCTATCATGCAAATTTTTTATTTCAAAATCACTTTAATTTTTATCACATAATTGATGAATACTTAGTAGGTTATGCTTTAAACCATTAACTAATAATATATTTTCAATGATAGAGTTTGAAGAATTACCTATATTTCCAATACCAATAATTTTGACATTTTCATTACATCCAAATGTGATATTTCATTTCTTTTTTTGTGAAGGAGGTAAACTTTGAGGAGTCTCCCATTACATGCCTTGAGTGTTCGCTATCAAGGTTGTAGTACCCCGACTTTTTAAATCAGAATTTATTAAGAATAATTGAAAAGTAATTGGAGATATTTGGATTTGGATAATTATCAAGGTATTACAAAGAGCATATTTGTGAGATTTTAATTTAAAGAATTTATTAAGATTAGGTTGAAATTATTGTAATTAGAATAAATATTAATTTAATGAATTAAATTATAACGTTTGGGATTACTTATAATCGTTTTAAATTAATGATTTATTGAATAAAATAACTAGGGTTAAACTATTGGGGATTAAATGAATTTTAAGTGAAAAATTAAAATAATGAAAAACTAAAATAAAATGGCAAAAATAAAGGAAGTTGAGGGAGATTGGCTGAACCAGTTCATTTTGAACCGGTCTAGTGTGAACAAAAGAGAATGGCCTGTGACCAGACCCGAGGAGGAAGAGGGCAGCGAGAGAAAAAGAGACCCGAGGGGAGAAGAGGAGAACGAAGCCGACAGGGGGAGTGATCAATCGCGAACTGGCTCGCGTTGAGGGTGCGATGGACGGGAGGCGCGGTGCGGCGAGCGAGCAGCGGCGGGTTGCGAGGGTAACTAGGGCTCGGAGTCAGAACATTTGCGGGTTCTTGGCTTGCAGGTCTGAGTGGTGAGGGGCCTAGAAGCGGGATAGAGGCTCGGTGATGGCTGGATGGCGACGATGAAGAGCAACGAACGACGATGGTGATGGGCGAACAGAGCTGCGGTCTCCAGCTTCGAGTTGAGCTCCAAACCGGGTATGACCAGCTAGCTTGGCCGGTTTGAGCAAGATGTTGTCTGATATGTAAACAACCTTTCCATCATGGAATCGACGTGGGGAACACATCGTACGAGCTGGGCAGTTGTAGTCGGCAAGTAGAGAATTTGTTTGTCGGACCACCTTTTTGAGAAATTGATAAAGGGGAGGGGTGCTCTGGCAGTGTGAGTTCGCAGGTGTCCTAAAAGGTGGAGAAGAAGTTGTTGAGCCTCTGGAGAGCTTCTGGTGAGTTTCTTCCTCCTGGTTTTTGGTTTCTGTTTTGGATGTAGTTTGACAGTGTTGTTGGGTTGCTGCTTATTGGTTTTATTGTGGTTTTGATAAACTGCTGCAACTTGGTTTGAGAGGAAGCTCCTTGGAGTTGGACTGTCGGCCAAGAACTGTGAAAGGTGAAGGGAACAGGAATGGCATAGGGGGAAAGATAGCTCCTGGTGGCAATGTTAAGCAGTGAGTGTTGGGGGGAAACTTCTCTCCTTGGTGCTGCAAAATAGAGAGTTTTGAAAGGGTAAGAACGTAGAGTGTTTATAGTTTAAGGTTCTGAACTATGGCAATAAAGAGAATGAAATGCATTTTTATTGTAAATATGCTGTGTTGGGCAGACTATTATAATAATGTGAATTATTTTGCGAAGCACGTGGTTAATCTGCATGTTAGTAGGATTTATTTGCTGTCCTATTATTTGGATAAAAGAGTAAGTAGTTGAGATGTTCCGCTAGTTAGATTCAAATCATTAGTTGGATGAATGAAGATCTAAGTTAAGTATTTTGGATATTGTTTGAATGAATTATGAAGCATGCGTGATGTAGTTTTGGGACTCGGTTTAGATATTGTTATTCGGAATTATTTATTGGGCTATGTGATATTCCGTTAGGAGTCAGAGAAGTACTTAGGATTCGTACAAGTTACGATTCATTGATGAGTTATAATGTTTTAATTTGTGAAGGTATCAAAAGGAGGAGAAGGATAACAGTTAGGTGCTAAACATGAAATAGCTTCGAGGTAAGGAACTTGGATGTGTCTTGGCCATTTGGAGGCCCTTCCCCACAAGTAGTGTCCGTGAGTTTTACTTTTAGTACACTGTGGGTTCCCTTATGTTATGCCGTGATTGATAGTTAGATAAATTGATAATGGAAGTATCTGTGTTAGTAGATATCACTGTCGTTAATTCCTTGATTGATTCTTGGCTGTTGTTATTTTCCTTGTTAAAAGTATAGATCTCCTTGCCGTCTAGTGTTTCCTTTTTCACTTGCGTGGATTTCCTTTGTTGATAGTGTAGATTTCCTGTATTAATAACTGTTTTCCTTATTGCACTTGTTAGTTTTGGGGATGAATGGTTAATGTCTAAATGTGATGAGAATAGCAAAGAGAATAAGGGATGCGTGAACGATAAGAAGCATGAATGTGTTAAGAGTTCTCTTAAACGTTCTATCATGTGTTAGCTACTTGCTATCTAGATTACATCTCTTATGATAATTCAATCGTCATTTCTTTCATTTAATATATATATCGATCAGTTATTTCCTTTTGATATCCATGTTAAATTAACTAGCTTCTTAACCAATTGAGCATGATAATTAACTAGCTCTAATTAATAACCAATCAGTTGAGCATGTTAGATGAGTAAACTAGCGTTTATTAATTGTACTCAAGTATGTTAATGATAGTCGATGACTTAATTATATTTTACTGGAGCATGTAAATTGACTAGAATAACCAATTATAAACTTGAGCATGTAATTAATTAGAACGATATTAGCATGTAAATTACTTAACCTGTATTTTATATTCCTACAAGCATGTAAATCGGCTAAGCATGTAAATCGTAATCTTCCTTCAAGCTTGCTAATTATTATTTAACCAAATCAATTAGTTAGATATGCAAATTAACTAGCTTGTTTAAATATTAATTAGTAATGTATAAGCATGTTAATTAGCTTAACTAAATTAGTTAATTTGAGCATGATAACGAATTAATCGAGCATGTAATTAATTATGTTAATATTTGCATGACAACTAATTAAGATAGGCCATGTAATAAGCTTGTGATTAATATGTTCAATTAGTATGCTTAACCAACAAACTAGAACAAGAGCAAATTTAAATCACTTAGAATAATAAATATTGGAAGCATGTAAATGGACAAGGACAATTTACATGTTAATCGTAGTATGTTTTCGATTCTTTCTGAATGATATTGTTCTATTAATTCGAGCATGTTTTCCTTCTTTCAATCCATCGTACTTGCTCTCTATGGTGTGCAGTTATTTCCTCCTATTATATGTTTTGCTTTCCTTATATGCGCAAGTTCAATTTTAGTACTTTTACATCAATGCACATTTTAATTTCTGTTAATGCTCGTTATAATGTATTACGTATCATGTTAATAGAAATCAAGTAGGGGGTACCCCCTCAGGGTGGTACCCACATGTATGAGTGAGGAAAAACTCTAAGAACAAGAATGTTTCAGGATAGACGGGACACACCCATCACTGAAAAAAACACTCTTGCGAGATACGCCGGAAGGTCAGAAACCTTGAACGCGGATATGCCTGAAGGGAAGGAACCTTGAAGGTGGGATACGCTAGAAAGGGGACGACCTGGAAGTTAGGGTAGATGGATAGTCTGGATCTAGCCTAGCAGCTAGGATACACCCTCATGTAGTCGGGAAAGGGACTAGCATGTGCACATGAGGTTAGAAGCTAATCAACTAGGTCATCTCAATGGAAAACCTTCAATCTCTAGCTCGAAGTACGAGTAAAGAACCAAGAACCAATGAACGTAAGAAAAAAGTTGGTTTGTGTGTCCCCCATTCCAAGAAGAATTAAAGAGAGAAATGCATAATTGTTTTTCCCCATTTCCTTACTAAGCCTTTAGGGTTACACTTAGTTGTGGTGTAGGTACAACGACGAACAGATAATAAGTAGATGTTAAACATATAATGATGCAGTAATGAATGATTTCACACGCACGAGACTCGGGGCTGGCCAGGCAAAGAAAAGAATGAGTAAACGATTGTAATCACATTTAACTATTATATTGTACTCTATTGTTTAGATTTTTTTTTAAATGATTTAAATATGCTTCTGCCATGTTTTACAATGATTTATTTTATAACGCTTCCGCACATTTTATCAATTGGTTTTCATAAGGAGTTTAAAGAAAGAGTCAGTAGCGATCCAGTTAGATGCACTCTGATACGCTTTGTTTTAAAAAAAAAAGAGAAATTTTAAATTTTACACATTTTCAAGGATTTACGAAAAATCTGGGTCGTTGCAGTTAGTATCAGAGCAGTGGTCTTAAAAATGATTTTGTGAACTGCTCTAGTTATTTTTAAAACTAAGTCCATATATTGCTTGCTTGGTTTACTGCGTTTTAAAAGAGCTCTGGTACAAAACAATTTTTGTAAAAGTCGGACTAAAAGTAGCCTTCCTGCTAGCACGACCCTCGATGTGGAAAATCCTTCATCACTATAAGTATGCTTCCTAATGCTTTCCTAATACTTTAATAATGTGTGATTTCCTTATTGTAGTTTGATCAATGAATTGTTAGGAACTAAGTTTAGGGACTAGCGGACTAAATAGCCTTGGCAGTAAGTATTTTGTTTGTATCTTGGGTTAGTAAATTAACAAGTGTACTCGATATCGTTGGATGTGATATTTTGGATTTGAGATTTTGAATTTGGATTTTTGGATTTTGGATTGAGATAAGTGAATATTCTGGAACTGTTTGGGATTTTCAATGGAATTTTAGCTTTGGGGGAGTGTAAAAACAGAGCAGACTCTGCCCAAATTTTTGGAAAATAAGTAAGAAGAGAATCCCAAGCAAAGTTGAATCAACTAGATAACTAACAAAATCGCCTAGGTAACGACGAGATAGACCAACTGGATAGATGAACGAGGCTACAACAAACTAGATAAATGATAGATTAGTTAAAAAATAAAAATAAAAAAAATTAAATAAAATAATTAATTTAAGCACTAAAGCCAAACTAAAGGAATAAGATCCAATTAGCCAAGTAGTTGCCCACTTGGAATTAACTTGAAGAAAGAATTAAGGGAATACAGCTTGGACTATTATGAAGTGTAGTTGAAAGAGGAATCTGTTGGATTCTGAGTGGAGCTGATTTCCTACGTAGACTATATTTGAGAAGTTTTGAGGAAGTCTAGTCTATTTGTACAACTAAGTTGGATTTGACGCCATTTTTTGACATTAGGTACTCCATGTTCGTCAGTAGGACTTGGATCAAGTGTTTACCTAGAGTATTGGATTAAGTGTAGACTTGGAGGAGTCAAATATATCGTACTTGGATTATGTTCTCTATCTCAGTGCGAAACCAATCAAGGTGACCAAGAACGTGATTGCACAACTGTACGGCAAGAGCGGATTCAATCGGTTGAGCTTCTCCTGAAATGAGTACAAAAACAAAGACGGGGGTAGAAACTGGAATAGCAACGGAGAAACGGAGACGGAAACGGAGACAAAAACAGAGACGAAAACAGAAACGGAAACGTAGACAGGAACAAAAACGGTAACGGAGATGAAAACGGAAATAGAAACGAAGTTTCCAAAGTGATTTCTTGAAATGGATACAAAAAGGGAAATGGGAATGGAAATGGAAACGGGAATAGGAATGGAAACGGGAACGGGAAAGGAGACAGAGACAGGAAAACAAACAAGAACGGGAATAGAGACAGAACAGGGAATAGGAGTTGAACCCGGACTGAAAATGAGTATAGATACAAAAAGAGAAGCAAGACGAAATGCATCTGACTCAGCCATGGAGCGGTGTAGCTCATAACTCGAGAAAGCCTAGATGGACAGATTTGACAGTGGAGAATACGTTCAAGTATACCAAAGTCGTGAGTGAAGTATAAGTACGAGGTCTCAAGTCATGAGGTGTAATGGATGTGAAAGGGAAACAGTGAGGGAGATGTGTGTCCAATGTTTGGTGGTGAGACTTTGGCGGTAGAAAAATCGAAGAGACTCTCTCTTGGTGTTGGGTCACTTGGGAATAGATGGAAAAATTTGATGTGGAACATCAAATTTAAGAGAAAATCATTGGAAATTTTGATGTGGAACATCAAATTTGAGAGAAAAACGCTTCGAATTCAAGAGTTGAACGGCAACAGTGGGATATTTATCAGATTGAAGTGACGTTTGGATATAAGAGAGTTGCCATTTTGCTCTTGATGTTGAAGGTTAACTATGATTAAGACATTTCTTTCCTTGGAATTGATGTAATCAGAGTTGCGCAACGAAAGAGTGGTGAGTAAGTACGAGGGCTGGATTGAATTTTTTGGTATAAAGAGACGCGTTTGGATGTAGTCAGGATGATCCAGCAGCAGTAGTGGGACAAGCTGTCAAAAAGAGGAGATAGCCAGAGAAGAAGTTAACGCGTAGTTTAGCGTTTGTTAAGTTATGGAGGTACTACGCTAGGCAAATTTCGAGGACGAAATTTATATAAGGAGGGAGGAATAAAATACCCTAACTTTTTAAATAAGAATTTGTTAAGAATAATTGAAAAGTAATTGAGGATATTTGGATTTATTGGATAATTATCGGAATATTACCAAGAGTGTATTCATGAGATTTTAATTTAAAGAATTTATTAAAATTAGGTGGAAATTATTGTAATTACAATAAATATTAATTTAATAAATTAAATTATAACGTTTGGGATGACTTATAATCATTTTAAATTAATGATTTATTGAATAAAATAACTAGGGTTAAACTATTGGGGATTAAATGAATATTAGGTGAAAAATTAAAATAATGAAAAACTAAAATAAAATTGCAAAAATAAGGGAAGTTGAGGGAGATTGGCTAAATCGGTTCATTTCAAACTGGTCCAGTGTGAATAAAAGAGAATGGCTACCAGGCCATTCTGTGACCAGACCCAAGGAGGAAGAGGGCAGCGAGGGAAAGAGACACCATAGGGGAGAAGAGGAGAACGAAGCCAAGAGGGGGAGCAATCGATCGCGAACTGGCTCATGGTGAGGGTGCGATGGACGGGATGCGCGGTACAGCGAGCTAGCAGCGGCGGGTTGCGAGGGTAACTAGGGCTCGGAGTCGGGACTTTTGCGGGTTCCTGGTTCGCGGGTCTGAGCGGCGAGGTCCTTGGAAGAGGAATGGAGGCTCAGTGAAGGCTGGATGGCGACGACGAAGAGCAACGAACGTCGATGATGATGGGCAAACGGAGCTGGGGTCTCCAGATTTGAGTTGAGCTCCGAATTGGGTATGACCGGCCTAGCTTGGTCTGTTCAAGTAAGATGTTGTCTGCAATGCAGACAATCTTTCTAGCATGGAATCGACGTGGGGAACACATCGTACGAGCTGGGCAGTGGTTGTCGGCAAGCAGAGAATTTGTTTGCTGGACCACCTTTCTGAGAAATCGATAAAAGGGAGGGGTGCTCTAGCAGTGTGAGTTCGCAAGTGTTAGAAAGGTGGAGAAGAGGTTGTTGAGCCTCTTTAGAGCTTGTGGTGAGTTTTTTCCTCCTGGTTTTTGGTTTCTGCTTTGGATGTAGTTTGATAGTGTTGTTTGGTTGCTGCTTATTGGTTTTATTGTGGTGTTGATGAATTGCAGCAACTTGGTTTGAGAGGAAGCTCCTTGGAGTTGGACTGCCAGCCAAGAACTGTGAATGGTGAAGGGAACAAGAATGGCATAGGGGGAAAGATAGCTCCCTGGTGGTAATGTTAGGCAGTGAGTGTTGGGGGGAAACTTCTTTCCTAGGTTCTGCAAAATAGAGAGTTTTGAAAGGGTAAGAACGTACAGTGTTTACAGTTTAAGGTTCTGAACTATGGCAATAAAGAGAATAAAATGTATTTTTATTGTAAATATATTGTGTTGGGCGGACTATTATAATAATGTGAATTGTTTTACGAAGCATGTGGTTAATCTGCATGTTAGGAGGATTTATTTGCTGTCCTATTATTTGGATAAAAGAGTAAGTAGTTGAGATGTTCCGCCAGTTAGATTCAAATCATTAGTTGGATGAATGAAGATCTAAGTTAAGTATTTTGGATATTGTTTGAATGAATTATGAAGCAAGCGTGATGTAGTTTTGGGACTCGGTTTAGATATTGTTATTGGGAATTATTTATTGGGCTATGTGATATTCCGTTAGGAGTCGGAGAAGTACTTAGGATTCATACAAGTTACGATTCATTGATGAGTTATAATGTTTTAATTTGTAAAGGAATCAAAAGGAGAAGAAAGATAACGGTTAGGTGCTAAACGTGAAATAGCTTCGAGGTAAGGACCTTGGGTGTGTCTTGGCCATTTGGAGGCCCTACACCACAAGTAGTGTGCGTGAGTTTAACTTTTAGTACACTGTGGATTCCCTGATATTATGCCGTGATTGATAGTTAAAGAGAGAAATGCATAATTGTTTTCCCTCATTTCCTTACTATGTCTTAAGGCTTACAATTACTTGTGGTGTAGGTATAACGACGAACAGATAATAAGTAGATGATAAACACATAATGATGCTGGAATGAATGATTTCACACGCACGAGACTTGGGGCTTGCCAGGCAAAGGAAAGAATGAGTAAACGATTGTAATCACATTTAATTATTGTATTGTACTCCATTGTTTAGATTTCCTTTTCAATGATTTAAATATGCTTCCACCATGTTTTACAATGATTTATTTTATAACGCTTCTGCACATTTTATCAATTGGTTTTTATAACGAGTTTAAAGAAAGAGTCAGTAGCAATTTGGTTAGACTCACTCTGATACGTTTTGTTTTAAAAAAAGAGAAATTTCAAATTTTACGCATTTTCAAGGATTTACAAAAAATCTGGGTCGTTACAAAGGTATCACTCTTCTTTCATAGGAGAATCTCCAACCTACAAGTAAAATTATGTGCCTATCTTAGGTACCCATATCCTATTAGGTCCTTGAGTGTTAGTCTTGGTTTCTTTGGAACCCATGTTGTTTTAGAAGATAATTCCTTAGACTTATTTTGTTGCATGCATGACAAATAGATGTATCAATCAAGAAATGCTTATAAATTTTTTTCTTCTAAAATAGTTTATATCCTATCTTAGCTTTATCAAAGATAACTCTTTGTTATTCTAATAGCATGTTCAAATTCTTGCAACCATTTGTGAATTTAAACATGATGGCATTCAAATCATTATCCTTCTTTTTTAAATCAACAATTTCTTTCTCAAAAGATAAAATAATGCTAGCATGCTTTTTCACCAATTCAATTTTTTTTTCTTTTTTAAAAATTTATATTTAGACTTAGGTAAACTAAATTGTTCAAGTAATTCATTAAAAGCATCCACCAATTCATCTTCATCAAGTTTATAATCTAAATTACTAAAAGAGTGATGTACCTCATTCTCCTTAGCCATGAAGGACATGTTAGCCTCCTCTTCATCTTCAAATGATGAATTTTCTTTGATATCATCCAACTTGGCCTTCATTGCTTTTTTCTTGAAGGATTTCAATGCCTTCTTGGCTTGTGGCCAACTAGTTTTGTAGTTTTCTTGCTTTCTACACTCAAAGCAAGTGACCTCCTTCTTTTTTTGAGGTCGATCCTCCTTAGAAAATCTTTTTCTGTGCCACTTTCTTTGTTGGAGGAACTTGTTGAATTTCAGTCATGAATGCTATTTCCTCTTTATTTGTTTCCTTCTCGAATCCAACTTGATTGCTCGATGAGGCTTTGAGAGCAATGTTCTTCTTCTTGGAAACTTCTTTCTCCTTTTGCTCATCTTTTTTGTTTGTCTTCATCTTGATCTCGTGTGCCATGAGAGATGCAATGAGATCTTGCATCTTGCACCCTTTGAGATCTCGTGCTTCTTGAATAGTAGTCATTTTTTGTTGTCACGATCTTCATAGCGACCATATTTTTACTACTTTTAAAAATGTGTAAAAATAAAAAAAATATTTTTATGAAAACAACGGAAGACTTTAAAACATCTTTTACAAGTTAAAACACTTTACAAAACCTTTTTCCTTTTTCTCTATACCTTTAGCCTAGCCAGCCACTAAATCTACATGTGCAAATCCTTCATCAACTTTTCCTTAACCTATTCATCATCTTGATCTCGTATGCATACCTACATCACAAGACTTAACTAGTAAGTCTGAGGCTCAATAAGTGATATAAAACAAAACATGAATGCAAATGACATGCAACTTTTAAAACCATATGCACTTTTTGTTTTCCTTTATTGTTATTCCTGTTTTTATTTCTGTTTTCGTTTTTGTTCCTATTTCTATTTTTTATTCTGTTTCTATTTTTGTTTCTGTTTTCGTTTCCGTTTCTATTCCCGTTCACATTTCTATTTCCATTTTCGTTTTTGTTTTCGTATCTGTTTCTGTATCCGTTTTCATTTTCCATTTTTCCATTATCGTTTTCTTGATATTAACTTTACTTTATCTTGATAGGTGTTGGAGATGTCTAAACTTGATGAGAAAGAGTAGCCACATCAACCTCAGATGTAATATCCTGAATTTTCGTTGATCTGAAAGCATAGGTAAAGTGATATTTCTGGGGTTGTTTGAGCTAAATGGATGATTAAGGTATTAGTCAAGTGAAATAGATTTGGATAAAGTGAACCTCGATACACGAATTATTTAACTTATGAGAAAGATTGTTGATTAATTGGAGAATTGTTTGATGATATTTGAGTTAGATTGAATGATATCAATTAGATTGATAGTTAGTGCAGATTACTAAGAGAAAATGTACTTGGGTATAATAAGGTGAAGGTATAAGATTTATAACATTTTAGTGCATACTGAGTTTAATGAGGGATAATGTGAAGAAGGAATGATGAAACATATGGTATATGTTGAGGTTTGGATATTTGGAAAAGTGAATTATGCTTTATTAAGGGTAATATATATATAAGGGCTATATATATATATGTGTGTGTGTCATGAAGTAATCTGGCGAATTAAATAGCAAGGAAGCAGTTGGAGCTCGCAGTCGTTCGGGGCGGTCAATTGATGAGGTGTCGATCGACTGGCGTAAAAATGGACAATTTTCTGAATTTTAATGTAGAATTTTTGCGGTCGTTTGGCTGCATGGTGGTCGATCGACTAACTGATGAATCAATCGACCGCCATTTATGAAGCCCATCTGATGATGATAACCAATGTCTAGAGATGAAGTGATTCATTGTCTGAACGTCTGGAAGTCGACGGGTTGTTGGACATTGATGGGTTGTGTCCCATGGCCTTCTGTCTTTAGTGAGTTAATGATGGGGTGTTGGAAAGTGTCTATATAAATAGAGATAAGAGGGACGAGTGTTTGGCATAGATGAAATGCATAGGAAACCTTTGCCAAATTCTTGAGTGATGTCTTGCTTAAGGACTTGTGAGCGTTTGTATTTGTGAGACTGTGAAGGTGAAGGTCTTTGAGGAAAAGACGAATGTGAGGAGTTCTGACACGAGACGACCTGCAAAAGGAAGTACGTGTTAGCAACCCACGAAGAATGACAGGGACGGAGATGTAGACCTTTGATCGAATCCGGGAACTATCTAACGTTAGGTTCACGGATTCTAGATTTTCGAAGAAAATCTACCGATCGCGGGCAATGGTTCGGTTTTCCCACGCTCAAACTCCCAATGGAAGTTTGAAAAGGGAAAACTTACGAGTTAGCTCAAGCACCACGAGCTTGCTAACAAGGAAGTCCTCTACTTTGTCTCGGATTCGAAGATCCGGGGCAGCCGCTCGACGGAGTCGGAATCTCCTCACAGGGAAGGGAAATAGTAATATATTAATCTCGTCAAAAGTTGTCTTTCAATGCGTCTAACCATGGAAATTTATAACCTAGGTGATGATGAGTAGGGGTGATGGACGGTCGAGATGAGGTAGATGATGGACGGCCAAGATGAGGCATGTGGGTGGCAATATGCAGGCTCTTGGATGAATGTGGAATGAATGGCCGAGATTAAAGCTGGTGGAACAACATGCATGGCGTACACGTGGCAGCTCCTTGATGTTTTCTTTGGGCTTGCTCTTTCCTTGGGCTTGAAAAGGATTGGACTTAGCCCATAACTCAATCATCACCATCTAACCTAACCAACAATCTAAATGCATGAATGAGTAAAGCTTATAACCATGTTTTACCCTCACAAAATAGGCTCAATGTTTGCCATGAAAATAAAAATAAGAAATAAATAAAAATATGCAGAATTGAAAGTTTACACGTTTGGGATGCCGGGAAGACAAATTCCCGTCTGATGAAGCTCATAACATTCACGTGTGTCCCAAGTCAAGACATGCACAGGTTGCTCCTTATCCGTTGGGACAACATCCCAAATAGAATCATCCTCGAAGTTAATACCTGCAAAAGAAACAAGATCATTAGTAATTTGGCTAAGTGACAGTAAGGACCTTGTTTGCGATCGAGTAATAGGCCTCGGCCCCCGAGGCATGTCAAGTTCTTTGAAGTTTTGGAGATTTAGAAGAGAAGGACAGAGAAGGGTTCGAGAGAGAGAAGTTGCTTCATTTGGTTAATGAATGAGTGTTGTTGTGAGTTTTACAGAAGCAGTGATAGAGAAAGTGAGACTGTGAGGTTCAGTGATATTGAGAAAGGAATCATGGGGTGTTATTTTGGAGGTATGTGTTCTTCATTTTGGTTATTGCTTGGAGAGCATTAATTGTTGTTGTTATCCTCGATTGGTTTCCGCATGGAGAAGTATTCATGATATTTGTTTCTACTGAGTGATAAGGTTGTATTTTGTTGGAGAAATATTTTCTTGGAATTTTATTATGGATTATTGTCTGATGATATAGTGGCTTGCAAGTTATATGTGGCATAAATGATTCATGGGTTTTATTATGTAAATTTTTGGAGAAGATAGTTATTGGATTGAGGATTGTCGTTGTTGGAAACTTGATAGACTGTTTAGCAATGGGTGAAGTAATAAATTGTAGGATAAAGTGCTTGTTAGAATAAATGGTTAAGTTTGGTTGGTATTAGACGAGGGTTACTCGCTGGTTGAAATCTGAAGTTAGAGATTTATTATTAATAGCCGTTGTCTATTAATGAATAGGTATTGAAGAGAAGAAACTTAAAGTGTTAACCTATTAGCTAAGGACTTCAGGTAAGTGGTACTGCATGTGTTTTGTCCGAAAGGGCCTACATCACGGGAATTAGGGGTGTTTACTGTTTGTTTAATTGATTATTATGAATTATATGTTTATTCGATTTAAGTTCATTTCCTTAGTTAAGACAGATCACATTTTAAGGATATGATTGAGGAACACGTTAGATAGGATTGTATGTGCATGACAATGTTAAGACTTGTAATCCTATAGTACACAAAAATGGAATGAATGTAAATAGCTGTTTTTGTGGTCTGGTTGGTTACGCCTGGCATAGAAACCAAAGATAAGTAAATAGCTGTGATCCGATTGGTTACGCCCGACACAGAAATCAAAGATAAGTAAATAGCTGTGGACCGGTTGGTTACACTTGGCACAGAAACCAAAGATAAGTAAACAGTTATGGACCGGTTGGTTACGCTCGACATAGAAACCAAAGATAAGTAAATAACTGTGGTCTGGTTGGATACACCTAGCACAGAAATCAAGATAAGTACATGGATGTTTGTGTGGTCCGGTTGGATATGACAGGCGCATAAACGGAATAAATAACAGTAAAAGACATGAACAATAACAAGTAAACGAAACTGAAAAACTGTATACGATTGTTACAAAAGTTATATCTGTATTTCATGTTTTATGTTCATACTGCTTACTGAGCTTTACGCTCATAGTTAGGTTCCATTGATGTAGATAAGGAGACAATAAATGGATAAAGCTGTTGAAGGACGTAGTTGATGGAGTATTATCGGGTTGGGCATTTGTGCTACTAGCGACATTGACCTTAGGTTATGGCTCATGAAAATAAAATAAATGTATTTTAATGTTTTAAAAACTTTTAAGTGTTTTATGACTTCAAACTGTTTTAAGTCAATGGTTTACTTTGTGTTTATTTAATAGTTTTTAAACTATTGATTTGTGGTATTTAAATGTAAAAGACTTCCGCTATATGTTTACTTTAAGACTTCCACTGTATGTTTATAACTCTGGTTTTCCATCACAAGTGTTTTATAAAGGAAAGAAAATTTTTATACGAAAAAAATTACGGGATGTTACATCACACCTCCAACATCTATTTACGTTTACCTTTATCTTGACGGCGTTAGGGATGTCTAAACCTGACGACGAAGAGCGGCCAACTCAACCTCATATCTCGTCACACCTATTTACATTTATTTCTTTTGTTCTATGCTGGGCTTTACCTACCGGTCTACAAAACCCGTTTCATTACATTTTATATCTGTTTCGTTTTCAAAACATGCTTAAAAACCATTTTCGTATTCTTTTGAAAACCATGATGCGTGCAATGCTCGTGAATGCATATAATTCTATATCCTCAATAGAATCCTATAATTCTCAAAGCATGCTTAATATCTTAATCCTTTCTTAAATACTTAGAAGCTAATAAACATATCATTAAAAGAACCTAATTCTAATAAACACACAACAAGCATCAATACAATCCTCAGGACATTATCTCACAACCTAACTTAATAATCTATGAAAGTAGTAAATAGTCAACATACAATTCATAACTCTTGCGATGTAGGGTCCCAAAGATCAAAACACATACAATATCACTTACCTCGCTTCTGTAAGTAGCTTAGCACTTTAAGGATTAACCTCCACAATACCTTCACTAATCAATGACATTTAATTATTAATAACAATCCTTCCAATAACCATTTACAGAGTTCCAGAAACCATGACAATATTCCTAACGCTAACCTATCCTTCATAATATCCTTCATGGGAATAATAACAGAGTCCAACCATAACCTCAACACATTTATCATTCAATAACCGAGAACCAAAACATAAATCCAACCAACAGAGCATGTGTCACTCTACAAAACCAAGAAGCAGTAACCAACAGAGGACATTATTCATCAACATAGATACATATATATATTCTAAGCTGTAATTAAACAAAGAATTGGTTCTATCAATAGAGCCTATTTCATCACCATTTATCTCACGTCTCCATAGCTCAAAAGCAATAATCAAAACAGGGAATCAACATTTCATTAACGGATCAACATTTAATCACCATCATCAATAATACAGAGAGATTAACAAAATAGGGGAGGCCATTGGTATATTCATAACACATTTAACAGAACAACATCTGCACAATATCCTCCAGCAACACACAACAGGGAAGAACAACCCCAATAGAACATCACATTTATCATTCATCCATTTTTCAAAATATAATCTTCACATAAATTCGTAAAAGATTGAAGGAATACTCTTTACTACCTGAAGCACACCTGAGGCAAGGAGGAAGCAGAGAGCTCCTGAGGATAGACCCTCCTTTCTCTATCAAGCTCTCAGCCACTTTCTCTTCTTCTAGAGATCACCCTCTCACTTTCTCTCATAGAAGCTCACCGCCTTCTCCCTCTTTCTTCTTCTCCTTCTTTATTTCTAGAAGCCCTTTCCTTTCTCCTTTCTTCTTCTTCTCCTTCGCACTCTCACTCTCTTCTCTGTAACCTCCAAAAAAGAGCCTTCTCATCTACTCTCTCACTTCCCCATAATCTCACCTAACACTCAATCCCAATTGCCATATGCAAAGGGGAGCAACGCGAAGAAATCTAAGAAGAAAACAACGTCTCAGGATATGCATTTCTCCTTTTTAGGCTACAAAACCACGTGGGAGTGGACGATAGGAGCATCGACTGGTAATTTTCAGTCGATAGGCGATCATCCACTCCCATGATAAAATCTCAAATTCCAATTTCAAGGTCGATCACCTACAACCTTTCCCACTGACTCTTTGGTGGTCAACCTATCAGTCGATCGTTTCCTTCTTGGCCAGACTTTGTTTTGAATCTATATGTTTGGCGGTCGACTGTTTCCTTCATTGCCCACTTATTAAACGCCTCTGCCCATTTTGCGATCGATCATCTTGATCAACCATTTCCTTCATGCTTCAAACTCTGATTCGCCATTGTAAGTTTCGTGGTTGACCATGGGGCGACCATTTTCTTCTGCTGTTTGTTGGGATCAATCAACCTCTGCACTGCCATCCCAATTGCCTTTAACCACTTACATACTCTCCCAACACTTAACCAATTTATAACCCCCTACCATTTACTCATCAAATACTATAATCTCCCAATTTTCATCCAACGAATTCAATTAATGTCCAATGTAGTTCTTAAGTATCCTTACTTAATAAATTCCAATATCACCTTGATTGGCTCTACAATCATCTAATAAATCTTAAATCCACTTGGACAATCATCACCAATCATACCAAACTTATTTTGTTTACTAAACTTATTTTCGCGGTATTACATCCCATAATAAAATCATCCCCACAATCTCCAATAATCTTCAACTATTATTTTCCTTGATCTAAGCTTAGTTTCGGGTATTACAATCTTGGTATGCACCTAAGAATTTTTCTTACCAACTCTTCCTTGTGGTAAATTCTACAAACATATTTTAAACCATTAGTAATGTTAGTGAAATAAGTAAACATTTAACTAACAGTTTCCTCTTGTCTATGACAAACAATTCATATTCATGTGCTAGTAAGCTCATCTTACTTTCCTTTACTATGTTTGTTACTTCGAGTGTGACTTCAAACAAATGCCAAGAGTCGTATGCATTATCACACCCTTACACTTTATTATATTCATCTCTATTAAGTGCACAATAAAGTATGTGAATGGACTTAGCATTTAGAGATAATTTACATTTGTCATTTTCATCATATTCAAATGGTAATTTTGGAACATTTATACAATTTTCAAGTTTAATAGGTGTAATGGTCCATTTTTGAAAATATGCCATAAGTCATAATCCATAGATTGGACAAAAGTTCACATGCTAGATTTGCAATACACATAATCATTTCAATCAAAATAAAGAGGTCTAGAGATGGATTTTCCCTTAACAGGTGAACTATTCAAATTGAAAGCCATAGATATTTTCAAGATAAAATTATATTTTTTAGTCAGATGACCTAGCTTTGATATTAATTGTATAATCAATAATAACCTATGAGCCTATGAGAGGGGGTGAATTAGGTTTTTGAAACTTTTTCATGATTATGATTTCAATCATTTTCTATCTCAAATTAATTTATTTTACGTCTTAACTAGATTTACTAAGTTTAATATGAAAATAATGGCAATAAAAATGAGTAAGAGAGTTATATGAGAGAATGCAAATAGTTTGTTAACGTAATTCGACCAATTTTACCTATGTTCGAGCTCTAGGGCTCCTATTCCTTGAAGATTTATTTCACTTTAACCCTTATGATTATGACTGTTTGAACTTCTTGGCGTCAATCAAGCCATACATCGACGTTTCTTAGGCGTCACCCTTTAATCTTTCCACAAATAACAAGTTTAGAGGTTTTTGGCACAAAATCTAACTCTCACAAGTATGAAATATCAAGTTTACCTGCAATCACTCAAGAATAGAAGCTATAAAATCTCAAGAAAATTTAGCAGTACTTCTACGTGAGAGTCTTTAGGTTAGTTGCATAGTGGAGTGAGCTTTTATTTATAGTTTTCTTTAAATTTCTTTAGTTGCAGGCATCTTATGGTAGTCATCAAACATCTACAATATATTCATTAGATACATCAATAAAGCAATGAGCTTCTATAGGTTAAGTTAGGGCTACCGCTTTGGTTGTCCACACATTGTGACCAGGCATCCGCGATAGCATTAATTTGAATTCCTTGTCTCTAAGCAATACTTCGATGAGGTTCTTTGAGTGCTCACTACGGGTGTTTGTGTATGACTCCAGGCTTCTATAATTTGAACTTCAAAAAATAGTGCCTCAGAACTAGGCTTCTTCAGCTTGCTTTGGTTATCCTCTACTTGTGTCTGCCACAGATGTTTGGGCATTAGCATGTTTATTGTCAAATGGTTTGACACTTTGCATCAGGCTTTCTACTGGTGTTTGTGGCCAAAATAGTTCTCTAGACTAGGTGTCTGCGAGTTCTTCCATTTTGCTTGTCACTTGGGATTGGGCTTCCACATTTCATCTCAGGGAGCTAGCATTGTCTATATAGCTCGCATTGTCTATATGTGAATTTAAAACATTTCTATGTAGAGCCAAGTAAATGCATTTCAAACACCAAATACCTATTTACAAGGGTATTTTCAATGAGAGTGTTAACACATATACAATATTCATCAATGAACAATTATCACTAACTTTAAATTAGTATTTCATTAATTATGTTAATCATCAAAACTATTATGCTTAATATAAATTAAGTTAACCCCTTTCCCATTTACTAGTCTAGATCATGCACTCATGGGGAACAATACGTCTTTTTCCATTAATGACATTGGTTATGCAACATTAGCCTCTCCTACTCATAAGCTTCTTCTTAAATCTATCTCACAGACACCTTTTTGTGCACAAATCTCATTAGTATCCATACAATTTGTCATGATAACTCTTTTTATGTTGAATTTTATTTTGTTTTTTTTTTCATGAGCAGATCTCCCAAGACAACTAAGTAATTGCCTCTATCACCTACCTCTTAACTATCCTTCCAGATTATTGTCTTCTTGTTTTATTGCTTCTCGATAGCCAAATTTTGTTGTGTGGCATGATCGTTTAGGTCATCCTAATATCTATGTTATGCAAAAAAAATTTGTGTTGTGTAATTTAAACATATAGAATACCTCTACTTCTGATATTCATAAGTGTTATCATTCAGCAAAATCCCAAAGGATTCCTTCTTGTGGTAGTGAATTGTTTGAAGTTATACATTTGAATCTTTAGGGACCTTCTCCATAATCAACCACTAATGGTGCTCAATTTGTTTTACTATTTATAGACGATTATGGTCATTTCTCTTGGATTTATTTTCTAAAAGCAAAAGACATTGTCCATGCCACTTTTCTCCAGTTTTTTAAATATAGACAAACTCAATTTGGACGTAATATTAAATGGTTCAAACATACTAGGGAGGTGAATTTGGTACCTTAATTCCTACCTTTCAGTCTCTTGGTATACATCACCTTATTTTGTGTCCTTACGCGCCCTGTCAAAATGATTGTGTTGAGTTTGAGATCAGGCATGTCATCGAATGTGGTGTATCTTTACCTTTTAACTCCTTTGTACCATTTAAATTCTAGAGTTATGCCTTTTATCCTACAACTTTTATGATTAATTTTTTGCCCACCAAGTTCTTAACTATTCATCTCCTTTTTATTGTCTCTTTAATAACTTCCTCCATATCTCTCTTTGAAAATGTTTGGGTGCCTTTGTTTTCCTTTCATACATCCTTATAACAATTATAAGCTTGAGCCTAGGTTGCTTGAGTGTGTTTTCTTAGGTTACAATTGGGTTACAACGTTAACCATAAAAGGTTATGTCTACCTTGATTCTATCATTGAGAACATTTATGTAACTCAACGTTTTATCTTTCCCACATATACTCTCTACTTCTCAACATGTCCTCTCTTCTTCTTCCTCCTATTCAACCCTTTCACCAACTCTCTTTTAATCAGTCTTTTCATCCAACTCCACCATAGTCCCATCTTCTTCGTCATATTCCCCCATTGTTCTGCCATGTTCACTTACAAATCATCCTCCTTTTCTAGGGTTTCATGAATACAATGTTCCCATTTCTTCTCACCCTTCTAATGATCATCCAACAATCACCAAGGCCAAGTCCATCATTCATAAGCCTTATGTTCTTACTGTATATGATGTTTCTTTGCTTCAGGCTTCTTCTTTTAGTCAAGCAACAAATTATTCTTGTTGGATTACAACAATGTCCAAAGAAATGCAAGCTCTTTATCAGAATCACACTTGAACACTTGCTCCCCCACCCCCTGATAAGAAGATTATTTGTTGCAAATGGGTTTATAAAGCTCAAATCCAAAGCAAATGGTTCTGTAAACTTCTATAATGCATGCCTCATCGCAAAAGGGTTTGAAAAAATAGAGGGTGTCAATTATTTGGAAACTTTTATCTCAGTTATAAAATTGACTATTATCCTTTTGGATTTATCTTTGGCTATTTCTAGAAACTAATAGATTAAACAAATTTAGATAAGTAAAGCTTTCTTGCATGGGGACTTATTTGAACAAGTTTTTATACATCAGGCTTAAGGGTTGTTGATCCCTAGAAGCCATCCTATTTTGCTAGGTACATGAGACTTTCTACAGCCTTTAACAATCACCACAAGTGTGTTACTCCAACCTATATCCTACATTGTTGAAATGAAGAATTTGAATCATTAATTAGAATCTTATCAGCATACATGTGCATCACAACGTAGATAGAACCCTTCAAATATATAAGCATGGAAGTATTCACCTTAGGAGTAATAAAGCCCCATTTGAACAATGCAGAATATAGGTTGGAGTACTACGCTTGTGGTGATTATTGAAGGCCATAGAAAGCCTCATGTACCTAACAAAATAGGATGGCTTCTAGGGATCAACGAACCTTAAGCCTAATGCATAAAAACTTATTCAAATAATTAGAATATAAACATGTAGGCATGGAGCAAGTTGTTTGCAAAGAGTTTCCCCTTCTAAATTTTCATAGACAGAGCCAAAGAGAGGGTGTTGTCCATTTAAGGATGAAGAAGACTTCTGCAAAGGGGAGGGGAGTAAATGAGGGAAGATGACACATGCCTAAAAAATGAGGAAAGTCATCCTCATTTTCAATGTATCTACTATTTTCCCCCTTACCCCACTCATAGTCCATAGCTATTACAATGAGAAAGTAATAGCTAAGGACTGTGAATGGGATAAGGGGGCAAACAGTGGATGCGTTGAAAATGAAAATGACTTTCTTCATTTTTATGTGTGTGTCATCTTCAGTCATTTACTGCCCTCCCCCTTGCAGAAGTCTGCTTCATCCTTAAATGGACAACACCCTCTCTTTGGCTCTCTCTATACAAATTTAGAAGGACAAACTCTTTGCAAAAAAAATTGAGAGCTGTGGATAGCAATAGGAAGTATGGAGCAAGTTGCTTCCAATAGCTTAGGGTCTTTAGATGTTCAGAGAGGTAAATGTTTGATTTCTAGTTTATGTTCACAGTAGATTTGGAATTTTGTTACGTTGGATTTTAAAGTTGGGAATATTGGATGGAAAACTTGTAATTGTTGCATGAAAACTAATCTGGTTACATTTTGAAATATTTTGGCTGGTTAAGGTTAGAGTTTTGCTAAGGAAAAAAAGAAAATTTGGAGAAGAATGGAAGTTCTTCGATTGTCTAGTTCATCTAAACTTGTAGTAAAGCATCCGCAGAAGTGAAGTTCTGCAAGAGTGTTTATTTTCGCTGGAGTGAGCGAACATATCTGCAGGTATGTGAGGACACATGTCCACACAGGGAACGCTCCACTCACCTCAATGGAGACACATGAATGGCATGCCTCTTTAGAAATGAGAGATTTAGCAGAAACGTGCGCCTTTGCAAGAGCAAAGGCTGCCGCATAAGACTATCAAGGGAAGGAAAAACTTTGAATCGGATGCTCAAAATTGAATCTGTGGGCATCTAGACCAGTTTAAAAGTTTGAGTATTTTTGTGGGGATTTTTCTGTAAATTCTCAAAGTTAGTACCTATCTCGGTTATGGGTTCGAACTAATTTTTTTTAAAAGGATTTTAGGAGTGAATGGTATCCATTTATTTTGATAGTTCCAACAGTTTAACGAGGAATTTGGACTGACTGAATTCCTATCTGATTGAGCGTTGCCTAGCTATTGGTAGTTTGTTTAATGTAGGGTTTTATTTTATGTCTACCATAACATTTTTTTCAAAACGATTATTTTGAGACGTGTTCTCATATAAAATTTCGGGTCTTTTTATGACTGTTAGTTTTTATGATATTATATATATGATTTTTTGCTGGTCATGTTTTATTTTGAGTATGCATGTCATTTATTGATCATCTTGTTGAGTGAACCAAGTTTGATCGGCATGTGAAGGGGTCCTATTTTCTGTACGTATATTCAACCGTTGGAGGATGTATTTGTTTATCTTAACATGAGTGATAGGGCAGCTAACTGTATTGTGTCTCTAGACGCAAAATCCTAAACCTGATTAGGATATTATTTTCTGGCTTTAACGATTGTCAAGTATCGTCTTTGTTATATATGTCTATGTCATTGTGAGCCCAGAGCACATGAGTGACTCTATTTTCATTGAAATTTTTTAGGTCCTATTTTATGTATATACCATACTATAGTAGATGTTTGTCACATTTGCCTCACTAGTCAATTTTACTAAGTTTTAATTAAAATTTTTATTAAAGACATGCAACCCTCATTTTCAATAAAATTCTAATTGTTGAATATAAAATCTTAACTCTATTGAGTTTAGTCAACTCAACCTAACGATATTCCCTTCACATGTTAATTTGGAAGATCATCGATTGTTGTTATAAGATTGAACTTGACCCTTATCTTTATATATAAGTATTTTTATTTTGAGTATTCTGTGAGATTGGACTCATTTGTTAAAAATTGATAATAATACTTGTATTAATTTTCTTTAATTTTGGCATTTCATCTTAGACATATATTATTGTTTTATCTCGATGTCATTGTTGAACCTTGGTTTATCCCAGTTGGTTGGACCTTGACATATTGTATTTTATCTAAGACTTCCGCTTACCAAATAATTAATTTAAAGGTCAAAGGGTTGGGCGACACGGTTCAGTTTCGAGCGAGGTCACTGCCCGTTCTATCTTGAGTCCCCTCCAGGATGTGACACTTGTACCTCTATTTTTTGGATGTCAAACACTCTTCATCTGGATCAATTAGCTTAGACCTCTTATTTACTTCAAAGAGCTCAATGTTTGAATGGAAAGCATTCCTAACACCTATGGTCTCTGGATCAATTCTATCGACGATTTTTGCTTCTCCACTTCGAGTTTCGTTGGAGCTTTACAGTAATGAACAATTACTAGACCTGATATTGCTTTTGCAGTGAATAATATGCGCGAGTTCATGTATTCCCTAACCAATATCTAGTAGCAAGCTCTTAAATGAGTTTTTCATCATTTAAAAGGATCTACTTCTCTTGCTCTCACACTTTCCAACTTTACTTGTAGTCATATTACGTGCAAACTGGGCTTCTTGACCTAATGATTGACAAAGTATTAGTGAATTTTTCCTTTATCTCAGTCATAATTTTATTTTCTTGTCTTCTGCTAAGCAAAAGGTTGTTTCACATTCAAGTTCTGAATGTGAGTATTAAGCTGTCACCAAGGTTGTGTCTGAAGTGTCTTAGATTCAATATTTACTTCAAGAACTTAATATATCTTCTTCTCAAGCTCTTATAATCTATTGTGACAATATTCTAGCAACATATCTAGCATCAAATCTAGTGCTTCACTCAAAATCTAAACAAGTGGAGATTGACTATCACTTGGGATCTTGTCTCCTCCAACAACAAACTAAGTCGTCAAGTTTACTCCAGAATGTTAGCTTGCTATAATGCACTTACCTAGCCTTTGACCTTTCATAAGCTTATCTATTAGGAGACAAGATCCTTGACCAACTACCTTGATCTTGAGGGGGGGTGTTGAAGGATATTCTTTCCTTCAACACCTTCAGCTCATTCATTATGAAGTGGGAACAAAGAATACGATACCATTATGTGTTGTACAATTATTCATTAGACATGTAATATCCAAAATTTTGACAAATAGTTTAATTAAATAATATGACGATTTAGAATTTGATAGGTTAATTATTGTTAATTAGAGAATTTTAATAAAGGAATTAAAATAGTAGAATTATTGGAATTATGAAAGATTAAGTTTATTAAAGAATTAGGAAAACCAAATATAATAGAATTAGTAAGGAAATAATGGGTAATCCATGGTTAAGGAAGAAAGTTTAAGTGTTAGTTTAATAAATTATGCTATGAATTGAGGAAATAAGGATAGGAGGGATCAGATGCAACAAGGATCATTAGATGAAGTTTAAGAACAACTAGGATCATTTAGGATGGAGAAAGATTCTTCGCAAAAGGAATGGATGCTGCTTGGGCATGAATGAACATTGAACCATTGGATTGGTTTAACAGAAGAAACATGGATCATTAACTTAAGTAAAAGATGCTTCCGTAGGAATGCTTGATGTCCTGGGTGTGGGAGAGTTCTGGACAATAGGATAAGATTATGGGAGGCACGAAGACGTTTATATTTAAGAAAGATTTTTCTGCAGGAGCGTTGGATTTCGTTTGGGCGTAGAAGAATGTGGGATTGTTATGATAACCTTTTTGTTAGGCTAAATTTATTTTGATGATGACTTAATGATGATTATTTTGTAGAAAATAATAAGTTGGTTATTATATTTTATGGATATTATTCTTAATATTTTACTTGTTATATTTATACTCGTATTTATTGGAAATACCCTCAAAACGTGTATTTTAGTGTGCTAACAAGCTTATCTAAGTCCAAGCAGTGATTATATATCAATTTGGAACTTAGGAAATTAAAGGATTGCATTTCGAAGAGGAGCATTTCATTTTAGAAGTTTTGGATGCATTGCGGTCCAAGGTGCCATCGCTAGATTCGTCCGAAAAGGTGTACAGAATGCTCTGGAGTTATTCAGAAGCAATGTGGTCGCAGCCCTAGTCGAAAGATGCGATCAAAATCTCAATACGTTTAGTCCTCAGAGTTTTGAATGAAGTGAGCATGTGGGTGATGTGCCCAAATATTTCATGTTGTGCACTCCAAGGTTTTTCAATCAAGATGCAGTCAAAGCCACAGTCGAAGGAGGTGACCGAAAAACATCACAGTTTGCTTTTGTCCATTTCAGCATCTTTCAGACGCAGCACGGTCGAAGAAAGCAGTCAAGGAATGCGACCAAAAAAGTAAACATAGATCTCTGAAGTATTTCGGACGTGACGGAGTTGTATCTGCGGTTGAGCTATGTGACCGAAATTGGGCAAAAATGTGTAATGACTATCTTCCAACGGTTGAATTTTCAACAGTAATATTTGTAATGGCTAGAAGAAAGGATTAGGTCGACCAAAAATAGACAAGTCTATATATTGAGCGAAGCACTCCAAGCTCCACACATGAAATCGAGAATTGAGCCAAAGCCCTACCGACTTTTATACTCAATTTGAGATCATATTTGTAAGCATTATAATCCTACTCTCCTTATCCCAAACTTGAGATTCAATTTGGGAATGTTTGGACTAGTAGTTTGTAAGCTTTAAATTTCCAAACACTTGCACAATATTGTAAAGGGTGACTCCCTACGAATACATCATATAAGGGTGACGGCTCGAAACTGTCAAAGGCTTGATTGATGCCCGAAAGCTCAATCAAAGGGTGATGGCCCACAATAGTCAAAGAGAAAAGGGTGATGGCCCAGAATAGTCAATTGTGAAAGGTTTGTATGACACCCGAAAGTCAAACACCATCAATCGGGGAGGTTGGACGGATTAGAGATCTCCAAGTGCGGCTTGGAGAGCGAACATAGGTGGGGTTGCCGAACTGCATAAACAAACCTTGTTTGCATTTCTATCCCTTAAACTCTTTACAATTATGCATTGATTGGTTAATTGTAATTGCTAAATAACTTAGGGATAGAAGATCGAATATCGCACAAAAATATTAAAAAACCTAATTCACCCATCTCTTAGGTTATTATCGATCTTTCAATTGATATCAGAGCAGGTTATTTAAATTTTACAATTATTTATGCATATTGTATAGCTTTATTTATTTGGAATAAATTTCTTACTAGAAATTATTTGATGAATTTGTTTGAAATCTTTAATTGGATAATTTAATTATGG
The DNA here is from genome assembly GCA_022433065.1 of Begonia loranthoides. NCBI lineage: Eukaryota > Viridiplantae > Streptophyta > Magnoliopsida > Cucurbitales > Begoniaceae > Begonia > Begonia loranthoides. Next base: position 27,485,035 of record CM039483.1, read on the forward strand.
TTTGCAATATGCATTGTGAAGGACAATGCATCACTACACCTCTACTATTTGATGGTAATAATTATATATATTGGAAGTGTAGAATGAAAATATTTGTGCAATCCATTGATTACACTTCATGGAAAAATTTATTGAAAAAGGAATAAATGTATCTAGAGTATCTTGTGATTTCAATAATATTAATGAACAAAATTTGAGCTTAAATGCAAAAGCTATTCTGTATTGTGCTTTAAGTAGAAATGAATTTGATAGAATACGAACATGTGTTAGTGCTTATGATATATGGAAATATCTTGAGCTAACACATGTACGCACAAATCAAATGGATAAAAGCGATGTAAGTTCAACCTCCGAAGAAGAGGAAGTGGCCAACGTATGCTTCATGGCCAAAGAAAATGAGGTAATAAATTCTTCTAGTAATTCCTATAATGATAATGTTGAAAATGAATTGCTAGATGCCTTTAATAAATTACTTGATAATTTCAACTTGCTTAAATCTAAATATAAATCTTTGAAAAAGGAAAATGAAAAATTGATGAAAAAACACGTTGAAATTGTTCAATCATTTGAAAAGCAAGTTAGTGATTTGAAATTGTTGAATGATAATTTGAACTCTACTATCAAATCACTTGAAAATGAAATAAGTACATTGAGAGTGAAAAATGATGATTTAAATAATGTTGTGCTTAATTTCACTAACGAGAGCAAAAATTTAAATATGCTCTTAGGTTCGCAAAGGGTTACTTTTAATAAAACCGGAATTGGCTATCAACCCTTTGCTAAAAAGAAAAATTATACTGCTTTCTTTGTTTGTCCCACTATTTGTAATACGTGTAATTGTATTGGGCATAAATTTTTTATTTGTCCTTTGAAATTGAATGTCAATTCTAAATCTATTATAGGAATTAAATTTGTGTGGGTTCCTAAATGAACCAAACCTCTAACAAATGGACGCAAGAAGATTTGGGTACCAAAGAATGCAAAGTTATTTTTTGTTGTAGGTTGGAGGTTCTCTCAAAGAGTTTAAAAGGGTTGGATGATTGAGCATCCAATATACAAGGGGAGAAGCCTCAAGAATTGCCTCCAATGTGTGGTAAAAATGTAAATACTTTGATGGAGGTACAAAATTTTGTTAACTGGACTTGTTTGCTTGATTTTGATTGGTTGAATATTTTTGGAATCATTGATAACTTTAATTTTTGGTATTATAGATTGAAATTATTCTCAACTAATATCAATTCTATTTGATTGAACATATTTTTTTTTGGGTATCATTGATTTGTGATCTCTATTCTTCAATTGGTATATCTTGCTTGTTTCCAACAATTGGTCTTCTAAGTGGCCTTCTAATAAAATGTTTGGATTGTTGGATGTTCAATTTTTGATTTGTTCGATTTCTCCCTTGGATTGTAATTAGTTATTGATTGATATAGGGGGAGAAAATAGAATTGTTGAGTTATATTTTGATGAATTGTCTTCCCCTTTGGATTGAATTTCCATATGGATAAAAGGGGAGACATAATTGTCTAGAGATTGTTGATTTTTTTTTAAGTTTTAGGATTCCCCATAGATTGAATATTGTTAATTGATTTAGGGGGAGAAAAATACAATTGTTTTGATTTTGATGATTTTGCTTCCGTTGTGGCTCAAAATTTGATTATCATAAAAAAGGGAAGAATTTTTTGTTGTTGATTTTCAATTGCTATCAATAATGTCTTTTGACTTGAAATCTTTAAATTGGTATCAATAATTCTTTTTGGTTTAAACTTCTACAATTGGTATCTTTGAGACAATTTTCTTTCAATTATATCATTTTTTAAACTATTTTGCTTTTGGATTCATTGAGATTAATTCTTCTTCAATTGGGCTTTTTTTTTTAAGGTTTTTAATTTGGTTGATATCCCCAACTATTTGGATTTGTTCATAGAGATAGGGGGAGAAAATTGTTTTCAAAACTTAAACTCATCCATAGATTTTTTTATATCATTTTGTATTTGAAATTGGATGGTTCACTAGTTTTCTTGCTTCCCTCTTATATGCATATTGATAAGTTTATAGGGGGAGAAATGTATGAGTGTGGTTGCATAAATTGGTTTCTCATTCTTGACCACATAAATAGAATTGAATGTTTAGATATTCCCTCTATTGATTGTGTTTGGTATAAAATTTGATAAAAGGGGAAATTACATTTATTTTGATGACTTTGTTTTTACTCCTCTCCCCATTGATTTTTTTTTATTATGACCAAAAGGGAGAGAGTGTTGTATAAGTTGTTATAAATATATAATGGGGAAGTTGAATAGCATGTTTGCACGAATTTAAGGGTTGAGATATTGCATGAATTAGGGGGAGAGTCTAATATGCAATAATTGATGCACATGCTTAGATTTAGAGATAACCAACTTTTTGGATTTTGTCATCATTAGAAAGGGGAAGAGTGTTAGTTTTTTTGTTAGGCTAAGTTTATTTTGATGATGATTTAATGATGACTATTTTGTAGGAAATAATAAGTTGGTTATTATATTTTATGGATATTATTCTTAATATTTTACTCATTATATTTATACTCGTATTTATTAGAAATACCCTCAAAACGAGTATTTAAGTGTGCTAACAAGCTTATTTAAGTCCATGCAGTGATTATATATCAATTTGGGACTTAGGAAATCAAACAATTGCGTTTCGAAAAGGAGCATTTCATTCTAGAAATTTTTGAATGCATTGCGGTCCAAGGTACGATCGCTAGATTCATCTGAAAAGGTAAACGGATTGCTCTGGAGTTATTTTGACGCAATGCGGTGGCAGCCCCAGTCAAAAGATGCGACCAAAATCTCAATCAATTTAGTTCTCAGAGTTTTGGACGAAGCGAGGATGCGGGTATGCGCCCGAATATTCATGTTGTGCACTCTAAGGTTTTTCAGTCGAGATGGGGTCAAAGCTGCGATCGAAAAAGGCAACCGAAAAGCATCACAGATTACTTCTGTCCATTTTGGACATTTTGCGGACACGGCGCGAACGAAGGAAATGGTCGAAGAATGCGACCAAAAGAGTAAATAGAGAGCTCTGAAGTATTTTGGACGTGACACAGTCGAATCTGCAGTCGAGCTATGTGACTGAAAATGTGCAGAAATGTGTAACGACTATCTTCCAATGATTAAATTTTCAACGGTAATATTTGCAACGGCTGGAAGAGGTCGACCGAAAAGATTAGGTCGACCGAAAATGACAGGTCTATATATTGAGAGAAGCACTCCAAGCTCCACACACGAAACCGAGATTTGAGGCAAAGCCCTACCGAATTTTATACTCATTTCTAGATCATATTTGCGAGCATTGTAATCCCACTCTCCTTATCCTAACCTTGAGAGACAATTTGGGAGAGTTTGGTCTAGTAGTTTGTGAGTGTTAAATTTCCAAACACTTGTACAATATTGTAAAGGGTGACTCCCTACGAATACATCATATAAGGGTGATGCCCCGAAATAGTCAAAGGCTTGATTGACTCCCAAAAGCTCAATCAAAGGGTGACGCCCGACAACAATCAAAGGGAAAAGGGTGACGCGCGCCCCAGAATAGTCAATTGTAAAAGATTTTTTTGACACCCGGATGTCAAACACCATCAACCGGGGAGATTGGATGGATTAGGGATCTCTAAGTGCGGCTTGGAGCGCAGATATAGGCGGGGTTGCCAAACCACATAAACAAACCTTGTTTGCATTTCTATCCCTTAAACGCTTTACATTTATACATTGATTGGTTAATTGTAATTGCTAAATAACTTAGGGATAGAAGATTGAATATCGCATGAAAATATTAGAAAACCTAATTCACCCCCCTCTTAGGTGATTATTGATCTTTCACGTTATATTTAGTTTAGCAGAAGAAGTGTGAGGCGTCGGATTAGGAAAAGATTCTTTTGCGAAAGGGAAAGATGTCATTTGGGAGGGTTAAGTAAATAGGAACGTTGTTGTTTTGGTTATTGCATATTTTTGCGGTTGCATTTGTGTCTGTGGCAGTGTGTTTAGATGATAAGAACGACGTCGTTTGAATTTGTAATGTCTTGGTTTAGCGATGATTAGTGGAAGTGATTGCTTTCGTGGATCGATTGGTTTTCGCGATAGATTTTAGATAACGTGAAACATCGTCATTGGGATTAAAGAGTTCCTGTCCGTGGGAGTGTTAACGTCTGCAGAAGGATTTTGGCAATAGATTAGCACATGTGGCTAACAATGAGCCTTTAGATTGGGGTTCCCATGGAAGTTTGGCTTTCACGGTGGTGTAGGCGTTTGCTGTTGCTTTGGCAATTGCGAATGTGAGTTTAGGGCTAACGTGAATGTTGGCCATTGGATGAGTAGGTTGTTGCGGATGTTAACTGTGGTTGTTCGCCCATCTGTTGTAGCTCGGGCATTTTTAACTATGATAGTTTACATATTCCTTGCGAGCCACGATTTAATCCTTAGATTGTTTAGAAAAATGATGGCTTTAGGATGCAATTTTAATGGGATTTACTCCTACGTGGTTCTCTGATTTCATATATTTAAATAGGAAAATTTGCTTTGAATCCCTTGTTACCCAAGAAGTCGTGGGGATACTGAGAGCCTTCTCTCAAGCCATAGAATAGACCTTCCTCCTAGTTTTCTCAAAGTGAGTTCTCTGTCGTCTAGTTTTGGAGTTCTAGTTGATAGTGAGCATGTGTTTATTTAAAGGGAAAAATAGTGTAGGATGGGTATTGGAATAGGCAGCCCACCATGGGGATATCTAGGTAAGTGATGTTTTGTATGTATTTGACCTTTAGCTTACATCACAAAGATGCTAGGGTATTGTGTGTTTTGATGATTATTCTATCTATGATGCCTTCAGTGTAATATCTCAAATTTTTGTAGAGCTAAACACATGGCTTAAGTGATGATCTTGGGGTATTAGGAGCGGAAATAGATAATTAAAATACTAGTCAAGTGAAACATGAACAATATACCCTTGGATTATTTGGCTTTGGGGAGAAAGATTAAGGTTATTGGAGAATTATTTAGGGACATTCTAAATTAGACAGGATGACAATAGAATTAGTGAGTGATAGTCAGTGAAATTGGAGATGATGGATGAAAGCTTTTTAGTAAGAGGAATTATATTTGGTTGAGAATGATGAGGTTGTTAATAATTAAAAGCATAATGAGTTTAGAAAGAATAAGGTGGAGGAGGAATTGTGGATTATATATCTTATATATTGAAGGATAAATTTAAAGTTGAGGTTATGATAATTTGGGAAAGTGAATTATGGTTTATTAAGAGTACACTATATAGATTTATGGGGGATGAAGACATAATACTACATAATTGTAATATTCACGTGAATATTTTGAATGGCGGATGATTAATTAGAAATTGGTGGTCGATCGTCCTTTGGTGGAATCGATCGACCGATGTCTGTGTTTGGCGGTCGATGAACGTGTGTGGAGATTGATCATCCACTAGTGGAATCGATTGACCGACGTTAAAATGCAGGCATTGTTTTGGATGATTCTTAGTCGATTGTCCAAATGAATCAATTGACCGATGCGATCGACCGCGATTTGGAAGGTCGCTGAAAATGTTAAATTGACACCTGAAAGCTTCTAGATTGGCCGTTAGATGCATCTGGATGATGAAGGGGCTATGTCCCTTGGCTCTTCACCTTCATGGATGCTGAAGGGTCGATTTCTATGGCCTATAAAGTGAGAAGAGAGGAGCGGAAATATTACATGGAGGAAACTGTGAAGCAAATGGCCAAGAGGAATTCTGGAGTTGAATTTTAGAGTGTGAGAGTCTGAGAGTTATTTCAGAAAGGGTTATGTGATTTTATGTGTGAGATCCTGTGAAGGTTGAGAGGGAATGGTTTTGGAGTTTTGAGTGTGAATCTGTAAGTCATGAGAAATGGAGAAATAATTTAGTGAGAGAGATAGAGAGCTGAGAGGATTTTGGAAGAAAGGAGAACGCGAGGAAAGGAGGAGTTTCATCTTTCTGTCTTTTGGATTCTTCAAGTTTCGGGTTCTTCAGGTATGGTTCTTATACCATGTTTTATAAAAATTACCTAGATGAAAACATGCTGCTTTGGTTTAAGTTTACTGCCTGAGAAATTGATGAGAATAAAGATGCTACTTGCTATTGAGACTGTGTACGTTTCCATGAATGAGTGGTTATTGGATTTGAGACTATTCTTGTGGTTCTATTTTGTAAGCACGTCAAGATATTATTTTGTTGATTATAAACTATCTGAATAACTATGATGGAAGCATGAAAATGATAATGAGTCTGTTATAACAAGTATTAGGATAACTTTTTTGTAATCTGTTGATGAATAATAATTGTGTTTATTGGTTTATTGCTATTGCATGAGATGATAGGATTTGAGAATATTAGTTTGCATGTTTTCTGTTGACTGAATATTCTAGTTTTACATTCTTTGAATTATGGAAATTGGAATTAACAGTATGTTGTTGAATGGTTAAGAGAAGTTGTTGGATAAGGTTTGAATTAATTTAAAGAATATTGGTTATGGCATGTGAAGGAGTTTATTGCATATACATATGTTTATGCTGATGAATTTAGGATACACTGTTGGAATGGAAATTATATTTTGTTGGTATGATCATGTATGATAGACTTTAAGGAAAGGAATTAGTAAGCTATGGAAACCTATAGGAATAGTTAATATTATGGATAGAGTGGTAGTTGGAATAAATTGTTAAGTTTGAATTGAGAAGATCTGTTAAGCAATGAATTGCTTGTAATTAGGGTTGATTATTGGAGAATCATTATTGATAATTTCATGTGACTGATGAATAGGTTTTGTGAAGAAAATTTAAGTGCTAACTCTGTAAAGCTAAGGACTCCAGGTAAGTGGTACGATATGCGTTTTGTCCAAAAGGACCTACATCATGGGAATTAGGGTTTGTTTATTTGCTTGATTGTTTGAATTGTATGTTTATTAGATTTAAGTTCAGTTCCTTAGTTAAGATGGATCAAGTTTTGAGGATACGATGATGAACACGTTAGATAGAATTGTATGCACACAACAATGTTCAGACTTGGAATCCTAATGTATACTAAAGTGAATAAATGTAAATAGGTGGTTAGGGATGTGGGATCTTGAGTTGGTCGCCTAGATGTGTGCCATGGGATGGTCGCCTTGTGCATAAACCGCTCTACCTTGTCAAGTTGACATCTCTAACACTTGGATGGATAATTTTATAAACTAAACAAAAACTGAACAGTAACAGAATTAAACGGAATATACTTAAATAGTTATTTTTTTTGTTCTGGTTGGTTACGTCCGACACATAAACCAAAGATAAGTAAATAACTATTTTTGTGGTTTGGTTGGATATACCTGGCACAGAAACAAAATAAATAACAATAAAAGACAAGAACAGTAACAAATAAGAAAAATAGAAAACTGTATATGATGTTTCAAAAGTTGTATGTGTATTTCATGTTTTACGTTTATACCGCTTACTGAGCTTTAGGGTCATAGTCAGGTCGTGTGATGAAGGTAAGGAGCTGATGATTGGATAAAACTGATAAAGGACGTAGCTGATGGAGTATTGATGGGTTGGGCATTTGTGTTGTTGGCGGCATTAATATTGGGGGTTATTGCTCACGGAAATGGAATAAGCGTAAATAAATGTTTTAAGAGTTTTCAAGTGTTTAATGACTTCAAACTGTTTTAAGTTAATGTTTTACCTGTGTTTATTTAAATAGTTTTTAAACTACTGGATTTTGGTATTTAAATGTAAAAGACTTTCACATTTCGTTTACTTTGAGTTTTATATGGTTAAGACTTCTGCTATTTGTAACTCTGGTTTTCCATCACGCAAATATTTTAAAGGAAAGAAAATTTTTATACAAAAAAAGTTACGGGATGTTACATTCAGGCTGTTGTTTGAGTATATGGTACTTGTTTATAGTTTATTTTTGAGGATATGACGGTTGTTTACAGCTTATGTTCTAGGATATGCCAGTTGTTTACAGTTTATGTTCGAGGATATGATGCTTGTTTACAATTTATGTTCGAGGATATGACACTTGTTTATAGTTTATGTTCGAGGATATGGTAGTTGTTTAAAGTTTATGTTCGAGGATATGATGCTTCTTTACAGTTTATTTAGATGTTGTTCGAGGATATGTATTGTTGACGGATTTGTTGATAGGATGTGACGCTCTCTTTATGAGTTTCAAGGATATGGTTACTGTAATGCTTAGGATATGTTTATTGTTATGCTTAAGTTATGTTGTCTATGATGCCTTTGTGTAATATCTAGAAAATTTCTATGTTTTAATGTAATGTGTTTTGTTATTTATAAAATGTTTGGAAATAGAGATATATGTAAATGTGTTGAAATGAGAATATGTGATCTGTATTGGGAGTTTTGATATTATGGCTTAAGGAGTGGTGATATAAATGATTAAGGGAAGTTTGAAGGGAGAAGTGGTCGACCAAATTGGAACTAGTCGACCAATTTTTGTACAAATTGGTTTTAGGGGGCTATCAGGATGAAAAGGAGTTGACTAGCTTAGAAGTGGTTGACCAAAATTTTTACAGATTAGAAACAAGGGGCTCTCAGGTAGAAAGTGGTCGACCAGTATGAAAGTGGTTGACCAAAAGTTGCGAAGGAAAAAGATTTTAGGAAGAAAAATGGTCGACCAAAATAAAATTGGTCGACCAAGGATACTTATGGTCACCTAGGGTTTATTAAATGTAACATTTTAATTGGAGTTATTTGAGGTGGAAGCTCCGGGCTTTTCTTTGATAAGAAACACCTCTAGCTTGGTTAAAATCTAAAGGTTTAAAAGCTTGATCACTTAGACCTTCTAAGGAACTCTTTCACTAAAGAACCTCTCCAACTTTGTCATTCTCTAAGTTATGATTAAAAAAAGGGGGGGTGGGGGCGGGATGGTGAAACCAGGTGATTTTGGTATTAGTTGTTTGTTTTCCTAAAATTTTTGAGTAAAACCATTTAGATATGTTGTTAAGGACATCTCAAAGGAGAAATAGGTGGTGGAATCGGTGGATTTGGTTATGTATAGAAAGAGTTATGGATAGTTAGAAAAGAGCGAGAATTTGAAAGAAATCCTAGTTGTGTGCATACTTGGAGTGTTATGTAATTGAGTAGCTATTGATAAAAAAATGGGTCGCTACACTTCGGGTTGTTGTTCGGGAACATGTTATATGATGTGTGTTTCATGCTTATAGATTTGAGTTTTGACTAGTTATTATGTTATAAATATGATGATTGATATTATGTTTATTGATGATTCGTTTATTGCTTGATGTTACTATCTATGTTGTTGTTCATGATGCCTAAGGGCTGTTGATCAAGGATTTGTTTACTGTTGATGTTATTGTTTACATTATAGATAAGGATGTCTACGGGCTATGGATCGAGGACTTGTTATTGACATATTCATGCATGTAGATTGTCATTATGTTACGTGTATGTACATGCATTCATGAAAAACATTTTCATTAAGAAAGATAATAAAGAATCATAGACAGTCTGAATAAACGTAAAAGGTTGTTGTGGGCATGGACTCAAGTTGACTGTCCCGCATAAGGTTGACCAAATGGTGTCACTCTCTCCTTTAGGGTGAATGATCCCAATGATCGGACTGTAAAGCGAAAGAAAAAGAAAAAGACTGTTGACTGAAAAGACATAGTTTTTACATGCTGCATCTCATAGTCATGTTACATGTTGCATCTCATAGTCATGTTACATGATGCGTCTTATAGTCATATTATATGTTGCACCTTGTAGTTATATTTATGTTATACATCTCTCATTGAGTGTTATGCTCATAGTTGAACTTAGTGATGTAGGTAAGTACGGAGTTTTAAGGAACATGATGAAACATGGGCGAAGAAACATCTTTATAATGCAAACCCTTTTTGTTAAGAAGTATATTTATTATTGTTATGATTTAAGTAGAAACATCTTTATAAATACTTACGTTTATTTTAAAGAAAAGATTGAATACGTTTAACTTTAGATACGTTTCGTTGAGACTTCCGCTGCATGGTTTAAAAAGGATATTTAACTATCATTGGATTTTACTAAGCATAGATTTTTAAAGAGAAATTATTTTAAAAACTTTCGCTGTGTATGGTTTTAAAAGTATGATTTTTATGCATGACTTGAACGCATAATTAAAGAAAAAAGTTTTAACGCTACGGAGCATTACATGACATGTGTATAGGTGTCGACATTTTTTATTCTTCTATTTGTTCATATATAGAAAACATCTTTCCTAGTGAGGTGTGTGATTAGATCAAAACAAAACAAAATATTCATCTTTGCAAACATCTTCTTTCTTGCATTTCTAGGTATTCTATCTCTAATTAATAATATGGTGTTATTGCAATAATCTATTATGTGATGGAAAGAAAGGTAGTGAACCTAGTTAATACCAATAGAGTTGCATAATCTCACATTATATGAAAAAGATGGAGGAGATTAATACATAAGTAGTATTAACTATATACATTTTGGGGGTATGGACCAAGAACAACATATATGTCTTTGCCGAAAGTGTACAATATTTTGTTTGCGAGAGCTAAGCTCCATAAGTGATATATGAGTTAAAGTTTAACTGGAAGTGTAACCAATAGGTACATCAAGCCTTGGAGATAGGAATATTTATGCCAACCTAGCCGGTGAGAACAAGAATGATAACCAACATTAGGAGAGTTATATAATCCTATATCACTTGAAAAAGTAGAGAAAATCAATACATGAGTAGAGTTCATTCCCTAGACAAACAAGATGTGTGTTGGAGTAAAAGACACTAATAAAGTTTTTCGGTTCGGAGTTGAAGTAGACAATATCTTGTTAGGTATATGGGGGATCACAATTATGGTATTTAATAATTAGGTAATTCAGAGTGAGAAAACCTATTAATGAAAGGCATGATAAATAGAAATGGAAGTATGTTCCCTAAATGAGGTCGCACAGCAAGATGATGAAACCCTCTAACTCTAAGCCGACCTATGAAATTAATCAATGAAGCACGTTCGCATTTCCTTTTCTTAACTATTAACTTCACCTTCTCTTAAATTTCTTCTTCCCCTTTCTTCTTTTTTCAACTCATTTTTCTCTGTTACTTGTTGCAGCTGATGGACGCGTGTATTTAATGTGGAGGTTTTCAAAGGAACAGAATAATGTTAAGGCTATTATTTTGATTTGGGAATCAATGACTTGTTGAGAAGGTGGTGAAGGATACTTGCATGTATTATTTCTACGATCATATCTACTTCAGTTTGGTACTGTTTTAAATGTTAAATAATGGGTATTAATTATTTGGTTTTGAAATGAACGGCTAGGATGATGTCATTCATCTGAAGAAATCATTTTTCATTGTATCAGTAAAATGAACTGTCATGTATCATTTGCAGATTCGACTAAAGCATTTGCAAAAGAGTTCTTCATGCTAAGGTTGATTGTGTGAACCAGCACAAGATTTTGCTTGATTTCATACATGTTTGTACGTGTATATATTTGCACGAAGCATGAAATAATGAATGAAATCTATTTGGCCCGTTCCACCATGTTCCTTCCATATGGACATTCTTTCTTTATGCAAAACCTCAACCATGTTCATATGATGTATTTCTAAATTTGATCTCATAGACTTATTGCTAAATTAGTTTCATTAGAGTGACATATGATAAAAGAACAAAATCAAATGCAAAATAATTTGTTGTGTTTTTCGTGTCCTAGAAATGATGGTTAAATTTGAACTCTAAAATAATTTGTTGTGTTTTTCGTGTCCTACAAATTTTCACATTTTCTAAACTATTATTCTCAATGGACATATATTTCTATTAGAAATCAAAATGAGAACACTGCATTAAAAATTCATACTTTATGAACAATACATGTCACACAAGTATATTCTTGTCTCATTCGATAATAAATTTATTAACTTAATAATAAATATGATCATATGTTGTTTGATTTAGATCTAAATTCTTAATCTCCTTTCCATGAGTCATACTATTCTAGGATTCTTAAAATTAGTTATCAACAAAATCATTCCAAATAATTGTTTCCATCAAGCTCTATATAAAGAATTTCGTTCATGCTAATAAATGAAATCAAACAAAATAATGATCTAAAACAACCGAATAACATTTGACAAAATTATAGGAGCTAAAAATAAAAAAAGATAGAAAAAAAAATCTGAATTGCAATTGTAGATTGTAAGGATTCATTTTTATAATCCACCTCTCCTTAAATTTTTCATAAAAATAAGTTTGTTGAGCCATATTCCTCGAGTTTCAGACCCACTTTCACCCTTGGATCAATAGATTTTATAATAGTTATGTGATATCACACAAGAGCTAAATTGAGAAGATATAAATCATTTTAAAATAAGGTGGCACTACAGCTTACAACAACTGGTTCTGTGGCTTCGAGTTTTGCTACAACGTTATCAAAATGGGCTTGCACATTATGGTCTTCATCAATTAGAGAAGTTGTGATGCCTTGATGATGGAAGGGTAGGGGTGTTGGAGAATTGATGTTAGTAGGTTTTGGGCGGCTACCATGTTGAAATGTATCATCTTCTGCAATATTTTTCCCACCCAACTCTCTTTCTTCTTCTTCTAAAAATGCTGGTTCTCTCCCTTATAGACACTACATGAAGAAGAAATTTAGAGAAAGGGTGAAGTCCCGCAAAACTGTAGGTTGTGGACAACGAAGGAGAATTCGTTGAGTATGTTGCGGTTCAAGCTACGGATGGAAATCTTGAACATTTTAGTGAGGTATATTTTGAACTCAAGTCTCCGTTCACAGTATACTTAAGAATTTGCTTATGTTAGATTTAAAGTTTGGAATATTTGATGTAAAAATTGTAATCTTGCACGAAAATATGTTTAGCTTATTATTTGGAATATTTTGGTTGGGTAAAATTGAAGTTTTATCAAAAAAATGAAAATTTTGATAAAAATTTTGAAATTTTCAGTTATGGGTTCCAACGCATTTTAAAGAGTATTTTGAGAAAGAAATTAATTGATAATCCATATATTTGGATATATTCGTTGGATTAACGTGCGATTCAGACTGATTATTTTTCTATTTAATTGACTATTTCCTTGCTATTGCCAGGCCATCTGAGGTAGGGGTTTTATCTCATATCTAGCATTGCATCGTTTTCCAAACGATTATTTTGAGACGTTATCTCATATAAAATGACTAGTTCGTTATGACTGTCTGTTTTTACAATATTATATATACGATTTTCGCTTGAAGGAAGGACGCCCAGCTCAAAGATATCCCCCTCCAGTCTTATAATTAGATAGGTGGAAGTCTTGTAAAATTCCTACATAATTCATTTTTACTTTTCTGCAAAAATCTTTGTCATCATGTCTGAACCATTTTTATCTATGTGAATCTTCTCAAGATATACTTGTTTGGTGTCTAACACATCTTATATCCAATGATACTTGATATCTACATGTTTTGACTTTGAATGAAAGCTCAGAATTTTGCTGAAATGAATAGCACTTTGACTGTTACAATACAAGATATATTTGTCTTGTCTATGACCCATATCTGTTAGAAATTTTTGCATCCACAAAATTTTTACATGCATTTATAGCTGCTATAAAGTCAGCTTCTATTGTTGATAATGCAACTAATTTTTGCTGGTTAGATTGTCATGAAAGAGCTCCCCCTCCAAGTGTAACCAAATACCCTGATGTGGATTTTCTGGAGTCAATTTCTCTAGCCATGCCTATGTCAATATAGCCTACTAATGAAGGCTCTTTACTCCCAAATCACAAACTTAATTAAGAAGTCATCTAAGATACTTAAGAATTCACTTCACTGCATTTCAATGATCTCTACTTGGATTTGATTTGGCTGACTACTCCAATAGAATATAAAATATTAGGTTTCGTACAAACCCTAACATACAACAAGTTGTTGATTGCAGAGGCATATGGAATTTTTTTCATTTTTTTTCTTCTTCCATAGGACTTTGTTTAGAAGTAAGCTTGAAATGTTTAGCAAGTTAAGTGTTGATCGGCTTCACCTTATCATGTAAAATTGATTGAGAATTTTCTTGATATATTTCTCCTACGATAGCTATACTTGTTTCGCCTTCCTTCTTACCAAAGTCTTTTGCGGCAAGTCGTGCCTTATACTTTGGTTGTGAACTTTTATCTTCAGCTTTGAACTTGTATACACATTTCATCTTGAGTGCCTTTCACCTCTTTGGAAGCTGAACCTATTTGTATGTGTGGTTCTCATGCAATGATTTCATCTCATCTTGCATCACATCCAAAAAATTCTTCTTATATGGATGCTCCATTGCTTCCTCTTAGCATCACCATTAATGATCATCACATACTCATTTACAAAGTATCTTCTTGATGATTGATGATCTCTTATTGACCTTCTTGGCTTGTGTTCTGCAACTAATTATAGGAAAGTCTCTACTTCTCGTTGGTTAACGTCATCCATTTGTTGATCACTAGATTCTCCAGCATATCTCTCATCAAAAGTTGATTTTACCATATCAACTCTTACTAGAAGCTCATCAGTGATATCAACATCTTTCTTTGTCTTCAATGGTCTGATATTCATAGAAGTTAACATTTGGACTTCTGACAATCTTCTTCTTGGCAATCGGATCCCAAAAGCCTTTATCTGAATGAATCATTTCCATATCCAAATGCATCGGACAAATGCTCTGCAACCAAATACTATAGATGCCTATAAGAGACAACTTTTCCTATCTATAGTTCGTTTGACACTTCTCCAATCAATGGTGCTAGTGGAGACAAATTGACAATATGTATTGCGGTCTTCAGAATATTTTAGGAAGTTTTGATGTGATAACATGCACCTTATTTTCTCCACGATTGTTCTGTTCATTCTTTCCACAACCCTATTTTGTTAAGGAGTCTTAGGAAATGATCATTCATCTCTGATTATGTGCATCTCGCAATATTCATCAAAGAATCTCATGTATTCATCACCATTCTCTATACGAATGCATTTTAACTTTTTCCTAGTTTCTTGCTCTATGAGAGCATGAATCTATTTGAAAACTTAAAACACCTCACCTTTTGATTTGAGTGCATAAGCCCAAACTTTTCTTCAATGATCATCAATGAATATTACCATGTATTGGGCACCACCTAACCTTTTTGTTGACAAGAGACTACAGACAACTAAATACATAACTCTGTACACATTTGTTTTTCTTGATGCAAAATTCTTCTGAAAGAAAATTCTGTATTGTTTTCCCACCAAATAATGAATACAAGTTTGTAGAGTTTCACTTATGAGATATAATAGATTTTCTCTCTTGCCAAGCAGTTGAAGTCCTTTCTCGCTCATGTGACCGAGTCATTTGTGCCATAACTCAATAGATGAGTTATCTTAAAAAGTATTTAGTTATACATTTTTACAGTCACTTGAGTCACATACATGCTAAATTCTTTGATTCCTCTATATACAACTAGCAAACCTTTACTGAGCTCCATTTACCACTATCGAATTCGCTCTTGTATCTAACTTTATAAAAACCATCGATTGATATTAGATTTAGTCTAATATATGGAACATGTCTGATATCTTTGAGCACAACTCAGAGCCAGCGTTGGTGTGGATACACATGTCACCTTTTCTAATTATTTTGGAAATGTGATTGTTTCTCATTTTAATAATAATAAAATCGCCACTTGTGTAAGATGTAAAATATTCTGCTTTTGAGGTTACATGATAAGATACACCAGAGTCGCATACCCAACATGATTCATGAGTTATGAGGTTGACATCAATTTTCCATATATTGATATTTTTACCATTAGAAGCAATTGCAGTTGTACTCTTCATCTCCACTTTAGCACTCTTTGTACCTTGTTCTTTGTTCAACTTCCTGCAGTCCTTTTTCATGTGACTCATTTGACCATAATTATAGCACTTGGCGTTCTTTTTACTTCTCAATTTTGATCTTCTTGATGTGTTGGCTCTAGAAGTCTCACATTCTTTTGTTCTCCCTCTCATTATTGAAAGGTCTTTACGGAAGAGTGCTCTTTGTTCTTCCATCTACTTTCCTTTTCAAGAACTATAGTTGCAATATCATTGAACATTAATGTTTTCTTTGTAGCATCATTGACCAAATTTCTAATTAAGTGATCATATGAAGCAGAAAAACTTTGAAATAGAGTTCGACTCATTCATCATCATCAATTTTTTGCTCCATTATAGTAAGTTGAGAAATTAGTGTATTGAGAATATTAATGTGATTTGTCACTGATGTCGACCCTGCAACTGATGAGTATATAATTTGTTTCCATGAAAATTCAATTTTTCAACAATTTTGCCTTATATAATTTTGTCAGCGTTTCCCAAATTTCTTGACAGTTGTTATTTCTGAGACACTTGATAAAATTCCATCTGCTAAAACAAGATGTAAATTGGCAATAGCATCCCCATCAACTTTAATCTATTTTTCATCTTTAACTGTCGTTGGTCTATCACCAATGGCCATAGCACAACCACATTTTCTGCAATAATGCATTTACATTTAATTTCCACAATGAGAAATGATTTCCTTTTAATTTTTCTATTTCAACTCTTCTCGTCATAAAAACCTTACTCTGATACCACTTGTTGAGAATAATAATAATAATAACAATAGAGTTGAAAAATAGAATGAATAGTACTGATCAGAATAATTACCAATAAAGATTATTCTTGACAATCTCCTTAGTCAGACTATATTTTCAAGTAAGTTTCAAGGAAAGGCTAGAGGGATCACAAGTGGTCTAACTTAAAATTCAGTCCTCTTAGCCACCGTTTACTTGCATAGCACAATTACACCATTAAATAAGCAGTTCAAAAAATGATAGCAAATGTGATAAAAAATATTATGAATATTTTTCCTATATTGCCATAATATAACAGCCAAGACGTATGAGAAATAAAGCAAAAATAAACAACAAGAATTTTTCTGTGGAAACCCAAAACGAAAAAAACCATAGAGACCAAGTCTCGAAAGATCAAACTATGAAAAATAGAATTTACAATATTCTTCTGGAAATTAAATATTTTAGAGAATATTCACTAAGAAAAAAATTACCACTTTGAGCCTCTAGTTTACATCTACTAACTACTCTTTAATGAGAGTGCTGAGTTGTTGAGCAGCCAAGGTCATGGATCTACTATCTCTTGCTTTCTTCTTGCATTTCTTTTCTTTCAATTTTCATTTCATCCTCATGCATAAAAGAAAAATGAGAAAAAATAAGTAAAATGTAATAAACTAGACTTTAATACTCGTAGACTAAAGAATTGTTAACTTTAAGACTATCCAATATAATGTATATAACCTAGATATTACTCACTATCATACATGCCTTTTTTAAGGTTAATATTACTCATGTAACTAACTATAAACATGTAAGTTATCATGTTTACAACAATGATGTTTATGCATGCAAACACTACACATTCAAATTAAGTAAATGTATAATGTATCAGTGTACTATTCTAAAGCTAAGATATCAACTAACACCACAAGGTTCTATAGCTCGTATTGTGGCTCCTCTCAAAAGCAATTGCACTATATTAGGACATTAATAACACAATTTATAATCAACTCAAGAGCTAGTGCTACGACACAAAGGATATTATCTTACATTTCTTTTAAGAGTCTTAGCTATGGATTGAACCCCTAATGATGTGCTAGTGGAGTCTCCAATTCACTGTAAAGTGAGGAGATTTACTAACTTTCATTTAATTGTATAGTTTGTAGGTGTTGAAGGAGGAAAGAGTATTCAAAAATCAATAACTTTTATCTAGTAGCCAAAAATATTATGAAGGTGTTCAAGATCACACATAAGTTAATGATTAAGCACAAGTTTTTCAAACTTAGGAGACATGCTAGCTTTTAAAAAAGTAGAGGTGTGTTATTACCCATCGACACAATACCCTCATAAAAAATGTCACATGTTTAAAATCAATTTTGATTGACACATAATGAAATAACCAAGCTGAATATATAATTTAATCCTTGCAAGACTTTGGTTTTCCTTTAGACACAACTAAAAGATCTCCAACCATGGTCTTCTTTTACAACATAAGCTTCACCAGATATCTTCAATTGTTTTCCCTTGTGATCAACAACTCTCTTAGTTTTATTATGTAATTTATATCACTAAGATTCCTTAACTTTGATTTGCCAGTCAAAGCCCACACATTATCACTACAATTATTATTTAACTCTCGTGTTCTATACCAAACAACGTGCCCCTCTTTTGAGACTTAATTCACACAACACTATGCTTAATTTTTTTGTTTGAGAACAAAGCATCATAAACTTCTTTAAGAGTTAGAGTGTCTAGACTATATAAAGTAATATCTCTAAAAGTACCATTAGAAGTAAGCAACAAAAACAATAAAATTAATCCGAAACCTTCTTTATCATATTTGCATTCCGTAGTCTCTAAACTAGTGACATGCCATAAATTTCCTCTATTTACAATCAAGCACGAAGATTCTCTAACAATATTTTTAGTGTTTATTTTGAAGGTGTTCAAATGGCAAAGATGATGAATTACATTCATCAAGCATCCAAATATATTTTGGTGTCATTCAAGATAAAACATTAGTGGAAAATCAAACACAAGATTGAGAGACTTATGGCAAAATACAAAATCTGTGATCTGACCTTGAGGACTATTTGATAGATTCGACAACCTTAACTATTTTATATCAAAAAGCGTCCTTCATAAATATTATAGCTGATATCTCAAGCTTTCCAGAATATAATGTTTTGTTAAATTTAAAGTTTTTTTTGCTAATCCAAAAGATCAGCGAAGAGAGAGCTATATTTTCTGCCAAAGAATCTCATTCTTACTTACTCAGAATTAAATGGGCCACAAGGAGTTCTTACAAGATTTCAATCAAAGAGGCTTTCAAATTGTCATGTGGTTTGTTATTTTTCAGATTCAAATATTCAAGATGAGTTGTAAAGTACTCCTAATGAAGTAGATCAAGAAATACCAAAACATGTGCTTACTTGGCAAGACGAAGAGAAATCTACCAAGGAGGAGGAAAGCCATGGATTTGAAGCAAGATGCCATGAATTTGAATTCATTCAAATCTTTGAGTGAAGTTCACATTAAATTAAATCTTTATTTAGTTATTTTTTAAATTATTTTAAATTTTCCTAAATCTTTTAAATTTAAGTTATTTTAAATTTCAAATAGATAGATAGGAATATGTTCAGAACTAGCATAAAGCGATCCTAATCCTAGGTTAATTGCTTTTCTTCTATTGAGGGCTATTTATACCCCACTAAAACTTAATGGAAGTTTAGTTTTTGATAAATTAAAACCCCTTTTAGTTGTTGATAGCCTCTTTTTCTTTTGGATTATTATTAATTCTTTTGATTGAAAAATTGGAAGTTTGAGTATTGTGAGAATTACTCAAGCTTTGTCTTTTCTGTGCAATCTTCTAGCCAATTTTGATTCGTGAACTTCATCAAAGATTTGAATCAAACTCTCATTATTTGTTGGTGGAATTCCTTTTTTGTTAAACAAGAGGAAATTCTTTGGTGGAATAAAAATATTGTAACTTTAGCAACCATTTGCCAAGCCAACTATATCACCTATCGCCCATCGCAATTCGTTTCTGCCTGAAGTAGACCCTATTTTCTTAAAGATAGCTAAGTGATCCACAATAGACGTACCTTACATCACACAATAATAATAAAGTCATTATTTCAGTTACAACATGCTAGTTAAGATTTTTGTAATACGTAATTACTCCAATTTTCACCATAATACACAACAATTTTTCTCTTCAAGATGTTCATATTTTTTAAAGTAGCAGCTAAAGGTCAATCCAGTGGGAAAACTTCCATGCTATTTGCTTCTTAACTAAAATCTAGCATAAAACATGGAGAAATGACGTACTTGGCAGCCTTTGTTGAGATCAAGTCGAACCAAGTTGCGGATTTGTTGTATCAAGTGGCAGAATTGCTAGACAATTTCACTCATGTAATGCCACCAACATTCCCAAAGAAGCTGCCACCTATGAAGAGTGTAGACCACTATATTGAGTTGGAGGCATTAGCCAAGTGTCCAACAGTAGCTTCTCACCAAATGGCGCCAAATGAATTGGCGGAGCTTCAAATACAACTTGATGAGTTGGTGGAAGTTGGATACGTGCAACCATTGAAGTCTCCTTATGGTGTGTCAATCGTGTTCTAGAAAAAAAAAAAAAAAAACAAGATGGAAGCTTTAAGATGTGTGTTGACTATCACGCCCTAAATAAAGTCATGTGAAGAATAAGTACCCTATCTCGAATGTTGCTGATCTTTTTAACTGATTATAAGGCTCCTATCTTCAAAAAGTTAGATCTTCGTGCATGGTACTTGCAAGTTCACATATCCAAAAAAAATGTACCAAAGACGACCATGGTGACAATATATAGTTAGTTTCAGTTTTTTTAGACGCTTTTCAACTTAACCAATGCACTGACAACATTTTACAATCTGATGAATGATGTCCTTTATGAGTATTTGGATCATTTTGTGGTTGTATACCTTAACGATATAGTGTGTACAACAAGTAAGTCGACCAACATGTGGCATACTTGAGAGAAGTGCTTAATAGATTGCGAAAACATTATCTTTATGTAAAAAAGGAGAAGTGCAAATTATGTTCTCCAGAGATTTTGTTCTTGGGGAAAAATTAGCAAGGGTCATATCAAGATGGATGAGAAAAAGATCCAAACTATCATGGAGTGGGAGCCCCTACAAAAGTGACCAACTTATGCTTATTTTTGGGCTTGACAAACTATTATTAGAGATTTATCAACGATCATTTGTGGATGATAATCCGTTAGAGAGATTTAGTATCAATGCACAATAGGTGGGTTTGGATATTACCATGTGAGGATGCCTCTGAGAAGGTCAAAAGGGTTGTCATGGCGAAGCTGGTGTTGCACCTTCTTGATTTTTAGTTGCCTTTTGAGATGCATACAGATGCATCTGACTGTGTTGTGAGTGAGGTGTTAGTCCATGAAAGACACCCCATTACTAAGAATGACGTGGAAGAAGATTACGTGAAACTTTATTACACAAAAATGTCGGGTTTTACTGATTTCAACACTAGGGAGTTCGTATTTTTGAAAGTTCATGTGAGCATGGTATAAGTTGATTTTGGGTGAAAAAAATGTTGGTCTAGAGATACATTGGCCTATTTCAAATTGTGGAAAGGATTGGTAATGTAATGTACATACTTGATTTTCCTTGGTAGCTTGGGTACGTCCATATGTCTTCAAGATGTTAGACCCTTCACATGTCATCTCCTTGACTGACATTCATATCTTGGAGGATGTTTTTTATGAGGAACTTGAGCGGATTTTGGGCTGCAAAATCAGAGTTCTTTGCTACAAGGAAATTCGCTATAGGTTGTATGTTGTGGAAAAATAACATTGAACGAGAAACTACTTAGGAACTCGAGTAAGAGATTTGTTAAAAGTACCCCCAATTAATTTATAGTCCCCTAGAAGTTGCACTAAATCTCAGGGATGAAATTTCTTAAGGAGTTTGAGTAATTTTTCTACATTTTCTTAGGTCAAATTGTCTCCTGTGTGAGTTGAATATTCATAACTCGTGACCTTTTGAACACATGGAATTTTTGGTAGAACGAGAACTGGTAAAAATTGAGAGTTAATGCATAGTAAAAAAATCTAAAATGGTGTTAAGTGAATTGAAATTACCTTTAATATAGTTTTTGAGGAGTTAGAATTTAAGAATTTATTTAATATATAATATATTATATTATATCAAGTGTTATATATTAAATAAAAATTAAAAATAAATTTTGTAAAATAAGGAAGGACTTTGACAGCAAGGAGAGAAAGAGAGATACTGAAGAATTTTTGACCCGTTTCTGCATTAGTAACGTCTGAATCTTGGAGTTCTATCAATGGTTCTCGAGGATATGCTAAATCTTGGTAGTTTTTGTTGAGTTTTCATATTTTCGTGCTTAAAAACTCAAAATCATTAATTGAAATGTTTTTTGTGTGTGGGTCAATTCAATGTTCTAATGGCGTGGGTATAACTTCTACGATGAATTTTGGTGGATTGGCTGGAAATCAGACTCTTTTCAAAACCATGATCGGATATCCTTGCCATGTTTTGATTTAGTGTGTGCTAACCTACGGTGCAGTGTCAGTCTTCGTGAATGCCTAGGCGGGCAACACGTGTTGAGCCACGACTTCCCCCAAGCGAAGCGTGGCACAAAGCAATAGGCATGTGTCGAGCCAAGACATTTTTCTTTTGATGTTGTGGCATTGTTTCCTCAATGATTCAACCTCGCCCTCCTATCAGCACGCTGTTGGGTGGTACAACACTCCTTTGGAGCCGTTGCCCCAAGTTGTTTTTAGGGAATATTTAGCCCATTTCTTAAGGCCCTAGTTTTGGCTTTTCCTAGGGCTTTGTTTAGGCCACTTTTGGGTTATTCCTTTGAATATTAGTCGTTACGTATTATCATATTTTTTACCTTGAATTTTTATTCTCAGTGTAGGAACCATTCATTGTCTCTTAAGTTTAGATGAGATTTTGACGTACGGTTTTGTTATAGGTTCTGATGAGTTTTGTGGATTGTGAACTTATGCCCAACAATACCATCCCACTAGTTGGAAAGCTAATAGTCGTCAAGGTAGGAGTTTCTTTTACTATATTCACACATGGATCATAATTTTCAAAAACCTTATTGTTGTGATAGATCACATAAAAATTTTGCATGTTTGTTTCATAGCATGTAAATTTTTATATTATATGTACCCTTGTTTTGCACATTTATATTTTTGACGATAATTCATATTATATCCCGAACAAAGTTTTCAATTGTTTTGGGTCCTAGATCCTGGCCATTGGTTTGATACGCACCTTCTATTGCATGAGAGTGTTTGTTTATACAAGAGATATCATAGATTGGGAAGTCACTTTCTCTCTCTTGTGCGCCTCCAGGTGTTCGTTGTGCAAAGGTTCTAGGACTATTTTCTATCAAGATCGATGGTGACACTATTTTATATATAACTACCTATTGTGTCCAGTAATGTTTTTAAACTTGCACCACCAATAGCTCAGGGAGCTTGTTTTAATATGATACAAGGTATTGAAAGTGATTTCATACTTCCATTTTCTTCACCATCTCATGGTTTTTAACCGATAAAAATTAAGACAATTTTTCTTATGCATTGGACATAGTGTTAGGATTCTTGGAGTTCATTCATTCGCCCCAAAAGACTATTAATTTTTCCTAGGCAAGAATAGTGGTGACATGAAGTAACTGCTTTCGTGGAGATCATGTTCCCTTTCGTATTTTTTGGTTGAAGGGTTTTATTTATTTTTCTTGGTGAGAAATTTTTTTATTTCTTTCTTCTTCTTTTTTTTTTTGTGATATTTTACTTTTTTGTGTAATATTTTCCTTTTTGAATTTATTAAACTATCTTATATTTTGTGATCACTCAATGATCTTCGAATAGCAATATACTTTTACCTCGATTTTATCTAAACAATGAAAATTGTGATTTTTTATAATTAAAATACTAATTAAATAAAATCCAAAATTTAACATGAATAACTTTCATTAAATAAAACCCTAGAATTACAATTATCCGTTAATAGTTCACTCAACTAAATTATTTGCCTTTTTCAACTAATTTAACCGCATGAGTTTGTTAATTGAGAAACCATAATTGTCTAAAAGACTCTCTTGATGGTCATTAAAAAAAATCATTGTAACTTTGATTCACTATATCCTGATGTGAATAAAAATAACAATGATTCATTAAGTTTGCAGGTATATTCTTATTCAACATAAACTCATGGTTTTTACTCGATAATCATACATTATGCTATCTGTATCTAACATGCAAATCATTCATTCAACTTCTTTACATGTAATAAAATTAACCTAACAAACACTTGATCATATCTACGATTAGTCTAAGATAAGTTAAACAAACTCAAAACAAATTAATAAAACCGAAAAGATATAAATAAATCAGACTACAAGTAGAGTTGAAATCATTAGTTTTAAAAAAGAAAATTAGTTTAGAGCGAATCAAAGAATAACAATTGTAAATATATAATAATCAATCCCTATGGAGAATAGAAACAAAAAAGAAAGAAAAGAGATAGAGAGATAGAACTAGTTTAACGCCATCTGTCTTGATGTTTATCATGTGTCTTCGTAATCTCCAAGAGAATCGTCAGCAAAAGAACATCTTTATTTCCAGTCATGCTCTCGAGTCTCTTACCTTTTTTTCATTATTTGATATGTTTTGTATTTATAGATCATTATTAAATCATCTATTTGATTATATATGCTTCTTTAGGATTTCTAAAGCTCCACAAGGGTGCTACAACAATCAAAATTGGTGCTAAAGTGCGCAAAGTCTATTCCAAAGAATCATCATTTGACATCTACAACACTCCAAAGAGCATTCTAACACAGTTTGTAACGACTCGGTTTTTCGTAAATCCTTTAAAATGCAGAAAATTTAAATTTTTTAATAAACTCTTTTTAAAACGGTATCAGAGTGCCAAACCGGACCGTCAAAACTCTTTTTGCTCTACCCACTAGTAAAACCATTATAAAATCATTGCAGAAGTGTCACAAAACCTTTTATCTAAAACATAGCGGGTTTATCAAAACTTTGCAGAAGCGTAGATAAATCATTTAATGAAGAAATACTAAACAAATGAATACTGCGTTTTGAGAAATGAAAACTAAATAATTAAATACAATTTATTACAACTGTTTTCTCTTCTCGCTCTAGCCTGGCTAGCCACAACGTCGTTCGTGCAAATCCTTCACCTCTGCTTTATTATTTGTTCGTCGTTCCTCGTATATGAACCTATTATTATCTGTTCGTCGTTTGTACCTACACCACAAGTAATACGTGAGCCTAATGGCCCAGTAAAGAAAATGGTTTAATGCAATTATGCTTATGACTATCTTTAGTTTATTTGGAATGGGGGCCACCTAAACCAATCCTTTCATTACGTTCGTTCGTTCATTCTTTACTTTACATTCGTTCATTCGTTCATTACTCTTACATTGAGCTGGAGATTGAAGGACCCATATAGGATGGTATAGTTGGTAGGATCTAACTTCCTATAGACAACTAAGTCCCGTTCCCGACAAGGTAGGGGCATTTCCTAGTTGCTAAACTAGAACCGCTACCCATCAACCCTCCAACTCCCTTTCATTCTTTCATTTTCTTAACATTTTACCTCACTTATGCATGTGTGAGTATCACCCCAAAGTGGCACTCCCTACAGGTTTCTATTAACATGATGCATGACCATACATTTTTATCCTAACATGATGCATGATACATGATGCTTATATCATAACATTAACAATAATTGCGCATATAAGGAAAGTAAACAACAGTTGCATTGAAAATAAAGCAGCTGTAATTGAATCTATGCCTATAATGAACAACAGTAATTGAAAGGACACATCAATTATAATTGAAAGTGCGTAACAGGGAACAATTAATTGAAAGCAACGACAGAGCAATATGAGATGACAAAGTAGCATGGGATGAATTACAATTCGTTAAACCAACCTACTAAACATGGAAACATGCTTTAGACAACGAATAACAGAATCATGCTTGTAAATTGGTAATTTCTTATTCTAGTTGATTAATCATGGTTTTATTCTAATTATTAATTAAGTATACTCAGATAAGTTGGTTACACATACAAAGATTGAACATACAAGTATAATTATAAATCATTATCCTAATTAATTTACATGCTCGGATTCATTATAATTAATGAGTTAATAAACATACTCACTAATAAACCTAGTTAATTGACATGCTTACTAGTTATAATTAACATGCTCACTAAATAATCACACTTACTAGTTTAATTTATTAAACATACTCAGGGTTTAGTTTATTCACAATTAAACATGCTTAAGGCCTAGTTAACGCAAAGACATTAAACAACTATAATGGAAGAAAATTGTATGCATCGAATAATAGAAACGACAAGAACAATATATGCAGAGATATTTAAAGGATAGGCAGCAGTAACAATAACTTGTTCATGCTTTAACTCATCATTCTAACTCTTTTACATTCTTAACTCATTCATTCAAGCAGAAATCATTCATCAATGAACCATCGAAGTAAAGCATGTATTGCAGGAAAGAAAAGTACACCGAATTAACAAAGAATATCTGCCATGGAATAATAGCAGTTAAAGAATAATTACACTATATCAAACAACCTAGTTGATTATGTGTTTAAGTAACTAATTAACATGCTCAAGTCACTTAACATGATTAAGTTAATCAACATGCTTAGGTCTAATTAATCATTCTAGTTAAGTTCTTTAACATACTTAATTAATACTGCACATGCTTAAGTTGATTAACATGCTTAAATTTAATTAATTATTTTAGTTAAGTTAATCAACATGCTTAAGTAATAATTAACATACTTCATTTAATTAATAGGTTGATATTATCCTTAGCTAATTAGCATGCTCAAGAAAATGATTAACCATTATTATTTAAACAACTAATTAAACATGCTCAAGACAAATTAATTACTCTAATTAATTATCATGCTCAAGAAGGTTACAACATAGATTAATTCACATACTTAAATTAACTAATTAATTAACATGCTTAGGTGATCTAGTTGATTAGACGATTAATAAATATCTTAGTTCTATTATCACAAGTGTTTGCATAAAGATATTCACCTGTAGAATAACCATTGGCAAGAGCACAAAATGGAGGAATAATAGCTACATAGAAATATCTAACTGACAACAAGTAACCATGTAGCAAGAGTTTATCGCTTCATGCATTTGAACATTCATCACCTTTAAGCATTAGCATTCATCACTCTTCCATTAACATAAGGCATTTGAAACAATGAAACCATGAAAACAGGGTAAATTGCTAAAGGAATTATCACAGTGCTAGCAATAATCAACATGGCACTAATAATCTACACTATCAATCAACAAGGAAATAGCAACCGTATATCATTCAAGGAAACCGACACTACTCACGCACAATACATGTGGGTAGGGCCTCCAAATGGCCAAGACACACCCAAATCCTTACCTCAAAGCTTAATGCGCATTGGCATTCCATTGTTATTCTTCTTCCTCTTTTGATACCTTCACAAATTAAAACATTATAACTCATCAATGAATCGTATTCTAACTTGTACGAACTCTAAGTACTTCTCCGACTCCTAAACGGAATATCACATAACCCAATAAATTAATCCCAATAACAATATCTAACCGAGTCATAAAACTACATTACACATGCTTCACAACTCATTCAAACCATATCCAACATGAAGCATGTCCATTAACAGAGTATCAATCTATCATGCAAAAATACTTAACTTAGATCTCACAATTCTAAAATCAACCCAATGAACATGCAGTAGCTTAACCCAATTACCACATTCATTCATCCAACTAATGACTCAAATCCAACTAGCGGAACATCTCATTTACTTACTCTTTTTATCCAAATAATAGGGTAGCAGATTAATCCTCCTAATATGCAGATTAACCATGTGCTTCGTAAAACAATCCACATATTATTATAATAGCCAACTCAACACAACATATTTATAATAAAATGCATTTCACCCTCTTTGTCCTAACAAAACAGTAGTTAAATCAACCCAGACAAACAACCATAAGCAGATCCGAAATCAACCACAGCAGTAGACATTCAACAGCTAATCCAAAGAACCAATCTGACGTGTTTCCACGTCCAACAATAACGTAGAGATAGAATCAGCAATTCATTTGACAGTACGTAATAGCACAACGCGATCATAACTCATTTACAGCAACCAAAATCATCTAAACATATCAATACTTGAACAACCATAACAGAAGACTAATCCAAGTGCTTCATTCTCATTTTAAATCCATAAACACAATGGACGAGACCTCCTTACTTGAAGATTCTGGGAGACCCGAAAGCAACTCCTCCCTCTTCCTTCTCCATTACTTTTCTCTCGGCCATTCTCTAGAGCATCCATCTATCTTCAGCATCTTCTCTAGAGAAGAGAAGTCCTCAGCCTTTTGTTCTCCAAACATGCCCGACAATTCTCTCCAGCTTTTTAGAGGATGTTCCCCACGCCCGACACGCTGTCGGTTTCATCACAACAAAACCAGAGGAGGAAGTACCTATTCGGGCCGAATCACAACGATGTCACACTTGGGACGGAGCACCAGGGTCAGAGCTCGACCCAAGCTAGAAATCGCAACCCCCTGCCACAACAAGCTCGCCGGATTCCGTCCCTGCAACACCCTCCAGCCAACACCTGATCCTCAGAACGCGGAGGAGGAAAACCCAACCAACATACCACCGATTTGTCGCCGGGATCGCGACCCATGGAAGTCCCGATTTGTCTCCCCCTGCCTCGCCTCCTAAGCCCTAACCACGACCCACAGCGTAGCCAACAGTGCGTTGGACCCATCGTCGCCGTCGCCATTTGTCGTTTCCCGCTCGTCGCCTCCATTGCTCCCATGCTCTCCAGCACTCTCTCTCTCCCCCTCGTTTCTTCTCTTCGGGCTCGCTCACGAAGAATGGCTGAAAGCCATTCTTCTTTTCCTTTTCAACCAGTTCACTTAGTGAACCGATTCAAATGGCGTGAACCAGTTCAGACAGAACTGGTTCATGCCCTCCCACATCCACTCTTAATTAAATTTCTTTTTTTTTTTAAAATCCACTAACAATTAAATCTTAATTAATCCAATTTAATCCCCTTATGATTTAACACCCAATAATTTGGCCCCTCTCTATTTTTATTCAATGAATCCTTAATTTAAAATGATTATAAGTAATTTTAAACATTATAATTTAATTCATTAAATTAATATTTTTTTTTTAATTACGGTAATTTCCATTTAATTTTAACAAATTCTTTAAAGTAAAAACTCACGAATACGTTCTTGGTAATACCCCGATAATTATCCAATTAATCCAATTGTCTTAAATTACTTTCCAATTATCTTTATTAAATTCTGATATAAAAAGTCAGGAAATTACACAATCACTCTTGGGTTGCAATGCCTGCTTCTCTATATGGTTTAGCGATGTAGCATTGACTTTTGCTAAAATTGACCGTTTTGCCATTAGAGCTCGATCTAACACTTCGATTATTTCTGTCCCAATCTAGAGGCAGGCCTAACAGAATCATCATATCAAAAGACCCAATCCTTTGAGAGAATTTGTTTGCACAGCCCAAAGCTAGACCCTAAACCCTAAACCCTAATGCGAAATTAAGCAAAAGCCCAAAAACCAATGGGCCAAGATCCATAGAGTAATTAATAAGAATCAAGATAGCGTAATAATAACCAAACAAAAATACCATGCACGAAATGAAACTGACACAAAGACAGAAGTTTTGGATGAACTTAGAAGGCCAAGAGGCCAATCTATAGAAATGGCAGTCGATCATAGTCTTGAAAATGCTAGTTAAAAGGGCAATATGTAGAAATGGTGGTCAAACTTATGGTTGATCATAGTCTTGACAATTCTTTACAGCGGTGAACAAAATAAATGCCGGTCGAACAAGGAATGGCAAGGCGGTCAATCGTCCAAAGGAAATTCTTGAATTGTCGTTGACGTTGGCTTAATAGTGGTCGATCAATGTGGGCAAGTCGATTGACTGGTTGGCTTGGGGAAAAATTACTCCTTTTACAATTTTTCTATTCCTCTAAAGAACTTCTCCTTGATGAATCAAGAAGAGAATTATCACCAACAAAAATAGTGAGTTTGATTGCAATCTTCGTACTTGTTCACCTATCGAAATTGGCTAGAAGAATTACAAGAATCCAAAGATCAAGTAATTCTCACAACACTTCACTTTAGTTTTTCAATCCAAGGATTATCAACAATCGAAAAGAAAGAGAGAAATTACCCACGGCTAAAAAGGGATTTATATTCTTCCAAAAACTAAAAACTTCTAATGAGTTTTGGTGGGGTATAAATAGCCACCATGAAAGCAATTCTACTAGGAATAAGATTGGCTTATAGTTATCCCTAACCAATCTCTATCTTCTATTTGAAATTTAAAATAACTTGAATTTAAAACTATCTAAAAAAACTTTAAAATAACTTTAAAATAATCTAACTAAAGATTTACATGAATTTGAATTTCATTCAATTTAAATGAATTCAAATTCATGGCCCTTCCTCCTCTTTGGTGGATTACTTATCAAATTGCCAAGAAAGCACATATGTTGGCATCTCATGATCCAATTCATTAGGTGTGCTTCCATCTTGAATATTTGAATATGAAGATTAATAAACCAAATAATACTTTGCAAGCTTCTTTTATTTAGGTCTTCTAATAATTCCTTGGGCCATATCATAAGTTGGTCTTCATATTATTTTGGGCCTCTAATTCGAGTAATTGAAATCGGCCTCTTAAACATAAACATAGCTCTCTGTTTGCGGACCTTTCGACGTAGCAAACGGAATCCAATTTCAACAAACCACCAACTATTCTGGAAATCTTGAGATGTCAGCTACAATCTTTATGAAGACCATTTTTTATATAAAATATTTAAAGTCATCGAAATTGCCAAGTAGTCCTCAAAGGTCAGATCTTGGGTTTTGTAATTTACCACAAGTTGCTCAATCTTGTGTTTGATTTTCCACCTATGCTTCATCTTGAAGAAAACCATAATATATTTGAATGTTGGATGAATGTAATTCATCCTCTTCCTCCTTTGAACCTCTTCAAAATAAACACAATAAATATCCTTAGAGAATCTCTGTGCTCGGTTGTGAATAGAGGGAATTTGTGGTACATCATCCTCCTGGGGTTGAAAATGATTTGACCTAAAATCTAAATTTTCTCCTTCAAAGTCTTCTTTACCAAAATAAGGAGATAAGATATGAACAATAACATTCAGAGGCTTCCCCATGATGTAAGTTGCTCTTGTATCCCAAAAGTAGCTTGCAAATATAACATTGAAAATCTTTAGAATCATCAAAACTCTTCAAGTCTTCCTACTAGTCATGCCCAAAATGATATCCACATAATATTCAGCATAACTATAGAACTCTTCCTCGTCCATATGATCAAAGTTGCCATCACAAAAGTTCAAATAAACACCAATTGCCTTATTTTTCTTTATCCATCCAATTCTAAGAATCCAAGCAATCAATTCATTTAATGGCACATACCTCTTGGAAACAAATAATAAATCTTTTGCTTTCTTCACATTCAAATAATACGGTGTAGAATGTTTGGTAGTTTCTAACTTCAATCTTTCTAGAATATCCATGGAAGCCACATTGGTTCAACTTCTTCCATCAATGATTAAAGAACGTACCTTTTTCTTGACTAGACATCGGCTATAAAATTTTTGCTCCTTTTGACATTTCTCTTCTCAGATTTGGAAAGTTAGAGCACTTTGAAGCTTTATGTTGAGGGGGGTCCCTTTGAATATAATATAATTCCCCTTCATTATTTTCCACCAATAATTCATCTTCAATATTTGTCATTAAGGAATCAACTTTGTTTTCTATATGTTGAGCTTTCACTTCTTTCTCTTCTAGAGTTAGTTCTTCGCTCATGATTCATGGACTTTCGGAGGCTCTTTCTTCAGAAAAATCTTCTTCCATGCTCTAGGAATCTAAAGATAATAATGGGCCTTCTGGAGGTAATATAACATCTTCTTCAAATCTCTCTTCTGTCTCTAGGGTTTCTTCTAATATCTCAACATGTTCTTGTGTATACAAAGGTGAAGCACGTGCACAACTTATTTTCAAATTGTCAAGTTGTTGAGCTATCTTTTCCAATGCAATAATAAGTTGAGCTTGCCTTTCTACCTTGAGTGCTAGTTGTTTGACCTCTTACATGTTTTGATATACTTGTAGCTCCACTACCTTACTATCTCAATATTCAAACCCTTGATGAAACGAGTGATTATTTGTTCCTCTTGTTCTTCGAGGCAACTTCTTATTTTTAACGTTTCGAACTCAGTGATGTACTCATCTACTGATAACAGCCCTTGCTTTAGTCTTTGAATTTGTAAAAATAGCCTTTGCCTATAGTGGTTAGGTACAAACTAATGCCTCATTAAACTCTTCATAGCTTTCCATGTTCTAATGTCTTGTTCTCTTACACAGCTTCTCTTAGCTTTAAGATCTTTCCACCATAAGCTAGCATTCCCCGTAAGCTCTAAAGTAGCTAGCCAGACTTTGGTTCTTTCAGAATATTTATGGTAAGCAAACACCTCTTCCACTTGTTTTTCCCAATCTATGTAATCTTTTGGCCATTCAGACCCGCTAAAAGTAGGAATGGAATCTTGTAAATCTTCTTCTATCATGTAATTCATATCATAATTATAGCCTCTTCTCATCATTTAGAGTGGATAAGAACATACAAATAATATGTTGATAGGGTCAAAATAGGCTCTGATACCAAATGATGGGAGAACGAAAGCCTTGGAGGAAGCTAGAAGGTTTAGAGGGCAATCTGTAGAAATGGCGGTCGAACTCGCGGTAGATCACAGTCTTGAAAATGCTAGCCGAGAGGGCAATCAGTAGAAATTGCTGTTAAAATTGTAGTCGATCACGTTCTCAACAATTCTTTACAGCGGCGAACAAAATCAGTGGTAGTCGATCAAGGGATGGTAGGGCAGTCAATTGTCCAAAGGAAATTCTTGAATTGTCATTGACGTTGGTTGAATAGCGGTCGATCAATGTGGGCAAGTCAATCGATCGATTGACTTAGTGAAAAATTTCTTCTTTTACAATTTTCCTATTCCTCCAAAGAACTTCTCCTATATGAATCAAGAAGAGAATTGATTGCAATTTTCAAATATGTTCACCAATTGAAATTGGCTAGAAGAATTGCAAGAATCACAAGGATCAAGTAATTCTCACAACACTTCACTTTAGCTTTTCAATCCAAGAATTATTAATAATCTAAGAGAAAGAGAGAAATTAGCCATGGCTAAAAAGGGATTTTTATTCTTCCAAAAACTAAAAACTTCTAATAAGTTTTGGTGGGGTAAAAATAGCCACCATGAAAGTAATTCTACTAGGAAAGGATTGGCTTATAGTTATCCCTAACCAATCTCTATCTTCTATTTAAAATTTAAAATAACTTGAATTTAAAATTATCTAGGAAAACTTTAAAATAACTTTAAAATAATATAACTAAAGATTTACATGAATTTGAACTTCATTCAATTTGAATGAATTCAAATTTGTGGTCCTTCCTCCTCTTTAGTAGATTACTCATCAAATTGCCAAGTAAGCACATGTGTTGACATCTTTTGATCCAATTCATTAAGTGTGCTTTCATCTTGAATATTTGAATATGAAGATTAATAAACCAAATAATACTTTGAAAGCTTCTTTGATTTGGGTCTTCTAATAATTCGTTAGGCCACATCATAAGTTGGTCTTCATATTGATTTGGTCCTCTAATCCTGGTAATTGAAATCAGGCCTCTGAAACATAAACATAGCTCACTGTTTGCAGACCTTTTGACATAAGAAAAAAAACTCCAATTTCCACGAAACACCCTATTCTGGAAAGCTTGAGACATCAGCTGCAATATTTATGAAGAACGTGTTTTCATATAAATTATTTAACGTCATCAAAAATTTCCAAATAGTTCTCAAAGGTGAGATCCCAGGTTTTGCAATTTACCACAAGCTCCTCATTTGTGTACTTGATTTTCCATTTATGCTTCATCTTGAATATCACAATAATATATTTGAATCTTGGATGAATGTAATTCATCTACATTCATCATCTTCCTCCTTTGAACCTCTTCAAAATAAACACAATAAATATTCTTATAGAATCTCTGTGCTCGGTTGCGAATAGAAGGGATCTGTGGCATATCAAAAACTAACAACTCCAAACCCTCATGTACCAGAGATGCAAGGATAGGATCGAAGGACTTTTGCACCTAGCATAGATGCCTGCCACGTACATCCGGCGTGGACTCCTGGCGCTTCCGCAAACACAGCTTCAAATACACCCGTGGTCGACCTGACCCATTAAACGATTGACCTAACTCAAGCTATCTCAAATAGAGAGGCTCTAAGCTAGTATTGTGATCGACCAGACTCAATTAGTGGTCAACCAGAGAAGGTTTTCTGGCATAGAAATTGTGAGGAAAAACGCATTCCCTCACTGATTCTCACCCCGAATCGGTATAAAACCTTGCATAAACTCTAAAACAACAATAATAACTTAGAAAACAACAAAAGATTTGAGTTTCCAAGCTTGAATCCGAAACCGACACGAAACGAAAAATCGAACGAAAAAATGAGATTAGAAACGGACTTACCCATGAAACTCCTTCACATAGGTTGGAGATCAGAATGCCACGAACACGAATTAGGCAGAGAAAAGATGAGGATTTCCCATCTGTTCTCCCCCTTCTTTTCCCCTCCTCTCCTCACGCCTACCCAACAAAGGAGAAGAAAATTAAAAGATGAAAGAATTATTTATTTATTCAATAAATATAATATAACTTAATATATTATAAATATTAAATGGAATTCTTAAACCTTAACCCAACAAAACTCATAACTCGATGGAAATGAGAACTTATCGAATTAAATCCCCCAGCTTCGAGCATAGGGGAACACGGATGACCAGTGACACGTGGCCAAACTTGGTCAACACAAAAAATTGACTTGGTCAAAGCAAAAAATTTTACTCATAAAATTATAAAATCCAAAAATTACAAATTTTACAATTTCATCAATTATGTTATGCAGAAAAACATAAAAAAATCACTCAAAAAGATAATATAAATTTTCAAACACACAAAACTTATGATTAAAAATACACAATTCCTCGATCTAAAGCCAACTCATCATTCGGCCTTATCTCTCTATGATATTTACCTATTTTGTCTATATTTTTGTTGTGTTGTGATGTATGTATGTATGTATGTAACTATTTTGGTTATCAACATTTCATTTATTCCTATCATCTTGTCATTCTCTTAAGAGATTAATCTTACTCGGTTTCCAAATGTCTAAAATCAACTTAAAAGTTTTGATGGTCCATCACATTTTGGACTATGAAAAAGGATGATGTATGTTATCCATATTTAGATGAAAAAATGTAAAGCCTTACTTGGCAAACATAGGAAGCCTAAGCTAGTTCCAAATGATGAGAAATACGATATGATAGGATTAGCTTATAAAACTATCATTTGTAACCTAGGGGATTTTGTTGCTTCTTAAAGACATAAAAAGAAGAATCTATAGCTTCTTGAGTGGGGTTGTAGTTGAGTACATTACCTAAACTTTGACCAACGACATTTATCTTAAAATTAAAATGCTTAAAAAATGAAAAATAAATTATTGAATATCTTGATGATTTCAATATGTTCATCGTGGACCTTGAAAATTTAGTTGTTAGTCTTGGAGATTAATCAAGCTATGATCATCCTTAACTTATTCCCTAAATCTTGTCAAAACTTTATCGATACTAGGAGTTATGGGAGACTCCCTTTGACTTTAGAGGCAAATTTTAGTGTCACTTAAATGTAAGGAAATAGAATCTAAATAGAAGAGACTTGTTGCTAAAAGTTTATATATTAGAGAAAAAATTAAGAAGAAAGGTCTTCAAAGATTGAAATAGATCTATGTTAAAATCCAAATTTGGAAAGAGAAAATGTTTTTACAGTGTTAAAGTAGTCTTTGTGCAAGTAATTATCACGAAATAAAATAGGAAGAGGCTAATAACTTGAATGCTGGTAATGTGACCATAGCCTAAGAGGGCTATGTGTGTAACAACAAGAAATTTAAAGAAGGAAATAAATCCTTCCAATTATTTCCATGGTAGATTCCAAAACTAATGTCATTTGTTACTACCATTTAAGGTTGCCGATGTGATGCACCAGTGGAAGGGAATATGAATATAACCTATTAAGTGATGAACAATTGATGATTGGTTGAGTGTTGAAGAATTGGAATCAATCAGATGCTTTGAAGAATGCAGGTAGTGATCAACCAGGTCTGAAGAATCAATAGGCAAGGCGGTCGATCAAGAGTGGAGAACGCAGGCAGAGATCGATCGGGAATAAGATAAATTGATCATCTAGAAATTTGCAGCTGATTGGGGCTGGTCAATTGTCAATGTGGGAAATAAAAACAGAGGCGAATGTTTTCTCAAGCGGTCGATTGTCAATGGTGAAGGTGATCGACCGGTCCTTTAAAACTTCCTTAGTTTGCCGCAAAACTCAATATAGAAAGTCTACCTTTGGAAACCAATAACTCCCATGTTTTAGAAGCTTTAGTGCTAGAATTTGAACCACGCTTTCTTGGATGAATAAGGAAAGAACTCCTTCAAGAACAATAGAAGTACCACCACATATTAGGAAATATACTTGAGAGAACTTGAGTCACCAAAAATAGTAACTAGTGTAGCATGTAACTCCCGTATGGATGTATTTGTCGATGAAACTCCTTTGGAAAGTTGGAGACCTCTTCACACACTCTTCCTCCAAGGATGAAGAATGCGAATGCCGATAAGAGAACTCACTCAACTTACAAGTGAGCCCAATCTTGTGATATAACACACACAAGGGGAACTTTGGTTGTGTCACGCCAAAGGGTTAAAAGAGAAATGTAATACCCTGACTTTTTAAGTGGGTTGACTATCGGGGTATTACCGAGAAAGTACTTGTTAGACTATATATTATGGAAATTAACGTAATCAAGATAAAATAAATATTCATTTAATGAATTAAATTATATAATATTTGAGTTTGTTTAACTTACTAAATATAGAGGGATGTATTTTCGATTAATTGGACCGATTTTATTAAGGGACCGGTTCAGCATTTCTCATTTCGTTTGGCCTTCGGCCATTTGACAAAATGAGAAAGGGGAATAACTAATTGAAGATAAAATGAAAATTTGTGTAATTAACATAAATTTTAATTTAATTAATTAAATTATAATGCTGGGGTTAATTATAATTGTTTTGAATTAAAGATTAATTGAATAATTAATGTGGGGGTTGAAGTGAAAGATTAATTTAAAAAGGGGAATAAAATGAGAAGGAGATATGAATTGTGATGGGTTGACTGAACTGGTTCAAGGATGAACCGGTCTAGTGAGTCAGTAGAAACAAATAGCCCATGGCCATTTGTTTTGTCTTCGGGAAAGAAGACCCGAGAGAAAAACAAAGAGAATGGGCGAGAGAGGGAGAAGGCGATCGGAGACAGGGAGAACCAGGGAGACGCAACGGGAATGACGGCGACGATGGAGCTCGCTAGTGGGTCCTTCACGACGGGAGTCGCCGTGCGATGTGAGGAACCGCAATGCGGGTCACGAGAGGCTAAGGCTCGGGATCAAAACATGCCGGTGATGACTTTTCGGCTTTGGCAGAGGTGTATTCGAGGTACGTCGACAATTTCTGTCTTCCTCCTTCACGTTTTATTGGCCGGCGTTGATGGTCAATGTTGGTAGGGGCGTTGGCTGGTGTTTCGAGTGGAGTGTCGGGGGGGTTCAAGCTGGACCAAGTTCGGTTTCTCTTCTTCTAGTGCGTGCTCTACAAGTCGACAGGGAGACAAATTTGACCTCGTAGCTGGGGATGGTAGGGATAGGTAATGGAGTGCCTCTAGAGGACGTAGAGAGGGCAGAGGTAGGGTGATGGGTACCCTCTGGGAGACGTTGAAATGCAGTGGAGGAGGAGGGGTTGGCAGTGTGTGCTTCGGGAGCTGGGAAGAGAGCAGAACTTGCTCTCTGGTGGTGGAGCCGAGGAAGGAGGAAGGAGAAGAAAACTGAGGAAGAAAGTTGGAGGCAGAGCTGGGAACTATGGAGGTTGGCCGAGAGCTCACTGGTTCGCTGGTATGGTTCCCTCCTCAGATGTTTGGATTCTGTTTATGAATGTATGGTTTATGGAGAATATTGATGAATTATTTCCTACATGCATAACCT
The DNA here is from genome assembly GCA_022433065.1 of Begonia loranthoides. Lineage (NCBI taxonomy): Eukaryota > Viridiplantae > Streptophyta > Magnoliopsida > Cucurbitales > Begoniaceae > Begonia > Begonia loranthoides. The sequence goes on from CM039483.1 coordinate 27,523,057, forward strand.
GCAGTTTGTACTCTCTGTTCCCTTCCATTTACTACTCTGTTATTGATCGATAAAATGGATAAATAATCTTTGTTGTTGGAAGATTTATCTATGTGTGTTAGTCTTTGGTTTGATGTTATGCACTGCTGGATGTGTGGGGTTCTGCATCTTGGGTTTTAGTTAAACAAAAACTAGATATTTCTCTGTTGTCTGTTGGGTTGTGGAAATGTTCTTGGTTGCTGTTGGTTGTAAGTAGTTAAACCCTGTTGTGAATGATGCACTCTATTTAGTTGTTGTCTGCCTATTTGGATTATGTTCCGTGGCTGGACTTGTAATATTCATGAAAATAATAAGTAGAAGATGATGAATAAGGACTAAAGATATGGATAATGATGAAGTCAGTAAGTTGTGATTATGGGAATTATTAAGTGTTAGAGTTATAGAATTTGATGAGGAATTGTTAATGAGTAATGTTTTAATTGTGAAGGTATCGGAAAGAGAAAATGGGATAGCAATTAAGTGCTAGCGTACAATAAAGAATTGAGGTAAGGATTAAGGGGTGTTTTGGCCATTGAGGCCCTGCACCACAAGTATGGGTGTGTGAATTAGTGTTAGTGTTCTTACAATGCTTGAAATGCCTATTGCTAGTTGTTAAGTATGTTGTTTGTTTGAAATGCTTGCAAATTGTTGTTAGCTAGTTCTAATTGTTATTAGTTAGATTTAAGTGATATTTCTTCAAATGAAATGCTACTGTGTTTCTTTATTGCTTTCCTTTGTGTAGTTTCCTTGATTGTTAGTCTATTTCCCTACGTTGTGAATTGTGATGTTTTGAAAGTGATGGTTGAATATGATAAGTGAGATTGAGGAATGAGTTAGAGCTAAGAGTTTCCTTGACAAAGATTATGTTCATTCTTTACCGCTCTCCTTAGTGATATACTCATAATGTTCTGTTTATCTAATTAGTTTAATTAACTAATTGATGCATGTTTAAAGTGCTACATGTTTAATTAATTAACTAATTAGATTGTCTAATTGATGAGCATAGTAATTAATTGACTAGAGCATGTTAATCAATCCAACATGTTAACTATAATTAATTATTTAGTTAGGATTAGTATAAATTGACTAGGTTATGTCATGCTAATTAGTTAGAATAACTTAAGTACATTAATTAACCTCGTAGAACTAAGTAGCATGTTTAGTACCACACTTCAATTAAATAACAAATTGTGATACCACGAGTAGATAATTAACTAAGATTGATTTGTGTAGCGTGTAATCAATGTGTTAATTAATTGAAGCATGTTAATTAACTAGTTGATCAATTAATAACTAGACCTTGATCGTGTTAATTAACCAACTCATAGTGTAACTAGACACTGAATAACTAGAGTAACTAATTAATAAGAGCATAAACTTGAGCACGTTAATTCATTAGAGTAATTAGCAATAAGCATGCTAAGTAACTCAACTAGAATTAATTAGAGAAATTAGTTAGAATATTATAACCATTATAACTAAGCGATACAATTAACTAGAATGATTAACTAAATAAGCATGTTAATTAACCAGCATGTTAACTTAGCTAGGTCCAGCATATTTAAGTGGTAATTAATATTGTAAGAGCATGATAATTAACTAAGGAGTTTAGTTAGGGTAACCAAAGTAATCAAACCTGAGCATGTAAGTCACCTAGAATAACTAAGTAGAATGGAAGCATGAGATGGAGTAGGAAATTAACTAAAAGAATTAACATATCAATTAATAGTATTGTATTCTAATAGTTCAAGCATGCTTCCCTGTTTAAAATCATTGTATAGTGTGCTGATTGGGTGTCCAACTGATATTACTTACCTTGGGTGCACTTTAAATTACTATTATTCTTTATTGTGCTTTCAATACAGTTACTGTTTTTACGCGCACTTCAATTATTATGCATGTTATGTTGTGAAGCATCATGCATCATGATAGGTTGAGAATGTATGAGCATGCATCATGATAATAGAGATTAATAGGGAGTGCCACGGGGTGGTATGCAAGCATGCATGAGTGAGGTAAAAGGTTAAGAAAAAAGTAAAGAAGAAAAGGGAATTAGGAGTGAATGGGTAGTGGATCTAGTCTGCAATCTAGGCATAGCCCCTCTCTCATAGGGGACAGGAGTTCTAGATGCGAGGAAAAAGGTTAGGTTCGATCACTATGCCATTGCGCAAGAAAAAACTCCCAATTCCAGCTCAAAGTACGAGTATGGAATAATAGAATAATGGATCCCAATGGATCAAAAAAAGAAGAATTAAAGTAATAAACGGATTGACGACTTAATGAAATGATCAGTTTGGGTGGCCTCCATTCCGAAAGGACTAAAGAGAGACATTTCATAATTGCATAACCCTTTTTTCCTTACTGAGCCCTTAGGCTCACGTATTACTTGTGGTGTAGGTACAAACGACAAACAGATAACAAGCAGAAAATAAACAGATAATGGAGCAGGGATGAGGGGTTTGCACGAACGAGATTGTGGCTAGCCAGGCTAAGTGAGTAGACAGGAGAAAATGATTGTAATTAAGTGTATTTAATTATTCAGTTTGTTCATTAAGTTCTTTTATTAAATTACTTACGTTTATGCAACGTTTTATAACAATGATTTTATTATTTACGCTTCCGCTTAGTTTCATTGAAAGGGGATTTTGTAACAAGTTTTACAAATGGTTAGTAGCAATCCGATTTAGGTGCGCTCTGATTTCGTTTTATAAAAGAGTCTTTTGAAACTTTTAAATTTCTTGCATTTTCAAGGATTTACGAAAATCCGGGTCGTTACAGAAATCACTTAAATTTTGATAATTAAGCAAAAGCTTTTCCTATTCAATTTCAACTATCTAAATAATTACATGAGGGTTGTTATATATAACCAATTACAAGAATAAAGAATAGTAAATAACTGAACAAGAATAATATCACTAAATCGGTTAAGTATAAGCTTGGCCGATTTTCTACTTAATGGAAACTAGGTAAATTAACTAAAAGAATATTTAATTAACTTCTTCCTTTCTTCTTCTCCAAGATTAGAGGTTTTTTGGCAACTATTTCTTCTTGGTGTTTGGCCACTTAGATTGTTTCCATGTAAAGACTTCATTGCTCTCTATTCTTTGGGCTTTTGACATAGTAAACAAACTCCAAATTTAATGATCCATCCTGAAATGACATCATTCAGAATGTCAAAAGCATCAAAAACTCGTCAAAGGTCAGAAAGTAGACAGTTTTGGGAAGCCCTTCCATTATCCTCCAGTTGTTCTTGACCTTCCACCTATGCTTGACTTCAAAGAACTCCATGAACATCATGAATGCTTGATTGATGATAGGATGGATCCATAGTCCATCATCCTCTCGGGGTTGAAAAAGATTTCGACCTCGAATGATATCTTGTCTTTCCATAATCTTCATAGAAACTAGGAGATTCACCATAGACCATCAAGATTGCAATATCCTCAATGTCTTCATGAGTGTAATAAGGAAACAAATCTTCTTTGATGTAGTAGGTAGATGATATTAAGATTTCCATAAACTTCTTCCAATGTTTGAACAATAACTTGGATATTACATTCTCATTCTTTGCCTTCGAGTCAAAAATATTGTAGACCATAAGAATAATTACCATAAATAAAAACTTGAGAACACCTTTAAGTATAGGTGGCCATAGAGTAATTCCTTCATAATCTTCTTCCACAAGATAAGGAGATGTGCCATGGACTTTGAGATTTGCAACAACTTCAAAATCTTCATGAATGAAATAAGGAAACAAATTTTGCTTGAAGTAGTAGGCCAATAATAATAAGATGTTCACAAACCACCTCTCATATTTAAACAATAATTTAGAAGTAATGTACATACCTCTTTGTAATTCAATAACTTCCATAAATATTTTCTTGAGAATATCTTTGAGTATATGTGGCCAAAAAACAATACCTTCATAGAATCTTGAGTTGCCTTTTCCTTGACATGGCTTACTAGGACCTAAACAATTACTTTCCTTAAGAGTGATGTCTGAACCCCATGAAGTGGTACACAAATCTTGTCATTCTTGGAAACATGATCTTTGAATTGGAGTATTGGCCACTAGTTTCATATTTCCTTTTTTGCAATTGATCATATAAGGAAAATAATCTATCAAATAATTCTTGTACAATAATGCAAAACTAGGCAAGTAGTATTTGAAATCCTAAAACAATTGAATATCAAAATTATCCTTGTTTCTATAAATGTCTTGCCCAAGAATCAAACCAATATCAATAATAGGACATATCAAAATTCTCCTCAAGATGTAATATTTTCTTCTCGCCTCAAAATAGAAATTAACTCCATAACCAAGATTTAATAATAACCCTATTTTTCTAAGCATGTCATCAATGCAATCCAAATTTGAATTCTCATCATAATTAAAGAGAGTTTCCATAACATAGTGATTACTATAAAAATATTTTCATAGAAACAAATCAATATCATTGTGGGGTAGTAAAATCTTCCTTTCGATGCAATATGCTCTTCTAGTCTCAAAATAATAATAAAATCCAATAACAAGAGTCATTAACACCAAGAACAATCCAAAAAGCATAACCATAAATGAATTCTCACCACAATTTAAGAGATGAACTTCACTATTACTATTGTTATATCCAAATAGCATGCCAATAATATGAGAAGCTTTAATCCATCTAACTCTAAAAATCCAAATAATCAAGTTATCCAATGGCACATACCTCTTTGTTTTAAGCAGAACAATTTTCAACCGATTTCCTTTTAATGCATCATAGTCCTTTATAGCTTGCATTGATCGAAGTCAAACTAGCTTTTTCATCCTTCCACTATTTTTGAATACATAATAATTAGAAAGGAAATTTGAGTACGTGTCATGTGTATGGCTTCTATCATGTCATTCTGATAATTCCCAAAGAAAATGACTTGTACTCATCATATCACAAAATACTATATTAGTAATACATCCATAAGAAAAATCAATCCGAGTTTGATGTATCTTGATGTCTTCTTTGTCTATCAACCAACTCAAATTTTCCTTAAAGTCCATGGAAGGCAAATTGATGTCACTTCTTTCATCTTTGATTAAATGACATACCTTTTTCTTGTGTAAACTTCAGCCATGGACATTGTGGTCCTTATCAATGGACCACCAAAATTTGTAAGTGATGCCATGCATTAATACTTCCATGAAAATCTCCTTAACCATAATCATAGGAACCATGTTAGCACAAATTTCATCCTTAATGAATGAAGAGCAAACCTTATTCTTGTTGGGGCCTTGGATATGAAAAGTTTGTTCTTCTTGTATTTTTGTTGCCAAGGAATCAACTTGGTCCTCTATAGTTTTGTGTACTTATTCTTTGAGAAATTCTTCCTCCTTTATTTGAGATTCTAAAAATAGTGATGGTCCTTCTTGAAGTGTTGTAATGTCTTCTTCATTTTGCTCTTTTGCCTCAAGAGTTTCTTCTAATAACACATCATGACCTTGTGTTTGTAAAGTTAAAGTGCTCAATATACTTTCTTCAATTTTATTCCTTCAAACAAGGTGTTAAATTTATTGAGTTGAGCTTGTCGATTTATGGAAGATCTTTCATACCTTGTGATTGGTGGTGGTGTGGATGGAGCATATTTTTGTCTCAGAAATTTCTTCATGGAGCTCCATGTGTCAATGACTTTTTCTCCATCCATTCTTTGGTAATTTGTCAATTTTTCCCACCATCTTGAAGTCCTTCCTTTAAGCTTTGAAGAAATAATATTTATCAAGGTCTTCTATGAAAAAATAGCTCTTTGTAAATTCTTTTCGACCACGTCTTCCCAATCCAAATAATCTTCAAAAAGATCTGAACCGCTAAAAGTAGGAAGAGATACTTCCAACTTCTCCTTGCTTGTAATGGCCCCCTGTGCAATCATGAAAATAAAAAAAGGGAACACAATTAATAGGAATCATTTTAGCTTTGATACCAAATGATGCACCAGCGGAAGGGAATAGGAATATAACCTGTTAAGTGATGAGCAATCAATGATTAGTTGAGTATTGAAGAATTGAAATCAATCAGATGCTTTGAAGAATGCAGGCAATGATCAACTAGGCATGAAGAATGAATAGGTAAATCGGTCGATCAAGAGTGGAGAATGCAGGCAGAGATTGACTGGTAATAAGCTAAATTGATCATCTAGAAATTTTTTGCCGATTGGGGGCAATCGATCGTCAATGTGGGAAATAAAAAATAGAGGCATACGTTTTCTCGAGCGGTTGGTCATCAACAGTGAAGGTGATCGACCGGTCCTTCAAAACTTCCTTAGTTTGCCGCAAAATTCAATATTGAAATTCTACCTTTGAAAACCAATAACTCCCACGTTTTAGAGCTAGAATTTGGACCATGCTTTCTTGGATAAATAAGGAAAGAACTCCTTCAAGAATAATAGAAGTACCCACCACATATTAGGAAATATACTTGAGAGGAATTGAGTCACCAAAAATAGTAACTAGTGTAGCATGTAACTCCCGTATAGATGTATTTGTCGATGAAACGCTTTTGGAAAGTTGAACACCTCTTCACACACTCTTCCTCCAAGGATGAAGAATGCAGATGCCGATAAGAGAACTCACTCAACTTAAAAATGAGCCCAATCTTGTGATATAACACATATAAAGGGAACTTTGGTTGTGACACACCAAAGGGTTGAAAGAGAAATCACTCAAATTTTGATAATTAAGCAAAAAAATTTTCTATTCAATTTCAACTGTCTAAATAATTACATGAGGGTGGTTATAAATAACCAATTACAAGAATAAAGAATAGTAAATAACTAAACAAGAATAATATCACTAAATCAGTTAAGTATAAGCTTGACTGATTTTCTACTTAATGGAAACTAGGTAAATTAACTAAAAGAATTTTCAATTAACTTCTTCCTTTCTTCTTCTCCAAGTCTAGATGTCTTTTGGCAACTATTCTTTTTGCTGCTCAGCCACTTGGATCGTTTCCATGTAAAGACTTCCTTGGTCTCCAAGCTTGGATACTTGGAGTTTCCATAATATTCTTTCTCTGTTCCGTGGGCTTTTGACATAGCAAAAAAACTCTCAATTTAACAATCCAACACATTCTAAAAAGCTTAGTAAGTCAGCTACAATCGTTAGGAAGCACTTGTTTTGAAATGACATTGTTTAGAATGTCAAAAGCATCAAAAACTCGTCAAAGGTTAGAAAGTACACAATTTTGGGAAGTCCTTCCATTATCCTCCAATTGTTCTTGAACTTCCACCTATGCTTGACTTCAAAGAATTCCTTGAACATCTTGAATGCTTGATTGCTGATAGGATGGATCTATGGTCTATCACGATGGAGGTCGTGAAGCTAATTTTGGTAGCTTCAAACCATTTCTTCTAGAGAGTCATTCATCTATTCGGAGGGAGGATTTTGCTAGTTGTTGGATTTTCTTTGTGGTGGAGATTGTTCGGTAAGTTTTGTTTCCCTTGTTGTGATAAAATTTTATAAACGAATCGAAACTTAAACCTTCTTTTTGTTTTATGTTAGAACTCAGAAAATCATTTGAGTTGTTGCGAATTGGGGCTTGATGAATTTGGGAATTGGATGTTCTCATGAGGTAAATCTCAAATCCTTACCAGCAATCATTTGTGTTTTAGAATTAGGATTTTCATTGGGTTATTTGGATGTTGACTTTTTAAGTAAAAAATTGAATTTTGGATTAAAGATTTTCGTTTTAATAGATGAAATCAATAAAATTTACACATGAAATTATTTTTTCTATTGTTTAAAATTTAAAATATTTGGAGGGAAGTTGGAGTTTCAGGTACCTGGAGATCTTGTATCACATGCAAATACGTGCAAAAATGAAGACTTCTATCACAGAGGACATGTTTCTACAAAAGCGTAGGCATCTGTAAGAACCAAAGGTTTCCACGGAAGTACGCAAAAGCATATGCATCTACAGAAGAATGCAGAAGGCACATGTTCGTGGAAACAAGATGAGATGATAACCCTTGAAGAGAGAACGTCTACACCCAATTTTCAGCCGACTAGATTTATAACAATGTGAAGGACATTTGATGGAGGACGTCAATACCAGATTCTAAAAGTTGGATATTTTGGGGGATTGTTCTGTGAGTTCCCCAAGATAGTTCCTATCTCAATCAATGAATTTTTAAAAGATAGTTCCTATCTCAATCAATGCATCTTCTTATCGTACATAGACTTTTTAAATCATTTTCAAAAACTACTTCATCATTTTATCCAAAAACATGGCCTATAGCCCATTGATGAAGCTTTTGCAAAATGCATTATATACATAGACAATTATATCATAAAATAGGCCTACATCATTTCCATTTGAAAATGTCATTAGTGAGAAGAGATGATCACACAAGGACCCATCTGACACACAACATAAAAAGGTGGTCATCCGTCAATGGCAACACCTCATGAGTCCGAAGAAAAAAATGCCTATAGTCCGGAGACCAGGCGCTAACACCATACGTATAATCAACAATAAAATGACTAAATACCCTGATCAGGTTTAGGGATTTAAAACCCAATGAGAGCATTAACACCGCCCTATTACCCATTTTAACTTTAGGGATCCAAAATCCAAAGACATGTTACCAATGACTTATTACCCATTTCGCACGTGCACACAAGGAATCTTCACGCAGTAAAAGATGTACATGATAGCCTCATGATGCTTTGATACGAAGATTGTCCAAAGCATCAAGAGGATTCATCCACCCAGATATACAGATAACCAAAAATCAGAATATCATGTACGATAAATTAAACATGAGAAAACATATGTACATATACTTAAAAACAGACGTGATGTCGAACAGTTCCCATCGAATTTTCATATGTGACAAGCCACAAAATAATAATTTGAAAACCATGATGCAATATAGTGCCTAAAGTATAAAAATCCACACCTCGATGACAACAGAAGCCTAGCCAACTAGTTGCACAAGCCATAGGACGTAGGTACCAAAATCCGTAAAACACGTCGAAACCTAAGACATAATCGACATCAAAATACCAACCATCATACTAGGGATAAAAGATAGGTCCTAAATCGGAACAAGGAAACAAAATTGATATGAAACGACAAATGACCCTAATCTAGGCGATTCATACGTGCATCGACGATAAAATTTGAAAGTTTAAATAGAATACGTACAACTTCTGAAACTCTCAAATTAATAGACTTCTAAAATTTATTCAAGGAATAATCTTATTGGCCTAATATAAAGATCTTTTCATTTAAATGTTCAAACATAAAGTTTTGACCACACCTCGATATATGTGCTAACGATAGGGATAGAATTTCAATGAGTGCAGGTCACCATCGCATTCAGAACTTAGAAACGATTCAGGAAATGAGGTTTGTTAAATTTTCTGACATAGTTAGGAAGTCCAAAAACGTGGTCATACTCATCTACCACATCATAAGTCAACACCCAGTCAGCAGTCAATGCCACATCAGCCGTTGACATTAGCAACAATGACATCATGCTGACATTCGCACTCTATCGACCAGCTACAATGATTTTTCTGACGACGGCAAACGACATCGGATAGGAACGAGAATGGTTGAATTTTAAAGGTTTCGAGCTTCTGAATCCAATGGTTGCATCGGTTTTCCAAGAGAACACCCTAAACAGCCGAGATGTATGATTAAAGTCGCAGATTTGACTTTTCCAACAAAACTTCAGGACCACATCCAACCATGGATTTGAGTGATCTTTGGGTTCAAAAGGTTCTCCTCGTTGAGAGCTTTTTAATGGTAGGTAAAATGTCGTGATCGGATGTTTGGATCGTTGCCAGTGAGCATTTAAAGTTTTCGTCGATATTTTTTCAGCAACAATTTTGACAATCCCGTTCTCCCAAATGGCCTGGCTATTTTCGACAAATATTATGTTGAATCGAAGCTCGTAACGTTAACTATCGATAAATGGTGGAGGTGTTTGACACCTCCGCCCGACGTGATTTTGGCAAGTGTTGGATACTATTGTCTGAGTGAAAGAAATTAAAAAAACAAAGAAGAAAAATGAAGAGAGGAGAAAGAGATTGAGGGAGAAAAGGATGGTGGTCGGTCGAGGGAAAAATAAGAGAAAGAAAAAGAGAAAACATTAAAATAAAATAATAATATTATTATTATTAAATTTTTTTAATATTACTTAATATATATATAAATTATAAAATATATTATATATATTAAATAAATACATATTCTTAAAAAATAATCTACGTTATCCTGACAATCTCACGACTTAACTAAAATTACAAAATATAATCACATAGTTAAACAATATGGTCACACGAATATATCAGTTTGACTATTTGACCGAATCTTTACAGGTGATTAAGTACTCACAACACGCGAGAAGAATTCGGTCAATATAAACAATTTGACTTAAATTAAAACAAAAAATTGACTTAGAAAAATATAAAATCTAAAATTTTATAGGTTTTACAATTTTGATTTCCACCAACTCACCAACTTTACAT